>OZ038505.1:36306633-36324133 GCA_964036315.1 Acanthosepion esculentum
AATAAAAGGAGCGGATTCAAGACAACAGAAGATGGCGATTGACGTTGCATTTATTTTTTTTAATATTGTAGTTATCGGGGAAGCAAGTAAATGAAAGTCTGGAAGTGCGCGAAAAGCAACCGTTGGAGTAGAAGTGGCGGTTGCATTTAACTATTTCAACAGAAAAATAGGGTGTGGAGTAGATGTCAGTCTAGTAGCACGCCTAAATTCATGTAGTCGGGGAAGCAGGGAAACAAGCTCTTCAGAGCAGTTGCCATGAAATAGAAAAGGCAGAAGGAAGCTACATAACGTCTGTGAGGAAGTGACTGAAATCGAGATGACAAATCAGGATCAATTATATTGCAGATCGTTCTTAGGAATTTTTTCAAGAACTTCGAGATGAACAGTAGGGTCACCAGACCAGATATAGCAACAGTATCCAATGCACGGACGAATGGTAGATTTGTAAATGTGCAAGATGAACTGTGACGAAAAAACCCTTCTGATACGACACAATGAACCCACTTTCCTTGCAGTAGATGCAATTATTGATTCAGTATTGTTGTTCCAGTTCAAGTCAATTGAAAACGTGAGACCAAGAAGGCGCAATGAGACACTCTCCTGGAGTCGGGCATCGCCTCCAACATTGCTAAGTGTTTAACAAACTGATCTCTCGCAGACGAGTTGGATGATGTAATAAGATCGACTTACATTTAGTGCCTCACTACAGTGTCCTTGTGCCAGAATAGATAGACTTAGTAAATAATCAGCTACACGAGTGCGATGATTACAAAACACATTTCAGAGACCAACTGAAAAGAATATTGATTTTGCTTCTCATCATGTACCCCTATCAAGCTTTTGCGTCATGGTTTGGTGGTTGAGTTGATGTAAAACATACTGTTTCAAATACAGAATTTCAAAGATGGTTAGTCGACCTCATTGGGAAAGACACTGTGACGCATTCTATACTAATATGTTCCGGGGCTAAAGAGCTAAATATCTATCTATCTATCTATCTATCTATCTATCTATCTATCTATCTATCTCAGTCTCTTTAGATATATCTATCTCAGTCTCTTTAAATCTATCTATCTATCTATCTCAGTCTCTTTAGATCTCTCTCTCTCTCTCTCTCTCTCTCTCTCTCTCTCTATGTCTAGATAGATAGATACGGACATAATGAGATCGATCGATAGATAAATAGATAGATAGATAGATATGTGTGTAAGACAACGTTCAAATAGAAAATGTGTCTCTACAGAAAGTCTGTTTGCTTCTGCCGCGAAGATCATTGACGCTAAAATTATAATATCTTCGCGTAGGCATAATTTGTCTTTCGCCTAAACTCTCAAAGTAACTAAGACAATGTCGTTTTGTCTTGCGAATTTCATTCCCGATAACCTAAGACGATTATGAGACAGAAACGAAATAAGCAATGCAAAAACGTACATAATCTCTACGTTTAGCCGTATTGATCAGTAATCAGCGCGCCTTGTTGCCAGTGTCAGAGGAGTGGTTGAAAGTTATCATTAACATTAGATGTTTTGCGTAATATTCCTTGTTCTATTTCGAAAGTGGCTGTAAATAACGACTGATAGCCGATATCTTTTTAGTTTACCGAAGACTTCTCATCATTTATGAATTTAACAACTATCGCCTGCCTTACTCTGTGCATACCTAATGGCGTCGCTAAATTTCGGGTCACAGTAGTGGAAAAATTTAAATCCGTTATTGACAGCCACACACGCACACACTCACAGACTAACACACGCACACACACACACACACACACACATATACATATATATATATATATATATATATATATATATATAGAGAGAGAGAGAGAGAGAGTCGGGATGCTGACGGTAACATCAATCAGCTAAGTGACTAATTTTCTAATTTTACTCACATTAATCGTATATATATATATATTGCACGACTCTTCGGCAGAATTGAGTCACTCTCAGTCACTGTGTGTTTATCTAAATCTAAAAATAAACACGCTAAAATTCACCTTCATTCCTGACCGTGCGCTGACTGACGCAAATTCAATCGGGTTTCGATCCTAGCTAGAGACAACCGGACGTCTAGCCACACTGATGAGCTGTGAAACAGCGAAACAGTCTGTCTGTGGATGACACAAATATATATATATATATATATATATATATATATATATATATATATATATATATATATTGTTTATACGTTATTTCTGTAGATGCAGTTATTTAAGTAAATGCTCTGTTTATAATAAACAGTACTAACTGTATTTACCGGCCTGAATGTCCGAGAAATTTCGTAGAAAATATATGTCCTCCGAGAGAAATCAAACATGTATCTTTTTCAACAGATACGATATTTGTAAACATACGAATTTTTAATTTATTGTATTTCCAACTAATGAATAATAGTATGTAGCGGACTGTGCAGGTGAAGATATGAAGAGATATCAGAAGGTTAAAATTTCCTGCTAGCCGGTCCAGCTACATGGGAATGTTGGACTTTAATTAAGTCCAAAGAAGACAAAGAAAAACAAACATGATCGATATATATGGGTAAACAAATATATATTAATAACAAGTTACACAAAGACATTAACAGTTACATAGTGTTTGTATGGAGAAATTATGTGTGTGTGTTGTGAGTGTTCGTACGTACGTGTATTGTTCTTAGCGTGTTCCCAGAATTTGGGAAACACTGTATCTGTGAGAGGTCACATATTGGCCAAAGTGGAAAAAGAGAGATTTTACCTTGTCTCCACGCGCCGTGGCGGCCCAAGGCCTAAGTCGAAAAAAGAGAGCTTTTACCCCATTTCCACGCGAGGTGGCGGCCCGAGGCCTGAGTCGGAAAAGAGAGAGAGGCGAAGGATCAGCCAGTATTTATAGCCAGGGGAGAGAAACCCCTGTTGAAGGATTAAGGGACTGAGGAGGAGCTAACTGCTACAAGTACTTTCCATACAATTAACTGTACACAGATTCATAATAATGCACAGAAAACAGGGGGAAAAAAAGAAAATATATGTCCTTCGACAGGAATCGAACCTGTATCTTTTGAGCAGATACGATATTTGTAAACATACGAATTTTTAATTTATTGTATTTCCAACTAATGATCAAATATACTTTTCATATAATTAACTTAAATAAGTCCGATTTATCCATTTTAAGGACTGGAATGTATAAAAAAAATGTATGAAAACCAAAGAGTAGGTGAGATGGCATTGCCTTCAAACAAAAGTACACAGTTGCAACAGTGAAATTTGCTGGTGACAGGTTTAGTTTTGGGTATGTTTTTTTCTGCAAAAGGTACTGTCAACATATCAGTAATAGATGGTAGAATGAATGCCGTCAACAGAAAGATAAATAAGTTTTAAAAAAGAGGGAACTATAGAAAGAACTACATCGGGAGGTCATAATAGCAAGAGGGATCATTATTTCAACTTAGAGCTAAAGAGATCAATTAGAAAAGATCCAACTCAATCCATAAGACCTTAGGCACGCGAGAGAAGAGTTTCAGTTACGACAGTCAAAAGAGCAATGGAAAATGACTTGAAAATGAAATGATAAATTAATGATGGACATGCCATTTTCACTTATGATCGATTTCATCACGATTCCACTGTCAAGCTTGGAGAATAATTATACATTCTTATTGCTCAAAGTAGAGTCCAATAGTGTTATAAAAATCTCGGAGAATTTCAGTTCGACTTGGGCAGTTTTGCTGTTACCCGCAGTATATATATATATATATATATATATATATATATATATATATATATATATATATATATATGATAGTTGTATATTTAGGCAGCAATCCTTCTTTTATGCAAGTTTTATTAAAAACGACAGACAAGGTACTACAGTTAAGTTTTTTATTTAATTTTTCTTGTGTACGGACAAGAGCTTTCTTTGCTGGACAAAGGGTATGTAAGAACAGTTCTTACACCCCCTTTGTCTAGCAAAGAAAACTCTTGTCCGTACACAAGAAAAATTAAATAAAAAACTTAACCGTAGTACCTTGTCTGTCGTTTTTAATGAAACTTGCATATATATATATATATATATATATATATATATATATATATATATATATCGCAAACAAATTAGGGACCCCGACACACCAGAAAAATACCCGTTAGCCAACATATAGAAAAAAAAATCTGCCAAGTTTTACTGTCTTCCCATTCTACCAGTGGGACTACAGAACCACTGAACAAAGGTAGATTAAAAAGGAAACATTTATCATCAACAGGTTCAAACCCATACTTAATTCATTGCAATAATAGATTCTACCAAATTTCTCTTACCATAAACGATATATATACCAGTTACGCCCTTTGATTTTCATGTTTTTCAAACATAAGTATCAACACGTGAAGATAGAAACAGTTAAAAACATTTTGAAGAGCGAAACCGATTAAAGTATAAAAAGTATTTTTAAAAAAAAGGAAAATAACAAATTACTTTTCTAAGAAACAAACAGTGAAAATCCAATTGTAAGTAACAAAGTTTTAATTCTTCTCTATAAAAATTTATATATTATAAATAAATATCACTATATTAAATATTAGGTGCTTTGTTGTCGTAAAAAACTCAGTTTCCAGTATTTCAGTAAAGAATTAATGGATTTCACAAAATTACATAGTGAAGAATACACTTAATTCATCCGTAAATTCTAATGGTACCGGTAAAATTAGATTTTTTTTTATCAGGAAACTTTTGGCATTCATTCATTGAGCAGCCAGTACTACTTTCAGTTATATTAAAAATTCTTTCTTTTAAAACATTTCTTCAGAAAAATAGGTATCTTAAGTCCAGTAGCTGTCATCGCTCTTTCAAGTATTGATGGGGGCTTCGTTTCTAACTATTTTTGTTATTTTTTTTATTGATTCTTTTTCTGCGGTTTATCAACACGTTGTAGGTTATTTAAAGCCAGAGAATATTTTTAGATTGTCAGAATTATTTTTAGATAATGTTTTAGCGAGATAAGTCTCAATAATTAACCCATATCTGGAGAAAGAAGAGGTGTACTCATGTCGTTCCCAAGTATTTGCCCGTAAGTAAATATAACTAACCCAACTGGAATTGGAACTCGGCACTCCGATTAACAATTCCGAGTCATTATCCATTACACCTCCCGTACAACCAAGCGTAGACTATCTGATATTCCCAAACGGTTATCCATCAAAGTACTATCAGGCTCAACGTTGCTTAACTTCGTTGATCATACAGGAACCGATGTTTCAACGTGATAGGGTTGTAAACCGTATCCATACTTCTTAAGTAATGTGGAACGACAACATCATGTTCATTATACGATTGTTTTCTCTTCGAGTTACAGCTGCTATCCATTTTAACTATTTCTGCTATTGAAAGTCCTCAAATGATGTCGTTTATGTTATTTGATAGAGTTTTTTGCCATTCTGAAGCTCCAGTTCATGCGATTCAAAGAAGAAAAGATTATCGCTAAGATAAACAGGCTTCCTTCACTAGAAACTATTTTGATCTGAGAAAGCGGTTGGATAGAGCTGTCAGTTTAGATATTTCTGAGGAGATTGGCGCCATGCATGACATCCATATGAAAGTCTGACGAGGCGATTTAAGAACGACTCGAGAAAAAGAAAAACAGAATGACATAAAAAATTTTGCCCAATATTGTTTGCTGACATTATGTTCTTGCACCATGAATTTCAATTTCATTTCGGTTGAATAAAGTGTTATTTTCAAGCAGTCAAGTAACACATTTTACAGAGTAAAAAATGCCAATAATAATGAATAATAGGCTTTTGGGAAAGCGTAATAATGTCCAGACCGCCGCAAGATTGTTGTCTCTAAAGATACTGAGGAAGGTGCTGGCGATTTAAAAAGCCATGCTACCAATCAGCAGTAAGATGCAAACGCACTAAATAAAAATGACTAAAAACTGATACAAATACAAGACATGCAAACACATTTTTAAACCGGATAGAGTAATGAAGCTGGTATGAAAATGGAGAAAATGTATTTCTCTTCAAAACTGACAGAATTGATTGATTGTGTTTCTAACCCCATAAAACTAGTTTTAAGCAGGATAAAATAATGAAACTGGTATCAAAATGAAGTAAATTCATTTCTTTAAAAAAAATAGCGATAGTTGATTGTAAGATTTACAATCCTATCAAACAAATTTAGTCCAGATAGAATAATGAAATTGATTGTAGCCCCTTTTTCTGCATCTCAGCTTTCCACATGTCATAACCCTGTGCCTTTTCTATAAATAATTTCATGGGAGTTGTTCTGATGAGCTCTTTGTACATATGGAGAATTGTAAATACGCACTGGGGTTAGTTTTTAGAATTGTTATTTTATTCCCCTCCCCCCAGATACACTGAATTGTAAATATGGGGACTATTTAGTATTTAACATAGAGACAGTGAGGTATTATGGTGGTTGTAGTAAGAAAGGTACGTATGAATGTGTTGTTTTGGTGCAAGGAATATTGTTCGTACGATTGGGGCAGTGTTTGCGGCTAGCTAAGTTATAGTTAAGACAGAAGAAAACCGCCCTTTCCCCAATCCCCCCAAGGGCCTTGTGTCACATTTCTGTGTATTTAGCAGAATAAATATTGCTCTTTGTACATATGGAGAATAGTTAGGATTTTCATAGAGACATGAGGCATGGTGGTGGATGTTCTAAGAATGGTAAGAATGCGTTGATTTGGTGTAAGGAATATTGTTGTATGTTTGGGTCAGTTAGGTTTAATGTTAAGACAGTAGAAGACCACTCTTTCTCCCCGTTCCCCTTTTTGGCCCTGTGCTACATTTTGTAATTTTACGAATAAATAATGTTCTTTGTTAGCTAGACTTTATGAATTTAAAAGTGCAGTACTAGACTGGCAACAAGGTATCATCCTTTTACAGCTGAAATGGCTAGATGTAACCGCAAGTTCTATATTAATAGTTTCTTTTATCGCACTTCTCGCCTGTGGAAGTCTCTTCTGGCTAATTGCTCCCCAGTCAACTTTGATCTTTAAAAATGTAAATGCAATGTTAATCGTTGTCTTCTGTCTTTTTATATATTGTCCATTTATTGTTTTCTCATATTCTCTAAAACTCAGTAACCACCTTTGCGTCTCAGTGGCTTTATTGCTTGAGATAAAATGATTATAAACACTCACACACATACGCAAGTGGTTTTCCTTTCCCCACTGGTTCTTTGATGAGCCTAAAAAACTAGTTGTTCTCATCCGATAACCGAAGTTAAGCAACTCTGAAACTGGTTAGTACCTAGATGGGTGACCGCTCGTGAATACCAGGTGCTGTAAGATGTGCGGGTGGTGTAATGGATAACTGCTCGGAATGGGAAATCGTAAAGTCGAGTTCGAATTTTAGTCTGGTTCGTTACATAGTCTCATGAGCAAATACCCTTGGACAAGTTACGAATCAAACCTCTTCTCCAAGTTATTTGGTTAAATACTATGACTTTTATCAGAAAATCATTACTGTCTCCAAAAAGTTCATATAATTCTAAAATTTGTTTTGGCTGTAAATAACCTTAAAAAGTTGAAAAACCGTAAGAAAACAGATAAAAGTATTGTTGCCTATTTATATATTCTTCTTCTTCTCTCTCCCCTATTTCCAACTGCTGTCAAAAGAGTTTCACATTCAAGGGAAACAGCCTTCAATCAAAACACTATTGTAACAGTTCCACTGCTATGAAATTCAATTCTCAAGTTTCAAAGTGGTCCAGCTCAAGTCACTTTCTGTTGGGGACACCAACTATGTCCGTCTTTCTTTTATGTTCAGAAATAATTTATGGGAAGTAAGAATAAGAACGGTTCAAAATGGTCCAGCTCAATTCAGCCAAACCCTGAATTGGGAAACCCAACTATGTCAGTTTTTCTTTTTAATTCTGAAATAATTTATGAGAAGTAAGAATACGAACGTACTGTAGCGGGCCCCTAATCGGTGAGGTTTCCAAATGTGTTGTGGACGTGCAATGTTGCGAGTCCCGCTACAATTATTTTATTTTTGTCTAGGAAAGGTGTGGAAAAGATCATGCCATTATGCTGGAGGTCGCTATCCAATGTGGTGGTCACAATGCAATTTATATTTGACGTAGCACATGGTATAAAATACAAAACAGAACGTAGGGTTGAAAACATAACAATTGAATTTATTAAGTATTTGATGTACATGCATCTGAACTGAAAAGGTTAGACAGAGTTGTGTCTCTTAGACTAGGTAATATTTGTACCGAAGCTCATAACGAATAAATTGATTATTAAACTATAGAAGAATGAGTTGTTGCATGTTTGGAATTGTGTATTGTACAAGTTGGTAAAAGAGCAGAATTATAATTGCATGAAATGTTGTTCTTTTACGTATGACTGCATTAGTCAAGACGGGAGTTCTTTAAGAGTCACATTATGGCAGCGGAGTTGAGACGCTCGAGTGACTAAAGAGAACGAGCGAGTCGAGAGGAGAAATTGAAGAGAGAGAGAAACACTCGTGTTTTGTTTTTATAATATGTTTGTACCACGTGACAGGCTCCAACTGAGTTGGCGCGAAAATAGATCTGTCGCGTGGGGGTGATTTGATTGGTCGAATCAGCAAGCTAGATTGAAGGTGATTAACCAATGAATGTTTGTTATATATTTTGTAAGATGGTGGTGGTGAAAGTCACAACAGGAATAGTGCATATCCTAGCAGAGGTTAACTGGCTGTTGTGGAAGATTCCACAGTATAAAGCTGGTCGAGTTCAAGTCAACTCTATGCTGAATTGGGAAGAGCAATCCTGTACTTCATAAATCTTCTTCTTTTATGTGCCGTGGCCCTTTATGACGTGGGCGATCATGGCTCTCCGCCTCCTTCTGTCTCTTGTAGCTCTCAATAAGTTTTGTCTTTTTGTTATTTCTCCCAGACCTTGTTCTGCAATCCACTTGCTTAAGTCCGTTAAGTATGTCACGCATTGCTTTCCCTTGTCCCTCTTTTTCTCTGTGAGTATCAGATTTTCCAAGCCCTCCTTTCCCATTACCTGTCCCAGAAATTTCAGCTGCCTCTTCCTGATGTTAAGTATAACCTTCCTCCTTGTTTGCATCCTCTCCAAAACCTCATTGTTGCGCACATATTCGGTCCATGGTATCCATAGCATCCTTCTGTAGAACCATACCACAGATGCCTCGAGTCTCTTCTTCATCACTGAGAAGACCGTCCAGCATTCGTGGCCGTAAAAGAAGACAGATATCACGTAGCAGTTCAGTACTCTTTTCTTTGTTACCAACGTAATCCTTCTGTTACGTAATACTCTGCTTAGGTTTTGGAATGCGTCTTTGGCCATCCCAATACGTCTTCGGATCCCAGTGTTGCACTTTCCGTCCTCTGTTAAAACACTTCCCAGATATTTAAATTTCTGTACCTGCTTGATATTATTGCATTTTGGGCTCATCTTTTTGCTGATGACCATTCATTCTGTCTAATTGTAGTTTACGCTTAGTCCCTTTTCGCTCTTCGGAGCTACCTTCTGTAGGAGGTTTTGTAGTTTTCTTTCTATATCTGCTATCAGGACTGTTTCATCTGCATATTGTTAAGATTGTGTATGCCAATGATGAAACCTGGTAGGATTTCCAGTTCTCTCAGAACTGCCTCGCAGTATAGGTGTCCAGTGTGAAGACAGGGCTGCTAAAACACGTCCCACGATGTGACTGGTAAGTGGATAACGTTCAGTCGTCAGTGAACTGGGGAAAACTAACATACACCCAGTGGGGACGCTATTATCGCATGGTTCACATCTTGAAGCCAAAAAGAGAAAGAGGAAGATTCTGTTCTTCCCGGAAGTGGTGTCATAAAATTACACATGTGACCAATAACGCTTTCCGGTTTTTTATGACTTGCATCATGAGAAAATTTATTTATTTTTTTCCGTTATCATTATTTTATTTTAGACAAGTTGCCATCCAAGGCTATAGAACACGGTCTGTCCTGCTATTTACTGGGGAGAGAAGAAGAGGATTCATACCTTTCCCAAAGGGTATTAGCATTAAGTGGATGTAATATATATATATATATATATATATATATATATATATATATATATATATATATATATATATATATATGGATTTTCATTTGTATTTTGGCAGATGCTTCGTGCGAATAACTACTTAATCGCTATTTTTTATGTAACAAAGTTACTACTCGAGATTTATTGTTAACGTGCAGCAATTGCGACATGATTTTCTAAGCGTAGCTTAGGTGTGGCACAAGGCCTAAAGTGTGGAGCTCCCAGTCAGGATTGAAATCACTATTCAGTCATAATAGATCTACCGAAGCAAGCTTGCTAACCATTACACCACGTCGAAGTGCCCTAAATATATTTCTAAGCGTAGCTTAGATGTGGCACAACACCGAAAATGTGGAGCACCGAGTGAGAATCGAACTCACTACTAAGCCGTTATGGCTCTAGCAAAACATGCTTGCTAATCATTACACCGCGTCGATGTGCCCCCTCAGAAGCCTTGTCAACCATATCAGCTCCCATATTAGTTTTATTTGGAGCTTCAAAATATATTTTACGGGAACAAATTGAAACAACGAGAGTAAACAGCAAAAATATAAATATTTGAGCATGTCTATCGATTTGGAGATTATGACATTTTAATATCTGAATTTTAATATTTTAACATTTTTTTCATATTTTAATATGTGAATGCGCATAAAAATATATATCTTGTGATCGTTACTATAAATTTACATTTATATTGTTTGGAGGTGTATACATTCATATATATATATATATATATATATATATATATATATATATATATATATATATATATATATATATTTGTGTGTGTGCGCGCGTGCGTGCGTGCGTGCGTGCGTGTGTGTAACAAAGATTGAAGTTCACCATAAAGTGTTAAAGATGTTATTTCTGGAAATATCATTTTCGAAAATAAATCCAGTTTTGGAATCAAATCTCTTCACGGGTGGTTGTAAAAACACGAAGCCGAAAGACAAGATGAGAGTACATCTACTCAAACATGGGTATTCTCAAAATAACATTTAGGATAGAAGAAATATTTATATATATATATATATATATATATATATATATATATATATATATATATATATATATATATATATGTATGTATATATATATATAAAATTTCTATCATATGTATATCATTGCTTGATCCGGCTTCTAATGCTTCAGTTTGAGCCGCTTGGTGATAGTAGCCGTGGCTCTGGGAGTTCCACCAGGGAATATGTGAGTGAGCGGCGCTATATTGAGTCTGATTTGCTATCTCTTTTTCACCGAAAAGAACAGTTGGTATGATGTTTGCTTGACAACCTAACTGTCAGGGTTTCAATTCTCGGTAGTGGATGCGCACTGCTGATGAGTCCAAAATATAGGACGAAACGGCCGTCCAGTGCTTTCTGCATTCTGTTGAGGTTTCTTTCAGACTCAATGAATTACTTAATTATAATTATCAAATCCTCCTTACAATTTCTATCATATATATATATATATATATATATCTATATATATATCTATATATATATATATATATATATATATATATATATATATATATATATATATATATATACAGAGAGAGAGAGAATTAAATCAACTGTTATCTTTACTCTCAATTTCCTGGAATTACGTCCACTCTTGAAGACCTTCCTTTCTCGAATGTCGTGAACAGTCTCTACTGACTCACAAGCAAATGGACTACCAAATAATACAAAACACATCACATTCAACGACAACAACAAAAATGGATAGCGCATGTAACTCGAAAAGAAAAAAATGACATAGTCAAAAGCCTGACATTTAACAGTACTTTAAGCAAAAAGTTGGGAGGGAAACCTCCATCAATAGTGGACAGTGATGGTCAACGAGTGGGAAATGTTTCCTTGTGAGGAAACGGATAATATCGCCATTAACATTCTATTAAAATTATCTGGTGAATTTTCTGAAAGACTGAAACTTTTATTCTTTACGATTCCAAATGTTTTACATGAGAGATGAGAAGCTTCCAAAGATTATCAAAGATTCCAAAACAAAGCAAAGACCATTCTTTTTTGAAGCATCTAATCTGAGGCTACAAAATCACAGACAAAAAACTGCTCTAAATGACAAAAAACACAGCATTTGATCAACAATTAAAATGGATAGCACATGTAACTTGAAGGAAAAATAATGACATAATCAAGATGTTAACGTTCTGCAGTACTTCAAATAAAGAACTGTACCAAATAAGAGAAACCACATCACTTGAAGACTACCAACAGCAGCAACAATTAAAATGGATAGCATATGTAACTCAAAGAGAAAATAATGACATAATCAAGACATCAATGTTCTGCACTACTTCAAATAAAGAACTGTACCAAATAACAGAAACCACATCACTTGATGATTACCAACAGCAGCAACAATTAAAATGGATAGCACATGTAACTCAAAGAGAAAATAATGACATAATCAAGATATCAATGTTCTGCACTACTTCCAATAAAGAACTGTACCAAATAACAGAAACCACATCACTTGAAGACTACCAACAGCAGTAACAATTAAAGTGGATAGCACATGTAACTCAAAGAGAAAATAATGACATAATCAAGATATCAATGTTCTGCACTACTTCAAATAAAGAACTGTACCAAATAAGAGAAACCACATCACTTGAGGAATACCAACAGCAGCAACAATTAAAATGGATAGCACATGTAACTCAAAGAGAAAATAATGACATAATCAAGATATCAATGTTCTGCACTACTTCAAATAAAGAACTGTACCAAATAAGAGAAACCACATCACTTGAGGACTACCAACAGCAGCAACAATTAAAATGGATAGCACATGTAACTCAAAGAGAAAATAATGACATAATCAAAATATCAATGGTCTGCACTACTTCAAATAAAGAACTGTACCAAATAAGAGAAACCACATCACTTGAGGACTACCAACAGCAGCAACAATTAAAGTGGATAGCACATGTAACTCAAAGAGAAAATAATGACATAATCAAGATATCAATATTCTGCACTACTTCAAATAAAGAACTGTACCAAATAAGAGAAACCACATCACTTGAGGACTACCAACAGCAGCAACAATTAAAGTGGATAGCACATGTAACTCAAAGAGAAAATAATGACATAATCAAGATATCAATGTTCTGCACTACTTCAAATAAAGAACTGTACCAAATAAGAGAAACCACATCACTTGAGGAATACCAACAGCAGCAACAATTAAAATGGATAGCACATGTAACTCAAAGAGAAAATAATGACATAATCAAGATATTAATGTTCTGCACTACTTCAAATAAACAACTGTACCAAATAACAGAAACCACATCACTTGAGGACTACCAACCGCAGTAACAATGAAAATGGATAGCACATGTAACTCAAAGAGAAAATAATGACATAATCAAGATATCAATCTTCTGCACTACATCAAATAAAGAACTGTACCAAATAACAGAAACCACATCACTAGAAGACTACCAACAGCAGTAACAATTAAAATGGATAGCACATGTAACTCAAAGAGAAAATAATGACATAATCAAGATATCAATGTTCTGCACTACTTCAAATAAAGACCTGTACCAAATAAGAGAAACCACATCACTTGAGGACTACCAACAGCAGCAACAATTAAAATGGATAGCACATGTAACTCAAAGAGAAAATAATGACATAATCAAGATATCAATGTTCTGCACTACTTCAAATAAACAACTGTATCAAATAAGAGAAACCACATCACTTGAGGACTACCAACAGCAGCAACAACTAAAATGGATAGCACATGTAACTCAAAGAGAAAATAATGCCATAATCAAGATATCAATGTTCTGCACTACTTCAAATAAAGAACTGTGCCAAATAACAGAAACCACATCACTTGAGGACTACCAACAGCAGCAACAATTAAAATGGATAGCACATGTAACTCAAAGAGAAAATAATGACATAATCAAGATATCAATGTTCTGCACTACTTCAAATAAAGAACTGTACCAAATAACAGAAACCACATCACTTGAGGACTACCAACAACAGCAACAATTAAAATGGATAGCACATGTAACTGAAAGAGAAAATAATGACATAATCAAGATATCAATGTTCTGCACTACTTCAAATAAAGAACTGTACCAAATAAGAGAAACCACATCACTTGAGGAATACCAACAGCAGCAACAATTAAAATGGATAGCACATGTAACTCAAAGAGAAAATAATGACATAATCAAGATATCAATGTTCTGCACTACTTCAAATAAAGAACTGTACCAAATAAGAGAAACCACATCACTTGAGGACTACCAACAGCAGCAACAATTAAAATGGATAGCACATGTAACTCAAAGAGAAAATAATGACATAATCAAAATATCAATGTTCTGCACTACTTCAAATAAAGAACTGTACCAAATAAGAGAAACCACATCACTTGAGGACTACCAACAGCAGCAACAATTAAAGTGGATAGCACATGTAACTCAAAGAGAAAATAATGACATAATCAAGATATCAATATTCTGCACTACTTCAAATAAAGAACTGTACCAAATAAGAGAAACCACATCACTTGAGGACTACCAACAGCAGCAACAATTAAAGTGGATAGCACATGTAACTCAAAGAGAAAATAATGACATAATCAAGATATCAATGTTCTGCACTACTTCAAATAAAGAACTGTACCAAATAAGAGAAACCACATCACTTGAGGAATACCAACAGCAGCAACAATTAAAATGGATAGCACATGTAACTCAAAGAGAAAATAATGACATAATCAAGATATTAATGTTCTGCACTACTTCAAATAAACAACTGTACCAAATAACAGAAACCACATCACTTGAGGACTACCAACCGCAGCAACAATGAAAATGGATAGCACATGTAACTCAAAGAGAAAATAATGACATAATCAAGATATCAATCTTCTGCACTACATCAAATAAAGAACTGTACCAAATAACAGAAACCACATCACTAGAAGACTACCAACAGCAGTAACAATTAAAATGGATAGCACATGTAACTCAAAGAGAAAATAATGACATAATCAAGATATCAATGTTCTGCACTACTTCAAATAAAGACCTGTACCAAATAAGAGAAACCACATCACTTGAGGACTACCAACAGCAGCAACAATTAAAATGGATAGCACATGTAACTCAAAGAGAAAATAATGACATAATCAAGATATCAATGTTCTGCACTACTTCAAATAAACAACTGTATCAAATAAGAGAAACCACATCACTTGAGGACTACCAACAGCAGCAACAACTAAAATGGATAGCACATGTAACTCAAAGAGAAAATAATGCCATAATCAAGATATCAATGTTCTGCACTACTTCAAATAAAGAACTGTGCCAAATAACAGAAACCACATCACTTGAGGACTACCAACAGCAGCAACAATTAAAATGGATAGCACATGTAACTCAAAGAGAAAATAATGACATAATCAAGATATCAATGTTCTGCACTACTTCAAATAAAGAACTGTACCAAATAACAGAAACCACATCACTTGAGGACTACCAACAACAGCAACAATTAAAATGGATAGCACATGTAACTGAAAGAGAAAATAATGACATAATCAAGATATCAATGTTCTGCACTACTTCAAATAAAGAACTGTACCAAATAACAGAAACCACATCACTTGAGGACTACCAACAGCAGCAACAATTAAAATGGATAGCACATGTAACTCAAGGAGAAAATAATGACATAATCAAGATATCAATGTTTTGCACTACTTCAAATAAAGAACTGTACTAAATAACAGAAACCACATCACTTGAGGACTACCAACAGCAGCAACAATTAAAATGGATAGCACATGTAACTCAAAGAGAAAATAATGACATAATCTAGATATCAATGTTCTGCACTACTTCAAATAAAGACCTGTACCAAATAAGAGAAACCACATCACTTGAGGACTACCAACCGCAGCAACAATTAAAATGGATAGCACATGTAACTCAAGGAGAAAATAATGACATAATCAAGATATCAATCTTCTGCACTACTTCAAATAAAGAACTGTACCAAATAACAGAAACCACATCACTTGAGGACTACCAACAGCAGCAACAATTAAAATGGATAGCACATGTAACTCAAAGAGAAAATAATGACATAATCAAGATATCAATGTTCTGCACTACTTCAAATAAAGAACTGTACCAAATAACAGAAACCACATCACTTGAGGACTACCAACAGCAGCAACAATTAAAATGGATAGCACATGTAACTCAAAGAGAAAAAAATGACATAATCAAGATATCAACGTTCTGCACTACTTCAAATAAAGAACTGTACCAAATAAGAGAAACCACATCACTTGAGGACTACCAACAGCAGCAACAATTAAAATGGATAGCACATGTAACTCAAAGAGAAAATAATGACATAATCAAGATATCAATGTTCTGCACTACTTCAAATAAAGAACTGTACCAAATAACAGAAACCACATCACTTGAGGACTACCAACAGCAGCAACAATTAAAATGGATAGCACATGTAACTCAAAGAGAAAATAACGGTATCTTCCATCACTACTGAAAATTTTCCTTAAAATTTGTTTTAATAAGGAGATATTATAAATTTTAACCGACGGTACTTCTCGCACATTGAATGCTGAACGATTCCTTATCAGGAAAAATCTAATATTACTGGTAACCATTGTGAAACTTTGAGAAAACTCCAACAATTCGCCCACAATATCAGTTCTAATAGGAGAATCTTTTTCATCACAGCAACGGCAGACATCATTGCAGGGAAATTGAGCAAATGGTGAGAAGCTTGAAAGGCACAGTCGATTCCAAATTTGAAATTGAAAAAACAGAGTTGAAAGGTCAGCATTGTTTATCCGATAGCGAAATTAAAATTGATGTACGCAGCTGGACCTATCGTTAATCTGAATCTTTCTTTACAAACAGAAGGGAAAAGAGGCTAGCATTAAAGAAGGACGGTGCTGAAAAACAAACATTTAAATTTGAACAGAAATAAATGTACTACCTCGTTTTCATTCCATTATCTCTTGTTCTGTCTGGTCTAAAACTTGCAGAATAAGACTGAAGATATTATTTATTAATATATATATATGTGTGTGTGTATGTGTGTGTGTGTGTGTATAATGAAATGGGTTAAGTCCGACAATTATTTAATATATTTTCTCTTTATACGTTAATTTTATACATACATTTTATTCAAGTAAATGCTCTGTTTTAACTAAGCAGCATTAATTACATTTACCGTCCTGAATGTTAGAGGAATTTCGTAAAAGATATGCGTTCTCCGACAGGAATCGAACCTGTATTCCTATACGGAAACTGTTACTTGATCCGACACACTTCTCTGTAACTAAATGGTATAGCACATCAGATCAAATAACAGTTTCCGTTCGATTACTGCCGGAGAACGCATATTTTTTACGAAATTTCT
>OZ038505.1:36331633-36346633 GCA_964036315.1 Acanthosepion esculentum
TTTCCCATCTCTATCTTTTATCTTGACTTCTCTTTTTCTATCTGAACCCTATTCTTCTCTTGCCCTATTCCCTCTCTTGTCCTCACTGTGTCACACATACTCATTTTTGCTCTCTCTCTCTCTCTCTCTCTCTCTCACTCTCTTTTATATCGACCACTAATTCTTTCCCTTTACTCCCTCTCTTGCTCTCTTTCTACCTAATCTCAAATAATCTTTCTCTCCATCATTTTTCCCCACCTATTCTCTTTCTTGACCTCTCTCTCTCTATCTCTGTCTCATTCCTTTTCTTCCCACTACTGGTTCTTGCTCTCTTTCTCTCATTGTCTTTTTATGTAGCACTCATTCTTCACCTTACTACCTCTCCCTTGATATCTATTACCTGTTTTCAAGTACTCTTTCTCTCTTTCCGTTTCCCACTTACTCTTTCTTTATTCACCTCTTTCTTTCTATCTCACCCCTATTCTCTCTCTTGTTTTCACTATTTCCCACCTATTCATTTTACTCTCTCTCTCTTTCTCTCTCTCTTTTGCCTCTACCACTCATTCTTTCCATTTACTCTCACCCTTTCTATCTACCACCCACTCTCACTCAATCTTTCTCATTTTCAGTTTTCCCACCTACTCCTTTTCTTTCTTGACCTCTCTCTCTAAATATATATATATATAAATATATATATCATCCCTATCCTTTGCTTGTCCTATTCTCTCTCTTGTACTCACTGTTTCCACACCTTTTTTGCTTTCTCTCTCTCATTTAATCTGCTGCTCATTCTTTTCCCTTACTCTCCTTCTCTCTATTTCTATCTACCACTTACTCTCACCTACTCTTTCCATTTCCTATCTAGTCTTTTTCTTTTTTGACATCTCCTTATCTGTCTCGCCCCTATTCTTTATCTTCTGATATTCTCTCTCTTGTCTTCACTCTGTTTTCCACTTACTTTTCCTCGACCTCTTTCTTATCCCTTTAATCTTCCCTTTACCCCTTTCCATCTGTATCTCCCATCTTATATATATATATATATCTTTTTATATTGCTCCCCGACACTGTCTAACACTATCTCATTATGTCCGGCATCTATCTTTTACCCACACACTTTTATATCTTTTTCCTCCTTCTCCACACTCTTGCCTTGTCCACTTTCTTTCTATATCTCACCTTCTCTTTCTGTCTTAGCCTCTCCTTCCACCTCCCACCAAATCTTTTTTTTGGTTTTCCTCTTTCTGTCTTCCTCTTACTGGTTGTGTCTATTTCTATTGCCATCCTTCTCTCTCATTCTCTTGCTCTCACTTTATTTCATTTCTCTTGCCTACTATCCCTAGGCCCCCTCTCTCTCTCTCTCTCTCTCTCTCTCTCTCTCTCTCTCTCTCTCTCTCTCACCCCCAACATTTTTTTTCTGTTTCTCACTTTCTTTCTCTCGGTTTTCAACCTGCTCATTCCCTCTCTCTCTCTCTCTCTCTCTTTTTCTCTAATTCTCTTTGTCTACCAGTCTTATACATCAATCAACACCAATTTCATATTACCATCTCCAACTCTCCTCCTCTTACGGCAATTATTCAGGAAGTCGACTTCTTAGAGTTAATTTATCAAACCTGTTGTATTGGTCGCTTCCAGATTTTTAAAGCCCTATCTATCTATCTATCTATCTCAGTCTGTTCATATATATCTATCAATTTAACACTTATTCCGTTCATACTGTTCATATCTATCTCTATATCGACTTCAGTTCATATTATCTATCTATCTATCTATCTCGCTCATTCAATCTGTTCATATCTATCTTTCCAAATTTTCACAACTTTACGTCTTATTCTTCATATATATGTACAAATGTATGTATGCGTATATATATATATATATATATATATATATATATATATATTAGTCTGTTCATATGCATCTAGCTAGCTAGCTATGCCAATCTATTCATATCTATATATTTATCTCATTCAGTTCATATATATCTATCTATCTATCTATCTATCTATCTATTTATCTATCTATCTATCTATCTATCCCACTGTTTTCATCTCTCAAGCTATCTATCTCTTTCAGTTTGTTCATATCTACCTTTCTATCTCTTTTTACATCTTTGTCATTCTCTTGATATATATTTACATATATATAAATATATATATGTATATATATATACATATATATACATATATATATGTATATATATATATGTATGCATGTATGCCTATATATATATATATATATATATATATATATCATCTTGTTTATATGTCTTTCCTTTCCAGTACATCTAATCTTATCCTTCCATTATAGTCCCATCCTCCACAATCAATGTCATGTCTTCCTCATTTATTCTTCTCTTCCCATTACATATTTTCCAATCACGTATTCTACCAGCTTTTCAGCATTCCCTTCTTCTCCCTTGTTTACGTTCTCCCTTCCAGCTTGGATCTATCCCCCAACCTATTACCGATGTCTTTAACTTATCTCCCATTATTTTCCAGACTCAAATATACCTGTCCCCAAGCCTCTTTTTGTACCAGGATTTCCAGCTCCCCAATTCTTTCGGAGATCTCATCCTTGCTTAGATCTCTTGCCTAATTTATCTTCTTCAAACTGTCAGCTCTGCTCGCTGCCCCCTGCTCCATGCTCAGTTTCAGGATTCTTTCTCCTCAACTCTGTTTTCCCTTCCTCATTCTGTTTTCTTCGTCTCCAACGATTTTAAGCATGCGTGTCCTCTCTTTTCTCAAACCTCCCCCAATGCCTACAGTCTTCTACATATCCTCTTGTAAATCGTCATCAGGTTGCTTTTGAGGGCCGTTAGAAAGGCAAAATCTAAGTCTGTACTTGAGGATAGAACTAACAAGGTCGTAGGGAAAACACAGACTTGTTTGCCGTTTGAGTGTGTGTGTTTGTGTACATGAAAGGTTAAAAAAAGACCTTCACTTTATGTGCAACCCCATCCCATACACACAAACACACACGCCCACACACACACGTATATATATATATATATATATATATATATATATATATATATGGGATAGGGTTGCACATAAATATATATATATATATGTGTGTGTGTTCGTGTGTGCGTATATATATATATATATGTATATAATTGTTGGCCTCTCATATTCAAGGATACCTGTCTACTAGGGTGGCTAGCCAATTCCTATTGTAGATGCTTACTCAGGCACATTTGTGTTTGTTCAACACCCACAGAGCCCGCCCATGGTTTATACTGCAACTATGCTGTGCAGACCTTAGTTACAGTTTCTGAGAGAGAGCATGTTATCTAATGTGATCAACAATTTGGACAAGGCCAGCATGCTCAAGCCCTCGGCCATGATGACTTCTCGATGACCTCCAAGTGTTCTGTCTACCCAATTTCAATCACAAGGCTTGGGTCAACCGTGGCATGGTTTTCAAGCACTTTCCAAAGGTGCTGCATTCTGGGATTGACATTAATTCAATCCGATAACATCTGGAAGTCTCCTTTCTGACACATTAACCATGGTGAAGTTCGAACACAGGTCATACACCCATAATATACCTCACCTTCCAGAACAATAATCTTCAGTCCTTTCCGAAAAACAAGAATATCTGCATGAGTATAGAAACACTTGTGGATTTAGATAAATGTCTTTCTTGCCAAATATCCTGACATTTGTAAAAAGTGGAGAGAGCCAGTAATATTTTAGTAGGGTATAAATGAAAGACTACCTAACGTAAAAACTCAGTTCTTTCTCAATTTGCCAGACAAAGGGAATAAACACTAACCACATCAGCTAACAGATAGTGAGCTTCTTGAAAGTAGAATGACAGTCTGCTCTGATGAGATACAAATGGGAATGGATGGGCTGCATGGAGATACCAGTGGGAATGCATGTGCTGCATTGAGATACCAATGGGAATGCATGGGCTGCAAGGAGATACCACTGGAAATGCATGCGCTGCATGGAGATACCAATGGGAAAGCATGGGTTGCTTGTAGATACCAATTAAAATGCATTGGCAACATGGAGATACCAATGGGAATGCATGGGCTGCATGGAGACACCAGTGGGAATTCATGGGCTACATGGAGATACCAGTGGGAATGCATGTGCTGCATTGAGATTCCAATGGGAATGCATGTGCTGCATGTAGCCAAGACATGACTTGCACATCCAAACTTACCACATCTGGTATTCCTAAGTGGACGCCCATCTAGGTACTAACCAGGCACATCATTGCTTAACTTCAGTGATCATACAAGAACATATGTTTTAGCATAATATGGCTGTAACCACTGTTTGTCTATATGTGTGTGCGCGTGTGTGTGTGTGTGTGTGCATATGCACGCACGTGTGTGTGTGTGTGTGTGTGTGCATATGCATGCACGTGTGTGTGTGTGTGTGCATATGAACGCACGTGTGTGTGTGTGTGTGTGTGGTTGTGTCCAGTCATGAACTTTACATACCACCTCATATATTAATACATAAAGTAATTACCTATTTCACTGCTGTGAATTATTAGTCGACCAACCCTAAGCCAGAACCAAGTTGGAATGATTCAAAACTTTGTGTAGAATTAGCTTATCATGTCTTCTATTCAACAGTACATCGAAATGCATTTCACAGTTTAATTGGACAAACTTGCAAAGAGGGAATTTGTCTCCCTCGTGAGTTTCCACTTGAGAATCGAGCATAAGTCTGCTGCGTCTTGAGCCATCAGCTGACCAAGAATGACAACATTTCATATTTGCATTGCATTCTTGCAGGTGATAAAAAATGCATTTTGAATGTCAACAGATAATGAAAAATACAGTGGTTATCAAAAGATGAGAAATCAATTCAAACACCAAAACTAAAATTCCATCAACTGTTCTTGTTTTGTGTATGATGAAATCTGAAAGTTGAATGAAAAACGTGAGATTGTCCAGCATAATAATACAAATGCGAACTCTGTAAAACAAACCCGAGAAGAAAGAGAATTATTAGGAGGAGAGGACCTCAGCATCCTCCATACTCACTAGATTTATTACCTAAAGATTTGCATTTATTTTGATCACTAGTGCATTTTTATAAATATCTGAAGTAAAATTTATTTATATATTTAAATTTATTTAATCTATTTAATTAATTAATTTTAATTCTATTTAATTTATTTAATTATTTAATTTATAATTATATTTATATTTATATAATCATATTTAATTTATTTAATTAATTTATTTTATATAATTTTATTTAATTTATTTAATTATTTAATCTATAATTATATTTATATTATATAACTATATTTAATTAATTTAATTAATTCATTTAATTTATTTAATTATTTAATTTTAATTTATTTAATTATTTAATTTATAATTATATTTATATTTATATAATTAATTTGTTTAATTTTAGTTTATTTAATTTATTTGATTTTATTTTAATTTATTTCATTTTATTTTATTTAATTTATTTAATTATTTAATTTATAATTATATTTATATTTATATAATTATATTTAATTAATTTATTTCTTTTATTTTATTTAATATTATTTAATTTAGTTAATTATTTAATTTATAATGATATTTACATTATATAATTATATTTATATTTATATAATTAATTTATTTCATTTTATATTATTTAATTTATTTATTTTATTTTATTTATTTAATTATTTAATATATAATTATATTTATATTTATATAATTATATTTAATTTATTCAATTCATTTATTTTATTTTATTTTATTTATTCGATTATTTAATTTATAATTATATTTATATTATATAAATATATTTAATTTATTTAATTAATTTATTTTATTTTATTTTATTTAATTTATTTAATTATTTAATTTATAATTATATTTATATTACATAATCATATTTAATTTATTTAATTAATTTATTTAATTTAATTTATTTAATTATTTAATTTTAATTTTATTTAATTTATTTAATTATTTAATTTATAATTATATTCATATAATTAATTCGTTTAATTTTATTCTATTTAATTTATTTAATTTATTTAATTATTTAATTTATAATTATATTTATATTATTATATTTAATTTATTCAATTAATTTTTTATTTTTATTTTATTTATTTTATTTATTTTAAAGTGTAAAATTTATTTATATATTAGAAAAGCAAATTTTCTTTTTTACAAGAAATTTGAAAATCTCTTTTTGACATTTTTTCTTCTGAATATTTTCGTACTGTTATATCCTCTGAATTTCTAGGACTTATCATTATTGTTATTATTTATACTAGAGCTACTTTCCACAGCATTCTTGTTAATATCACATTTCAGATGTTGTACCCTCTGACATTCTTCATAGGATTGTTGATTCAGGTAAACTTCAGGAGATTTCAAACTAAACCTTTTCTTTAATCTACAGTGTTAGATTGTTTGTTTCTCTAGATTGACAAGTACCTGAAGAAGGTATGAGAGTACAATGGCCGAAACACTGTGATGACAACAACAAAGATAAGGAAAATAGTTTGAGTGTAAATAACATCAATTGGGATTATTCACAGAAATTAACATCTATTATTATTTGTAAATATTCTCTTGGTAGCTATATATCTTATTATTATTCTTCAGTCAGATGTTACAACAGAGTTGATATTGGTCTCCAAAATTTCATTCCCCAGGATGCCGAAAATGTCAATTAAGATGTTATTTAAAATATCTGGGAAAATTGCCAAATAATATTAAGAATAATGAGTATCCAACAGAATGGTGACTGTGGCTTCATAAATTATACCCTCGGCGTTTGGGGCTCTTACAAGCTGCATGGGGCAAAATTAAAAGTCAAGACCTGTCTCAGAGTGCTAAAGACAGTTTAGCAGCTTTTGTAGATTGCAACCATTTCGTTGTTCCTCGGTTACAGGTCATTTTATTTGTAAGTGCATGTATCTAGTGACGATCGTGCACTGTGGCATGCCAATGACAATAGGTGTCCAAAAGATGGAGAAAAACTCCTCTGTCGAAATTAATCTCATTGTTTTGCGTGCAGGAGGGTCAATGAAGATTATAATCAGTCCCCTTCCCCCTTTGGAAAAGCAACATCTATGCTCTGCCAAACGAGAAGTGGAGAGAACCTTCAGCACAGTTATGACTCTCCACGGAAAGCTTTCTTTCGCCATCTTTGTAATCACGACTTGCTGACATCAGAATCTGGGAATTAAATCATTTACAGGTTGCTACACTGGCGTGCCATCTTGCTGTGTGGTGATGAACAGTTGTCAACTATGGACGCAATGAAGAATGATTCATATTTCTGGCAGTATTGGTTATCCAAGGACAATGTACAGTTATGGCTGACATTCTATGTAATATGCCATTGATTTATTAGCATTGAATCATTAATTATTATTTTATAAGATATAATTTATGACATTGATAATGCATACTTTAATAGGGATAACATTTGAATTGCAGTTTATGATGGGTACTTTATGATTTATGAGTCAGTATATTTTAAAGGGCAATTCCTGCTTTTATGAGGGGTACTTTATGAGGTCAATATTATGAGGGGTACATTATGATGGGTACATTATGAGGGGTACATTATATGTTTATAAGGGAAATTTTATGACTTTATGAAAGATACATTATGAGGATACATTATGATTAAATGAGAAGTGTTTTAAAACATTATGAGGGTTACTTTATGGGGGTACCTTTTGAGAGTTATTTTATGATTAATGAGGGTTACTTTATGAGGCACACATTATAAGGAGCTCTTTATGTCTTTATGAGGTGATACATTGTGATGGATAATTTTGTATTTTTAGGGTTACTTTATGAGGGTACTACATGACTTTATGAGAGGACTTCATGACTTTATGAGGGTACTTCATGACTTTATAAGGGTACTACATGACTTTATGAGGGTACTTCATGACTTTATGAGGGTACTAAATGACTTTATGAGGGTACTTCATGACTTTATGAGGGTACTACATGACTTTATGAGGGTAATACATGACTTTATGAGGGTACTTCATGACTTTATGAGAGGACTTGAAAATTGTTTCTAAACCAAATTGTAGCCATTAAATCATTTACACGTTTCTACATCTGTATGCAACTTTGCCTTGCAGTCATGAAAATTTAGCAGCTGAAATTATCATTATTTATACACTGACTAATCCCCCCTCTCCCTACTGATAAAATTACAATGTCCCAGCCTTTGGACATTGGCTTCTGTAGATCCAGATAACATTCAAAGGATTCTGAAGTGAATCCTTTATTTGATGTACCTTGTGTGATTATTTTTTGAGATCGACCAGCACATGCAGAAAGCCGAAGGCCACAGTGGCCAAATGTTCCGATATCAGCACATCTGCTACTTACCTTGGCTCAATTCAATAGGAATATAATAAGACAAGTGCCTGAAGAAGGCCAGTGGATACAATGGTCGAAACACTGTGAGACTAACAACCAAGATGAGCATCATGGTTCAGTTCAAAAGTAATATAATAAGAGAGGCACCTGAAGAAGGACGGAGAATACAATGGCCAAAATACTGAGAGTAACAACCAAGACGAGCATGCTGTTTCAATTCAAAACAAATATAAGAAAACAGGCACCTGAAGAAGGCCAGGGGGTAGAATGGCCGAAACACTGTGAGACTAACAACCAAGATTAGTGTGCTGGCTCAATTCAAAAGGAATATAATAAAACTGGCAACTGAAGATGTCCGGAGTGTACTGTGGCTGCAACAGTGTGTGACTGACAACTGAGAGAGGCATTCTGGTTTAATTCAAAAGAAATATAATAAGACAGACACATGAAGAAGGCTGGAGGATACAATGACCAAAGCAGTGTGAGACTAACAACGAAGATGATCCACAATGGTCAAATGTTCAGATATCAGCACATCTGCTATTTACCTCGGTTCAATTCAAAAGGAATATAATAAGACAAGTGCTTGAAGAAGTAAAATGTCCCAAATACTGTGAGACTAACAACCAAGATTAGCATACTGGTTCAATTCAAAAGGAATATAATATGACAGGCACCTGAAGAAGGCTGGAGGCTACAATGGTCAAAACACTGTGAGACTAACAACCAAGATTAGCATACTGGTTCAATTCAAAAGGAATATAAGACAGATACCTGGTGATGGCTGGAGTGTATTATGATCGAAACACTGTGAGACTAACAACCAAGGTCTGTATGCTGGTTCAATTCAAAAGTAATATAATAACACAGACACCTGAAGCAGGCCTGAGGGTACAATAGCCATAAGTTTGCCTTTCTTTGCCTTTTCTATAATTACTTTTATGGCAATTGTTCAGATGAGCTCTTTGCTATGGAATCTAGACATTTGAAATTAAGTACTGTACTAGACTTGCATCAAGATCTCATCAATTTACAGTAGAGCTGACTAGATGTAGCCATAACTTCTATGCTAACAGTTTCTTTTCTTGCACTTCTTGCTTATAGAACTTTTTCCAGCTCCATGCTTTTGAGCCAACTGTAATCTGCCAAACTTTAAGTGCAATATCAATCTCTGTCTACCGTCCTCCTTATTACTCTTTCACTTCCTCATTATTAATGTTTCTGTTACTAATTCTTCCACACCCTGTAATCCATTGTATCTTAGTGGCTTTATTGCCTTACATGGGGTAATACTGATTTAAAACAAAGATAAATGTGGACAATAGACCAAGTGTAAATAATGTCAGTTGGACTTCTTTGTATAAATTAACAACTGTATATTATCTGCAGATATTTTCTTGGTAAGTATATATCCCATTAGGCTTAAATGACTTTTTCGTTGGTCGGATCTTAGAATTTTGTTGATCTTGTCTAAAAGTTAATTTTCCAAGATGTTGAAAATGTTGATTACATGATTAGGATTTTATTTAAAATATCTGGGAATATCGTCAAATGACATGAAAAACAATGAATATCCAATGGAACAGTGATTGTGGCTTCATAAATTATACCCTTGGCATTTGAGCCTGAGTAATCTGTCTATTCCTGTTCTCAATCACCAATATTTTGAGATTTTCGAAAGAGAAATTCTGTGCATATTCAGATAGTTTAAGGTCCACTTACAAGTTACCTGTCATACCAATGCTCATTTGTACATGCATACAAATGTCACATTGATGCATAAAAGTGGGGGAGATAATTCCAAGAAATTGCTATAATGTTACTCTTATTTTCACTGTCAAGATTTGAATGACACAGGAAGATGTGATTAGATACAGTAAAGCCTTTAGGGTAAATTCTAAGCTAGCCATAGGGCAGGCCATGTAAGGACTGAGCAATTGTTGCAAAAGCAAGCGCGGGTATTAATGATCAACTCTTTCAGATAGATAGATAGATAGATAGATAGATAGATATTAACAGACTGTGATTAGATAGATAGATAGATAGATAGATAGATAGATAGATAGATAGATAGATAGATAGATAGATAGATAGATAGATAGATAGATATTAACAGACTGTGATTAGATAGATAGATAGATAGATAGATAGATATTAACAGGCTGTGATTAGATAGATAGATAGATAGATAGATAGATAGATAGATAGATAGATAGATAGATATTAACAGGCTGTGATTAGATAGATAGATAGATAGATAGATAGATAGATAGATAGATAGATAGATATTAACAGGTTGTGATTAGATAGATAGATAGATAGATAGATAGATAGATAGATAGATAGATAGATAGATAAAAATAATGGACTGAGGGAGAGAGATGAACAAACTTAAATATTGGGTTGGTGCATAATTATCAGGCGTTTTAAACAATATTTATTATGAAAAAAGAAACATAACAATTCAACAATAACATTTTTAAATGATTATTCTGGAGCATATATGGACATACATATTTATAACCTGAAGATAAAATAATATTTTTATTAAAAAAAGTAAACAGAACAGTAATTTTTATTAACAAATAACTTGCCTACAAAAACGCCTGATAATTATGTACTAACCCAATAGATAAATATAGCAGACTGTGTTAAAAAGAGATAAACAAAATCAGATAGATAGATAGATAGATAGATAGATAGATAGATAGATAGATTGAAACACAGACATACACACACAAATCATATATATATATATATATATATATAGATAGATAGATAGATAGATAGATAGATAGATTGAAACACACACATACACACACAAATGTATATATATATATATATATATATAGAGAGAGAGAGAGAGAGAGAGATAGATAGATAGATAGATAGATAGATAGATTGAAACACACACATACACACACAAATGTATATATATATATATATAGATAGATAGATAGATAGATAGATAGATAGATAAATAGATCTAAACAGATTGTCACCTTTTCCTGCTTCATTTTGCAAATCAATAATTCAGTTCAATCAATGACGGAACATTGGCTCTCAGAATAATCTGTTTGGTGAATTCTTCAATCGGAAGAAAAGACAACAGCATGAGAAGCTGTGAAGGATAGTAATCATTACATAATGACCAGATAACAGGGAAAGTTTGGCTACACTTATTTTCCTCTTTTTGCTTCTCTTAAGTTCGCTTCATTTTCTATCACCTTCTCATTCAGTATTTCCCTCTTACTAAGTTTTTTAGTCTTTCTTTCTTTCTTTCTCTCTCTTTATATTTTCTCTTCATCTCTTTAGTCTTTGTTTTTTCTTTTTCATCTGACCACTTATTTCTTTACGTTTCTCTATTGTAACTTAGGTTTGACCTCTGATCTCCTTTATTTCTTCTATTTTGATTGGCATTAAACAATTTTCCTATGTTGTATATCACCCTATTTGACATGACATGGTTAAACAGTACATTGGAAATATCTTTTCACCCCAAGCAAGGCAATAAAACCCTTAAAACACAAGGGGTTACACAGTGTGAAAGAATAAGAAAAAGAGAAATATCATTAAGTAGCGAGAACAATAAAAGAAGAGAAATTGATAGACAGAAGATAGTGATTGACATTGAATTTGAATATTTGAATATCAAAGTTGCCTGGAAAGGATGGAAATAACTTAAGACGTCAATAAAACAAGACACCATGATTAAAAAGTCCTTGTATACAACATTTTATGCTATAAGTAAGGAATATTTGTTCGAAATCAGATTAATTTAACTTTCAATTTGCTAATTTTTCTCAAAAAAGATTTCAGAAATATATATTTTATTTTGCAAGATTTTTAAACCGAGAATTAACTTTTGTTTACAAACTGTCATATTTGCCAATTTTTATCGATTTTACTGAAAAAATCAATTGCAATCAGTATAATTTCTGTTTGAAATACACCACAGAGTATTTTTGCTGACTGGAAATCAGTAATTTTTAAATCCTTTATCTTTCAATTAAAAGCTTCAAGAATGTTTTTTTTTTTTTTAAATTCATTTTAAACCTTACATTTACTGAATACAAAGGTACCTAATTTAATATATGTATAAAATAATAGTAATATTATGTTTTAATTCATTTCACTGCAATCAAAGCAATAAAACTTAAGACCAAGAGGTTAATGAGTGTGGGAGAATATGAGAAAAAGAAAACATTATTAAAGACTGAGAACAATAGAGGAAGAGGAATTTAAAAGACAGATAATAACGATTGACATCACATTTAAATTTTTGATGATCAAACTTGACTGGAAAGGGTGGAGCTGGAAGAGACTTCTACAAGCAAGAAATGTGAGAAAAGAAACTGTTAGCATGAACTTTACTTATGTAGTTATGTTATTACAGAACTTAATATACTTGATATGTTATTTTCTTGAATTTGAATTGAGGTGTTTCCAAAATATCAAGATCCTGGCAACATCCAGTTCTTAATAACAACTGAGATGGACAAAATTACTCAAATAAAAACAGAAAATAACATGGTCTTCAGGCAGTTTATACAGAATTTTGATCCTGACGTATAACAGCTTCTTCATAAATTTGAATTTATTGGCTGTTATAAATGCATTCTAGTGTTGATCAATTGTGGATCCATATTCATAGTTAACCATCTTCACAGTCATGATGGCAGAGAGTGCCAGGAATTTGGTTTGAGAAGTAAATATATAAACATGAACCCAAAAAAGGAGAAAAAGTAATCCTTTATTTGACCACATGAACATAGACTCATTAATCCCTTTCTTTACCACATGAACGTAGACCCAGTAATCCTTACTGTACCACATGAATGTAGACCCATTAATCCCTTACTTCACCACATGAATGTAGACTGATTAATCCCTTACTTCATCACATGAACATAGATTAATTAAACCCTTACTTAGTGTGGGAGAATGTGAGAAAAAATATTATTAATGAACGAGAACAATAAAAGAAGAGGTATTTAAATGACAGACAATACCAATTGACATTGTGTTTAAATTTCTGAAGATCAAGGTTTCTTTGAATGAAAAAAGTTAGAAAGGAGTTCCACAGGTGAGAAGTGCAAGTAAAGAAACTGTTAGCAAAGAACTTATGGTTACACCTAACCAATTCAACTGTAAAATGTTGAGACCTTTCTGCCAATCTATTCCATCAGTCAGTTTAGTGCCATACGTGAAACATGCTTGGGCGATCATGTATCTTTCAATACATGACTGTCATGGCAGATTATTTCCGTAGTAGGTTGTCATTTCTTTCAGTTGGAGACTGGTTGCCAATCAAAGCTAAAGAACTCAGTCTGTCCTGCTATTTAATCCATAGATGGAGGAGAAGCTCACACTGAGCTGATATCCATTAGACCACAACAGACATCCAATTAAGTACTGCGCTTAAATTCATAAAGTCTTGGTACCACAGAGCAAAGTTCATCAGAACAATTACCATGAAAGTATTTATAGAAAACGTATAGGGGAAACTATAATATAGTGGTGGGAAAATGTCAGAAGCTGACAGGATGCAGGGTCATGAACAATAACTTTACAGATTCTACTTTGAATTTCTAAATATATAGCAGGAGTACCTAACCATAAGTGGCAGTAATATTGAAAGCATGGGCGGATGGCAGACTTACAAATTTGTAAGATAGATTCTGGAGAGACAAAATTGTCTAGCACAAGACAGTGAACCAACTTTCCTATCAGCAGACCTAGTATTTGTTTCAATATAATCTTTCCACTTCATGTCAGCAAAGAACGTTTCTCTGTGAAGGCACAAAAGGTCACTCTCCTGGTTGTTAGCATAGGATATGCTGATGGAAGGCAGAAAGGAGTCTCTCAGATGATTAATAGAAAGCAGTTTTGTTTTGGAGGCATTAAAAGTAATAAGCCATTCCTTGCCCCAGTTAACAATAGATATTAGGTCACTTTTGAAACCAGCTGCCAATTTAACTCTATCAAACTGATCAAAGATACTATTAACAAGAGTAAATAGTTGTATCATCAGCATAGGTACCAAGTTTAGAGCTGAATTAGGTACAACATAGGTTGAAGCATAAAGCCCTGCAGGACGTCTGTATTAATACAAAATGATCTAGAAGAGTGGCCATTCAAGACAATTTTCATTCGATAAGAAATATTGAATCAGTTTAAAAATTTATCCAGAATAATATAAACTTCCAACTTGTTAAGAAGACCAGTATGCTAAAGCCTATCAAATACGTTTGAGATGTCCGAAGCAACAGTCCAAGCTTCACCATTCTTATCTAGGGCAGAATAGACTCTTTCGTCAATAGTTGTTAATACATCAGCAGTTGACCTAGAGAAGCGAAAGTCATCTTACTTATCTGAAAGAAAATGCTGCCATGTGAAGTGATTAATCACTTCAGTGTTGATTAGGTTTGATTTTATTATTTTGTTAATAGCTTTACTTATAATTTTTGATAAAGAGTAACAATAATGAATAACACAATTAATATGAGGTGTCACAATTTAATCACCGAGAAGGACCTGAGAAAACAAAAAGTTTTCTTACTTGGTCATTTATTATTACTAAAAACCTTATATTTAGTAGGTACAGATGTTTGATCGGACATCCCTCTGTTGTTTTTGTTTGTTTTTTTTACCAGTTATTTTTTATAGTATTGTTG
>OZ038505.1:36351633-36401633 GCA_964036315.1 Acanthosepion esculentum
TAAATCAATTTCTAAAACGTTATTTTTATCATAACTTGATAATGGAACGGAACTTTGTATTTTAAGTTTAATTTTATGATTGAATTTGAATTGAAGTTTCAGTTTTGGAACATGAGAATTTCAGTGTTGCGATGATAATATATTAAAAAACAATTATTATATATATATATATATATATATATATATATATATATATATATATATATATATATATATATATAGTATTAAAGAAAAACAAAAACCATTGGTGGAACCAATGGACAACTTGGCCAAAGCCTAAATTTTTATCCAAATACAGTCTCGAATAAAGACGGCAATACTGAAAAAGAAAAAACGACAGAAAGCTAACTTACCTACACAGTAAAGAGCTCGAAGCTTACATTGCCAAGACTGAGCATAACAACGATTACCAATCTTAAATCCTATAAAAGGACGGCTCTAGTCGTGACGCGTGTTTCACAAAAATCGTTAATGCTTAACAATAGACATAGTCCGGTAATTTGTTAAACATTGACAATTTGTTTCACACACACACACACACACACACACACACACACACACACACACACACACACACATATATATATATATATATATATATATATATATATATATATATATAAAACAACATATATGTGAGAAGGGCGGAAAATTTACCGAGCCAAAATATATGAACATCTAAAAAAAGTGCTCAATTCAGTGCTCAGAAAAACGAACAAGCAGAGCAAGCCAATACAGAAAAGATAAAACACCATATCCTACCGGTCACGGTCGAAACCAAGGTAGTGCGATAGGATATAGTGTTTTACCTTTATATATTTATATATACTGTAGCGATTGTGTGTTCATGGATGAATAAACTGAATCAACGGCCATCTTGTCCCCTATTCTCTGCAAACTTCTTTATCTGTTAAATTTTTCCACTGTCTTTTCTAACCTTTCGGTAGGAATCAAGCAGCCCCTTTTATCATTTCTACTCGCTGGATTTCTGTCCCCCTCCATTTGTGTCGATTATTCAATTTGATGAATAACACACACACACATACGTGTGTGTGTGTGTATATATATATATATATATATATATATATATATATATATATATATATATATATATATATATATATATATATATATATATATATATGCGTACATAAGCCGATATATACGTGTGTGTATATTCTTGTATTTGACTCAGTGTGTGTGTGTGTGTGTGTGTGTGTGTGTGTGTGTGTGTGTGTGTGTGTGTGTGTGTGTGTGTTTGTAAATTGCCATACATGCATGTGCACACTTAATGCCATTTCTGAATTGTAATGCTTGTTTGATAACTATCACTAACTTGGGGTAATTTATTGCTGTCAGTTCCACTTTTAACCTGACAGCTAAAGACGGTATATCCACTCCGACATCTGTACACATGGACAATACATTGTTTTGATGGCTTGCTTTTTAGTCTAAATTTGTACACACCGGACAAAGTCTGCCCATAGTTCTAAATTTATCATGCTCGTCTCTATTTTCATGTGCTTTTCTGATTAAAATGTATTTGCTTTCGTTTCAAAAAAACAAAAAATATCAACAATGTTTTTTTGGGTTTTTTGCCTATTTTTTTTTATTTATTTTTATTTTTATTTTTTTTTTTATTTTTATTTTTTTGTTTTCAGATCAATTAAGTTTCTGACTGTTTCTCTACCCGATGGGAACAACTTTTGCAGTGGACGAATGCACTGTTTCTAACTTTAGCAACAAGCAACGGATGTGTAGATTGACATTGTGATCATAGTTAGAACAGATCTAAATAAGCACATGTTTGGTGAACCGCTGTCTCCCGATTGGATACCTTTTTTTGTGAGTGTGTGTGTGATGGGGGGGCTTTCTTTTCGAGCAAAAAAAACAAAAAAAAACTGCTAACTGATTCATGGAGGTAAAAAAAATTGTAGAAATAAGGAAAATAAAACGTAAAAGTTGATCAGAAAGTTTATTTCGTACTTTTCCATGTACGCTGATGAATTTGGATATTCTTTTTTACAGAAATTAGTCGTTCGGTAACCATCGCTTCGCCAACGGCAAGGTGATCAAATTTTAAATATAAATTATTTGTCCATTTATTAGAAAATACATTTAGTTTAAATAAAGACTCATAGACCCGAGTATGATGATAAACTATATCCGGAAACGAAAGGGGGAGAGAGAGAGAGAGAGAGAGAGAGAGAGAGAGAGAGAGAGGGAGAGAAAGAGAGAGAGAGAGGAGAAAGAGAGAGCGTGTATATACGTGCGCGCAAGATAAACATAGTTTCGTCTGACACGTTATGGGTATCCTATAGGGATCGAACTCGTTACTTTCTTATGGCATTGTTCTATGACAGGCACTCCCCCGATATGCATATGTCCGAATATATATTAAGACCTTGCGTCCATCCTGGATCCATATTGGCTGAAATCGATATCAAAAGGAATTGTCCACCTCCTTTACATTGATCTACCACAAAAATAAATCACTCTCCTTGAAACTCCAACGCGACCTTGCTTTTCCCTTTCGATTTCCTCAATAACCACAAGACAGAGACCTCCAGCGCCATTTCAGAAGACTTTTCCTGAACAATTATGTTAATTAATTGGCTTCGTCTCCTCGTTCGAAGTATCGAGTACCAGCTGATTGCGCTCAAATATTTATTCCAACTTTTATAGCCAATGCAGATTTCCATTCGGGCAAGGGAGATAAATCTCTTGAACGAGCGAGGTTCTCGTTAGTGGCGCGATTAACAAGAATGTTTAAGCTCTCAAGCAATTTAGAAATCAAGACAAATGGAGCATGAATCCTCATAATTGGGAAACGTCCGAGAATCTGCCCGCTTCTCAGGTTGACAATTCCTTCTATCAACCAAATATCTATTTGAGGCTATCATTCTCTTCAATAAAGCCTGAAACTCCAGCGATTATCCCAGATTTTACTAATAAGTAAATACATTCCAACAAATTTTGTCCCTCAGTAAATAGTGATAAGTAGAGGACGCTCTTAACTTCGATTAATATGTTTTTCATGTAAATGAAATGTGGAGGCTTAATTTAATATTTCAGTAATTATTATTAAATTGTATATATATATATATATATATATATATATATATATATATATATAAAATTGCATATATATATATATAGTGCATATATATGTGTGTGTGTGTTGTGTGTGTGTGTGTACAAATTGCATCCAAACAACCCAATATACATTTTTTTAAATTCTAAACATCCATTAACGTGTTCATGTAAATACGCATATCTATAAATAAAAGACTTTCAAAGAATTCTAGTAGCCTAAAAATGTTTAATGAAAATAAAAAAAAACATATGTATCAGCCTTAAGAAACAGTAGATTTTCAAACAAACGAGAATACAAAAACGAAAACAATTAAAACAAAACAAGAGGAAAATGATTATAATTTGGTTTACCCCCTACAACAATAAAATCAAAAATACGGAAAATATTCTTCAATTTAATTGATAAACACTTCCCTAAAAACAGCAAATTCTCAAAAATCATCAACAAAAATACAAACAAAATTAGTTACCGCTGCATGAACAACATGGAAAAGATAATGACTAAGCACAATAAAAACGTACTCAACAAAACCAATAATAATTACAACAATAATAATAATAACATGCAACAAAAAACACCATTAAATGTAACTGCAGAAACAAAGAAAATTGCCCACTTAACAATATATGTTTAACCAATAACATAATATGCAAAGCTATCGTAACTAATAACATTAACACAAACGAAATAAATTAAATACGCGCCACAGAAAGTCTTTTAAAGAGAGATATTATAACTACAAAATGTCATTCGGAAAAAGAATAGACAAACAATACAACTCTATCAAAATACATATGAAGCCAAAAACAAATCAAAATCCCCACCAAAGTCAAATGTGAAATTATAAAAAAGCAGTCCCAGACAGCATTAACAGTAAAAATGGTAAATTATGCTTAGAGGAAAAATTAGTTTTAAAAACCAAAATAAACACCTAAGCAAGAAAACTGAAATAATGGATAAATGTAAGCATATAAATAAATACTTACTTTGCCATCTAAATACTAATTAATAATAAACAAATAAATATAAATAACATAAATGTAATATAAATTCTAAATAAATACATGTAATAAATATAATAAACTTTAAATAAATTAATAAATGAAATAAATATAATATAAACTTAATTTATTGATAAATAAATAAACGAACAAATATTAAACATACACACCTATACGCGTGTGAGCATGTACATAAAAATATACATATACACATACACACACACAAACACCAGAAAAACGAACAAAACTCACCCCATAATTAATACCACATTATATAACACCAAAGCAATGCAAATAAACTACTAACCATTAAATAAAAATGAAACATTAGATAAACGATAACATGATATGTGCAAACACTTACTTTAATACATACACACTATTTAACAATTATATATATGTGCGTGTCGCGCCAGTGTACACACATTCAATGTATATATGTGCGCGTATGTGTACCTATATACGTACAGGCATAGATGTGCATGTGTGCGTATAGATAAAAGTATCAACACAGACATGGGCAGATAAATCCAAGCAATAATAAATAAAATTTCAATTATAAAACTAACCTCCTACAATTAATATTTATGACACCACAAAACCAATAAAAACGTGATAATAGCCTAGTGGAGATATATAAGTATATGTGTGCGTGTATGTGTGTGTATATATATATATATAGGGAAACGGTAATAGTTGTTCCAACAAGAGAAAAAATTATATTTTTTTAAAAAAAGAGAGAAACCGCAAAATTTTTGGGTTATAATGTCGATTTGTTTTAGTGTTATATATTATATGTTATTCTTCATATTTCTGCTACACGCGTTTCCGGTCTTGTGACCTTCTTCAGGAAAATAAAAGGAATACATTTTTAAAAGGAATAAACTTTACTTAATTTCTTTTAATGTTTCATTGTTTGTTTTCTGTATTTGTAGTGAGCCTTGATCTCATTTCTGGACTGTTGGCAAAAGTGAATTTCTGCTTAAGTGGTAATAAAACCATTAAGTTTGGTCTGAGAGGTTGTGATGTTATATATATATATATATATATATATATATGATTTTCGTGTATATATATATATATATATATATGAATTTCGTATATATATATATGTGTGTGTGTGTGTGTGTGTGTGTGATCTGATCAAACGGTTATTTTATAAAAATAAAAATACAAGACATGAATTCTTCGTCCGCTTCTGAATCCAAACATTTTTCCAACGTCGTTTCCATTGATGGAACCATTCTTGGAACTCCTTTTCTGCTTTAAGCTGCTTCGTCGCATTCTCTTGGATTTCCTCCACCATTTGAAGTATTCTTTCAAGTGAGATCTGATTGATGGAGAAGAAAAGTCGCAAGGGGTGACATCTGGAGAATATGGCAATTGTCGGATCTAAGGAATGTTGTGTTTGCTGAAGAACTGCAAAACATGCCATGGTCACTGATGGAAACAGTGTGTTGTGGTGAGACGACCACACTCTACACACTTTCCTTCCAAGCACTGCTATATACTACGGAAGTGAGCGGGAATATTATAACTTAGAGAACGTGTATGTGAGATTCATAGATCTATCTGTACCAAGCGGCTTCATTCTGCATAATTAAGGTCCGTTACCGTAGCAACAGTCCTGATACTTTTTTTTATCAAACCTCGTTTATGTGATTTATATCTGTGTGTTTATATCTGCATGTGTATATATTTATATTGGTAGCTTATCAATTGTACATGATGCTGAAAATTGTGCCTCTCACCAAAAAACGGGTTACAATATGAAATAGCATTTTAGCTCTGCCACAATAGAAAGAGCACCATTATATATGTTTGTTTATGCGTATTTTCGTCACTTTTAGAGCAAACTTAAATATATAATGTACGTGCATGCAAGCGGGAGTTTAGCTATTAAAATTGCTACCATTCTTATATATATATATATATATGTGTGTGTGTGTGTGTGTGTGTGTGTGTGTGTGTGTGTGTGTGTGTGTGTGTATGAACACCAATTAAAAACTGGGGAGACAATACCAGAGAATTATCAGTATAAGTAACATGCCGATCACATTTTGACCGAGCAACCATACCTCCTACTTACAGAGGGAAGGCTGCTGAGACTTGATATAAATAATCCTAGAATTCTCAGATAATAATCTGAATGCTGCCTACTCATTATAGTGAAAATTATGGTGAACTATGAAGCAAAAGCATTATTTATTAAGTGTACTGCAAATGCAGAACTGGAATTATTAACAATCATATGCAAATTTTCATTTTGACCTCAACAAATCATAGCTGGCATTTGTTGGACAGTCCGAGTCTCATTTTGCCAGTAAATTCGGCAACCCACTGACATTTTTAATTAAAACTCCTTGAACTGATGGAGGGGTGGTTAGAACGAATCGATTTCAGTATAGGTTTGGAAGCGCAAACAAACTCTGGACAGGCAGAAAAACAACAAACCAACTCACTAAGAAATTTACCTATTGTACGATAAATTCTAAATCTTTCGTTGAGTTCTGTATATTTTTTAAAATATCCTTGACCAAACACTATTTTTGAGATAAATTTATAAAATTTTGTTAAATGGAATATGTATACTTCAGATTCTTAGCCAGTGACACAGTTTTTCTTAACTCCCATTGACTTAAGAAGATTTTTATTCAACCTCTAAATCAAAATGCGACATTGTGTAGCGTATGTCATATTAAATAGGTAGGTCAACTCAAAACTTAAATCTACTGACAATAAATCCTCGGGTCATTTTCCTTCCCCCTCCTTATGGCACCATTACATGTTCATAATTTTTAATCTTTCCTTCTCTTTTTCTCTCTCCCTCTCCCTCATATATATATATATATTGAAAAATTAATTTCGGTTGAGCTCTGTGGGTGTGAGGGGTGCATTTGTAAACCGTGACTATTAAAGCTAATATAGCATGACTCTTCGGCAGAATTGAGTCACTGTCAGTCACTGTGTGTTTATCTAAATCTAAAAATAAACACGCTAAAATTCACCTTCATCCCTGCCGTGCGCCGACGGCTTAGTGGTAGAAGTTCCGACTGACGCCAATTTAGTCGGGTTTCGATCCCAGCTAGAGGCAACCGGACGTCTAGCCACACTGATGAGCTGTGAAACAGAGAAACAGTCTGTCTGTGGATGACAAATATATATATATATATATATATATATATATATATATATATATATATATATATATATATCAAAATAAAGAGAAAGAACAGTCAGATTATTAATCCACAATTCTTTAGCATTTATTTTTCTTAAAGTGCTCGATACAAAGTAGAGCATAATATTATAATATTATTATATAAAATTCATTTTTCATTGTGACACAGAAATTTCAATGTTTTGGAACTTAAAATTATTGTTCCATTTTCAAGCGATGTTCAATAACTTCAGAAAAAATGATTTACTTTTGAAAGCAAAGTAGTATTATATTGAAGAGTTTAAGTAGTAATAAGATTTCAAAATTTTTTTTATGGGTTTTGTCTTATTTGACGAATCCAATGACCTATCTAAGTAAAGGTAGATAAGTGAAAAAATATAGGTTAGAGGTTAGGTGTGGGTATGTAATTCTTGCTTGTATAGATGAGCCATCATGTATTAGACATGTCACCATTTCTTTCTGTTAAGAACATATACAATGAAATAATACAGAGATGTATATATATCGAACAACGGGATAATTTTGGCATTGTACTTCTTTAAATTATTTTTGTATAATTTAGGAATCTCTTAAAGGGGACTGTCGGAGTTAACTCCTCCTTAATTCCCTAATTGTTCACTAGGGGGCGCTCTCCCTACACTATAAATACTGGGCGACTTGCCTCATTCTTTTTTCTTCAGGAAACTTGCTTCGGTTATTAGTTGATGATTCGTCTCCAGCTGTGCCGCCCGAACTCTCTGTCTTCGAGCGGAGAGGAACCCAGACGAGGCTATGCTGAAGGGCAGAGACTCGTCTGGGGTGATAGACAGCTACCCGACCCCCCTTTTTTACGGGGTTTACGGAGAATTTTTGCCCGAGCCTACGAGCTCGGATACCTCACATTAAATTCGGCCTTGTGCCACATCTGACCGCGTGGGGCGGTTGGCAAATATCCTTTTCTTCAGGCCTCGTGCCGCCTCCTACCCCGCGTGGAAGTGGGGTAATTACTCTTTTTACTTTGCATTTCAGCGGACGCATTTAAAAATGTGATTTCTCGCAGAGATCTGCGTTTTGCACACTTGTGGGAAAACGCCATGAAACGCACATAGACGTACGTACGAACGAACATTCACCAAAATACAAACTCTTTACGTCCACACACAAACACAAATGTTCATATCTATGTTCATTGTAATTTTGTCGTTTAATACATATATTTGTTGACATATATATATATATCAGTCTTGTTGGTTTTCTTTACACTTCTTTATGGTGGATTCAATTTCTGAGTCCGCCATGTTCTTGTAGTAGACGTTCTAGCAGGAATAAGCACACGAGTTCTTAATTCAACAACACTTAATCCACACGGTCCGCTACAGGCCTCTAGTATGATTAAATCGTTTTTTATATATTTAATTATTATGATCTAAAATGAAATACTTTTTATATTCCATGCTACATTAGACATGGCAATGTTAAAATTAAAAATCATGGAATTAAGTAAATATTATACGTAACATTATATATATATATATATATATATATATATATATATATATATATATATATATATATTACAAAGAGTTAATCATACCTTGAATCAATTAGCAATATTAATGCAATTATTGGCGAAATCCCTTCGCTTGTAGACATAATTATCAGCATTATACTACTAATAATCCACTGAATGATGAGATCCTTATGTATAAAACAGAGCCGAAATAATATAAAGTAAAGAAACAAAAGGAGTAATGAGAGAGTATAAAGAGACATGAAAATTATGAAACGGAGAAATAACCACGACATCCTACACATGGACACATACGCACACATAATTTTATATGTTGAGATTATTTATGAGTTTCTTAAAGAGTTCTGTTATTTATCAACTACAAAATAATTTTATGTAGGAAATCCACAAAGCATATAATTAGTTGGGCATTCAGTTAAATTACCTGTCTAGCCACCACCACTTTTATTTCTTATGAAAATTGATTGGCATATGTATATTTTATGTCATCATCTGGATCAGATTTTAAGTTAATGTCTGGCTGATGTTAGATGACAAGTCCTGGTCATGACACATTTCTAAAATAATAATTTCCAATTTGTTTCTTTTTTGCTTAGTTTGAATTTAATGTAGGTCATAATTGATTGGATGATCAGGGTCAAGTTCACAAACCTTTTTTTTAAAAATAGAGGATGTATTTTGCTTTTGAAACTGTTATGGTAATTTATCCATGCACACATAGACTCTCGCACCTATAAATAGGAGCAGGTACTGCCTTTTAGAGAAGGAAGTTTCCAGCAGTCAGCTCTGACAGTCAGACTGAACATTCTTGCCGTAACACTCTCGTTTGTATATGTTGTATTACTGTTTCCGTTAATATATTTCTTTAACTCTCTTTGTGTCTTTATTTCTGGCCCTAACAAGGCCACAGCAGAAACCAAAATAGTTGTTCAGTTGTGAGTAATTTACAATTGCCTGAGGAGACACATAGTTATGTATTAAGACACAAATGCTATTGTGTAGTGATTCATACAGTTTTGTTCTAATATCCTAATATATATAGATATATATATAATTATTTATTTGAAAATTATAATATAAATATGTTATAAAATGACAATATAATTATTTATTCGAAAATTATAACATAAATATATTATAAAATCCTTTTATATTATATTATATGTTATATTTGCTCTATTCTGTATTAAGCACTCTTTTAAGAATAGTATTTTTTGGTTATTGGAATTTTTTCCATATACACCAATCCCATACTTGGGTATATATATATATATATATATATATATATATATATATATATATATATATATGCAATAGTATACTTATAGATATTTACTTTTCAATTTCAGATAAACATTGTCATGATCTTTAAGAAAGGGAAATCATGTTATTGAGTGAACAGAATTTAAGAGTGGAAATTGCAAAATGATTGCAGTCAGTACAGAATAGTAAAAACACTTAAAACATTATTAGCAAAATGAGAATAAGAAAAAATCACATTCAAATTTCCAGATGAATAGGTTTGAGAAAAATGAAAAGATTATTAACAAGATAAAATGATTGCTAAGCAAAGAACATATTCAAACAATTAATGTTACAAATGTAGGTCAACATACTAAAGAAAAACATATACATTGAATGAAGAAGTACATGAAAACTTGTTTTTTAATAGCTTTTTTAGTGCTGAATGAAGAGCTAAATTGGCCAGACCGGATAGCAGGGCTGAAGGTTGGGTCCTTCATTGAAATATTCAAACAACACAACTATGAAAACAAAGGTGATGATAGTTCAAAATTTTCATCCATTTACTTATTCAGTTGGTGCACTTGGTAACCACTTCCCCATATTTTTGTTGTAACTGAGCTTCATGGTACCATTCAAGGCAAAATAGTTTAATGGCTTGCTGGTTACTTTTGCACTGGAGATGTTGAGGTTACCTGGTCCCTCCTTTCATAAGTTCATCCACCCACTGGTAAAGCCGTTGACCTGTGAGACACAGCTTCTATATCCAGGTGGCAACTGGCTGATAGGTGCTTGGCACATGTGGGTTGAGGAGAAGAATTCCCCTTTACCGATCACATTGGGAAACCCATCTAACCAACCTCACACTATATAGCTGGCAAGTCAATGCAATTGACTGGGGCATGGCCATCTCTGTGCCCACATGATTTCTTGGCTGCAAAAGTATTAACACTGGCAATACACCCTTTACACCCCATAATATAAATAATGAAATTATGAATAGGGAATTATTGTCAGTTAAAATTCAAATATTTTTCAAGTTATACCAATCACAGGCAGGAAGATTTAAACTAAAGTGTATATTCATGTAAGACAGCAATTTATTCTGTTTTTGAAGAATTGTCAGTTTGAATCTCAAAGAAACCCGATTAATGGAACAACTACCAAAGACTTCAGTTATTCATCCAATAAAAATCTTTGACTACTCTTTAAAATATGTCTATGAGAATGAAAAACTATATACAAGCAAATTTCCTAGTCATGATAAACGTTTTTACTTCCAATGAGGTTCTTAGCCTTCGTCTGTTGTTAAACCCAGATTTTGTGTGGAACACATATGTATGATCCATTGCTAAAGATACTATCAGTTGAAATTTGAATCAATATTCCCTAAACCTAGCTTGTCTGGCATAAGGCTCAAATAACGGAGGATTGATCAGACTCGTTAATGATCTCGCAGACTAGCTTGCTAACCAATGCTCGGCAACATGACGCCCTAAAAGTCATATTAAATAAAACATTCAAGCGAGATAGAGAGAGAGAGAGAGAGAGAGAGATACAAAAGAAGAAAAGAAGGAAGCAAGAGCAGATGTCAATAGTTTGACTAGAAGATTCTCTTCTTGTGCATGATGCCATAGTTACTTCGAACTTTCATCCATCCATGATTCTCATTCAAGTCTCCCTGTTGAAATCAAAGGCTGCTACAAAAAATCCACAGCCATGGTATTCTGAGAAGGTCTTCTTGATTATCAACTCTTTCCTAGTAGATGCATGAAGGTCATGTTAATGCCCAGTCATCAATACAGGTATTCCCAACACACTACCCTCGGTCCTATCCTTTTTGTCTGTAATATATTAAGGATCTGCCTAAAAATATTCTCACATCACTAGTAAATGTATATGTGGATGATACCACGGCCTATGGGAGCAGCATCAAAAATCTAGATTACCAGGCCCTGGCAGATGATCTCTTTTCTGATTTTGCTCTTACAGCTCAATGGGGGAGTAACTGACTTGTAATATTCAATATCTACAAAATCAGGCCAGTAATGTTTCTTCAACATATAACACATTAAATTTTATCTGGTCATAATGAACAGTTGTAGTCTCATTGAGGCTCCTTGCTTTTAATATTTCTTGAGATTCAAGTTCACTCTGGACCTAACACAAATCCTATTCAACCTACTGTCCACCTACTGTAAATATACAGGGTGAACCAAAAGTAGATGGACAGTAAGTTGTCTTTTGGTTCACTCTGTATATATACAGGGTGAACCAAAAGTAGGTGGACAGTAGGTTGAATAGGATTTGTGTTAGGGTTATATTATAACTATGGTGTTTGAGTTATATTAAATTTTATAACTAAATTTATTTAAATTTAATCTTATTTTTCTTTGTCACATTGTTCAGAGAACCCATCATGGCAAATAAATTAAATACTGATGCAATGAAATGACTGTTAAACGAGAATTGGAAGTCTCAAAATGCTGAAACTGTGAGAACAAAATGGGTTGAAACATTTGATACTCAATCCCCAAAGAGAAAAAAAAAACATTTACTGCAATCATGACAAATTTGATACCCCAGGGTCAATTCTTAATGCTCCCAAAACTGATTAACCCAGAGCAGTTTGCACAGAGGACCATATGCAACTTGTTGCCGAAGCACATTTTCACAGTCTGAAAAAGTCCACCAGAAGATTCTCAGCAGAACTGGACATTTCACAAACCTCTATTATAGGAATTCTGAAATCTATTAAGTTGGAAGCTTAACATCCATGACTAATTCGTAGCTTATTGCAGGATGACCCAGACAGTCACCTGCAAGATCATGCTGAATGAAATTAAAGAAAATCCAATAATTTTAGATAACATTATCAAAATTTAATTGTATTAGTATATAATCTCAAAACAAATATTATCATCTACTGTCTACCAACTTTTGGTTCACCTTGTACAATCCATTTTTTGAAAAATGGTCGGTTCCTTGCAGTGCTCCAGAAAGTACTTGACTCCTCTTGCCATGCTCTAGCTTTAAGAGAGTCAGATCAGACCAAAGCCAGAGTATTACTACATTATATTATATCTGGGTCAGAACTTTTGAACAGTCATGTACCTCGGATTTTGTTTTCTTCTCATATGATGATTTAAATTTGAGCAAATGTAACAAAAGATGAGCCCCGTAAAAAAAAAAAGATGAAAACATCCTCATCTGTGTCTATTCAGCAATCATGTGCATTGCACTGTTTTATTCTTCGCAGCCAATGACCGGAAATTGAAGAAAATTAACCAGAGATGGTCCATGTGAACACAGTGAGAACATCTCCATGCATATCTATTGAGCAGTCATGTGCATTGCATTGTTCATTTCGTCACAGCCGATGATCCAAAACTGAGCAAAAGTAACCAGAGATGCACCATGAAAACACAGTGAGAACATCATAAAATTGGTGTTGATGGATAAGTAGGATAATGTCAAGTAACAGACAATTAAAAGATAAATATGAATCAAAACATTTTTAAATCTGATATTTCAGTCCTTTCGAAACAGCTGCCTTATCCCATTGCCTCTTTTCTCTCTTTTTTCCCCTTTTTTTCAGCTCTGTTTTCACCTAAGCAAATACATTTTAAAATGTCAGACGTGCGTGATTGGGCTATATCTAGTCTGATATCTTCTTTACCCTTCTCTAATTCAAAAAAGTAATATAATGTAATTCCTCTTATCATTAAGAAAGCTGATAAAACAACAGATGTGCTTGCCTAGTGGATGAGGTGACTGGGCATTTTACATCATCGTCATAGGTTGGTGTTTAATCCAATGATTTTGAATGAGAATTTTCAAAGCAAGGAATTCATCCCTGCTTGGAAGTCAGGAGCAACATAATCTTTCTTCACCCATTTGGTCTTATAAATAGCAAAAAGTGACGATTATCTTTTATTTTGGTTAAGTTAGTGCAGGTTTCTGGCTAGGTTGTTGTTCAAGCCTCGGTAAAAGACAGGATTTAAATGCTGATTTTCAAAGTGGACATGTTATCTCCACTTAGCCCGGTACTCAGTTTTATGTAGCAAATATCAATAACAATGATAAAGACAGTCATAATGGATTATGATGACATAATGGCTGTGTGATTTGGTGAGAGTTCAATCCCTGGGTCAGGCAGCATTTACTTGCATTCTGTAGAAATGAGCAAGCAATAACTGAACTGTACTAAAAGACACACCTGCAAAACAAAATAATAAGCTAAAATGAAGGAGGAATTTACTCTATTACCTGTAATAATTGTCATGAGGAATACATTGGAGAAACCTCAAAGAATTTAAATAAAAGCTTATATGAACACAAAAGGGATCTTTTACAAAAGAACACCATAACAAGATTAACCACAACTTTGATTTACAAAATGCTATTCTAATTAAAAGCAAAACCAACTTACTAAGATGAAAATGTTTAGAAAATGCTTTAATCTCTAGATCATCTACAGTAAATTTGTGTCCAGGTTCTTACAACTTTTCACCATTCTTGACATCTGTTATCACAATGTGTAATATTTAATAAAAAGTGATGGAAACATAAGCAAAAAGAACAAGAATCTAAATTAAATCAGCAAGATTATATATCCAAAGCACAAAAAAAAATACTTTTAATTTTAAAATTCGCAGCATCTCTCCTTCATGAGCATGTGCAGTCACATGAACATAAACCTAGTCTGATAAAATCCTAAAGTCTGTGGCATAGCAAGTCTTAGCTGTGAAGGTTAAAATTGGTGGAACTAATAATGGCAGTCCATTTGAACACTTCCCATGGATATAGCGATAGAGCCTCAAGGAAATTACCAGTGAGAAAGAGATTGCAAACTGGAAAATAATTCAATACTTATAAGTAGCGAGGATGCTTTTTGGGCTCTATTGAGACTGGAAACTGAAGACTGGGCCTCTATATGCTAACAGTACTCTATTTTCAGTCTGAATTGGCTATTGTAAAGATAGAGGATAGCAGCAGGAGTCAGGTACTTACTGGAGCGTTATACCTTTTTGCCTATCACAATCTTCCGTAATATTTAGAACAGGAGTAGATTTTTATCTCTTGTTTTCTGTTTAGGATTGGATTTCATTTTCTCTCTAAAGTCTTTTCCTTCTCTTTCACTTCTAGTGGCCCCCTTGAATCTTATTCTGTAACCCTCTACCTTGAGTGGCTCCGAGGCCTTGTATAGGGTGAACAAAATTGTAAAAATCATGTAAATTAGTTATCTCTTTAAGCACAAAATAATAAAGGATTCTTATTCAGTGTGAAAATTAACTAGGAAAATTTTTTATTTGTAATAATTTATGAGAAAAAGGAGAGTGTAGATCTTTCATCAAAATATTAATTTTGGTGCAGAATAAAAAATAAAGTATCGAAAAACATTCATGAGAAAGTGAGGACACATTTAAAAGTTTACAAAAACGCCTTTTATCAAGTGACAGCAAAATTCACAAAGTTTTATTACAATTCTGACCCATTTGATGTTCATAGGTAAAGTATAATAGCAGAAGTGTCCATAGTTGGATGGAAGGAGTGTTAAATAAATGTTGTGGTAAATGTGCTGCAGTTGGTACAGCCTAGTAAATTTATAGTTGCTGTGTTTCATCAAGGAAGAAATGGTCAGCATAAGGTTAGTTTCAGATGAACAAGTTTAAAATTGTGGGTTAAGCTTTTGTAGGTCGACTAGAGACTTTTGTCGACTACATTCTATCTTGGAGTCCCAGGGTCCTATTCATAAATCACCGCTAAAGGTAACATGATTTGATGGTTTACACCTTTCTGACTACCCACTCAGAATCGTTTCAGAATGAATAGTAATTAAATAAGATGATCGCTCTCCTTGCATGTGCCGGAAGGCTCTCGAAGCCTTTCAAACATATCACAGATTTAAAATTCTGTTCTCCTGACTGATTGAAAGTGATCTTGACAAGGACTTTTTCACTTTTTATTACCCTGAACCAAACACAATGTTGCTATATTCCTGTGCAGAAAAAAAGGCTCATCAAAAATATCTCATCCAAATGCTTCATTGGTTGGAATATCTGCACAGGTAAGTAGTAGAAAGAGACACTAGGTAGTTTCTTTCTTTTGTTAACATAAATTTTATATAGTACAATAAGATGTTGATATCCACTGAACAGACTTTAATGTTACACAAAATCAGATGTAAGGGATATGAACATAAAAAAGAAGAGAAAACAGAGTTTAAATACTGGTCATTCATTTTTCTCTCCTTGTTGGGCCATGCAGCAGGCAAAGAAAACTAAAATACAATAAAATAAAACATTCATAGTCATTGAACATGTTTCACATTTGAAATCAGGTGTAAGAGGCCAGAATATAAAGAAAGAAAAAATAGAGTTTAAATACTGGTCATTCATTTTTCTCTCCTTGTTGGGCCATGCAACAGGCAAGGAAAACTAAAATACAATAAACTAAGACATTCATAGTCATTGAACATGTTTCACATTTGAAATCAGGTGTAAGGGACCAGAACATAAAATATGAGAAAATAGAGTTTAAATACTGGGAATTCATTATTCTCTCCTTGTTGGGTCATGCAGCAGGCAAAGAAAACTAAAAGACACCTGCAAGGGCACATTATGACAATACAATAAGACATTCACATGCATTGAACAGATTTGAATTTTATACAAAATCCCAGTTTGTCTTCATCGTTTGATGCATGAGAAATATCATAAATTACTTTGTAGGGTCAAAAGAAAAAATTAGCAAGAGAAATGAGTTTCTTCCTAAACAAGATATGGGAATTAATCTCCTCAAATACCAATCTTCATGTATACATGCAAAATAAAATGAATAGAATCTTTATAAATGGATCAGAACGAGAGACAAACGCAGGACTTTAACAAAGATGGCTTGGTGTGTTGGAAGTACAAGAATCATGCAAAATAAAGAATACAAACAATAGAGGTTTTTTCTTTTCTTTTCTTGTCCTTAATTCATAACGGCTTTTATATCTCCTTCGTTTTCTTGCCTGTAGTGCCTGTCTAAAAGCTGAGAAGTCATGTGCAGTTTGATCTCATTTTGAAAAATTTCAAAACATGATTTCTATGTTACACTAAGCCGCCATTTTTAAGGAGAAGAAATCGGTCAAAGCCGATGTTGCAAATAAAAGAAAACACCGAGGAAGAAAAGGAAGGCTAGAGAAAGACAGGGTGAACGGAATAATTACATATTGATTTTGTAGTTCTTCGAACCATCCAAGCAGAAACGGATGAGTCTCCTGTAAGGAACATCAGTCAAGACAGCTGACATTAAGCCGTTTTTCAGGAAAATGATGACTTCTTATTTTGCAAGAATCACTTGATTTTGGCTTTGAATGTAGACGTTAATATGCTCAAAGGATCGGATAGCATACATCAAGGTGTGACAGAAGAATCATGTATTATATATAAGATAAAATTTACTGTTAACGATAATTTTTTTTTCTGAATGTTTCTCCTTCTTTAATTTACCCTTTGGTTTAAACCTGTAATGACAACCTTTCTTTGTACAGTAGTTAAGTCACTGATCTTTGAAGCTGTTGTATGAATCATAGTTGGAACACAAAAGATAGATACATTCATATAGCTATCATTCAATCTGAACACTGTATGGTCAGTTTTATACCTCAATCATTCTTTAGGCCACTCCAGCCGCAGCCTCTCTCTCTCTCTCTCTCTCTCTCTCTCTATATATATATATATATATATATATATATATATATATATACACACACACACCAGGAGGCTTATGGTTAGTGGAAGAAGGGGGAAAATTGACCCTTCCCAGTTGTTTTGTTCAGAGCTAAAGTTTTAGCTGAAATGAGATAGACAGATAAATAGATGAATGAAAAGGAGATAGATAGATAGATAGATAGAAAGAAATTGAATGAAATAGTTGAATGGAATGAGATAGATAGATAGATAGATAGATAGATATGAATAGAATTAGATAGATAGATAGATATGAATAGAATGAGATAGATAGATAGATAGATAGATAGATAGATAGATAGAAATTGAATGAAATAGATGAATAGAATGAGATAGATAGATAGATAGATAGAGAGACAGGCAGACAGACAGACAGATAGATAGATTCATTCATTCATGTCATTATGTTTTTATCTCAACAGTGTATGGTCAGTTTTGTGCCTCAACCATTCGTTAGGCCACTCCACCTGCAGCCTCTAAATGTATACACCTAGAGGCTTATGGTCAGTAAAAGACGAGGGAAAAATTGACCCCACCACCCCCATTTATTAATTTATGATTCATCATTTAATTTTTTCATCGATTCTAAATTTCGGTATTTGAAATAAAGTTCATAAGATTTAGGTCATGCGATTTAGCTTTGGGGATCATGATCTGGTTTTTGGTAGCATATTAGGAATTAGTTTACATACATGTATCTATCTTTTTCTCACACATGCACACACATACACACACACACACACACACACACACACACACACACACTTCTTTAGTGATGGGACACATTTTAAATGAAAGTATCATTGACTTTGTTGCAGGTATGTTAAGCATATGTTTAGATAGAAAACACGTGTCTCTTGGTATATTTTTCCCACAACAAAGATTGCAGACTCAAATATGAGTCTGGGTAATAACTGAAAAGTAACAACAAAACTATATACAAACAAATGACAATGTATTTTTACCAACAGTATACAGTGAAAATAGAAGACTGCCGTTGGTGACAAAAACAATGTATAAGAAAGAAGAAAGCATTTTAAGTAGAGAATGTGTTTGCGTGTATGAAGTTTGTGTTGGAGAAGTCCGAGAGAAAAGTCATTGAAATGAAGTGCTCTCACCCCAATGGGGGACACTTTTTTTTCTCTCATGTGAATACATCTTACGAAGAGAAAAAGTGGAAAAAGAGAATGACTGAGAATGTCATTGTCTATTTACAAGACTTAAAGAGTGACCCCTAGCAACCATTTTTTTGTAAAGTCAAGTCGTGTAACCCAGAAACTTTTGTATATCAGTTATGTAATAAATATATTTGGTACACTATGTCATTTTTATACCCCAAGATACTTGCGTTTAAAATGTGTCCGATCATTAAGGGGTGAGTTTACCCCATTTTCTTTACTAAAAAAACTGTCACTAGGGGCCGCTCCTTAAGCCTATCTTTTTTTCTCTGGGACAATAAGATGTACTTCACATGAGGTACAAATGTGCCCACACGGAGAATGCACATTTACTTCACTTTTAATTACTTTAATCTCGGAGTTCTCCACATTTTGCGGCAGAGAGACAGGTGAATATATATAAACAGACTGAGATGGACAGATTACGAGAGAGTTATAAAATTAAATATTTATACCTATAGATATATAAATTTACTTATATGTATTCGCAGTCTTATGCTCCACATGTTGTCTTCAAGAATCAATAAAAATGATGATGATGATATATATATATATTCCTAAATTTCCGCTTGAGGATGAAATGAGACTAGATACCTTAATTCAGCTTAATTTCAATAATTACATTGAGGGTCTCGGCTCTTGCTTTTGAAACATGAGAACTCTTATGTAGCGAAGGAATCATATTTTTTTTTAAATATTATAATGTATATATATATATATATATATATATATATAAGTATAGAGGTGGTTAAATAAAATAACTAGATATTAGCAATTGTATATAAATGTGCGTTAGCATGCATACACAGGTAAGCAAATAAGTATTTACTAAATTTACTTTAAGGTGTAAACAAAACAGTGGTCAATGTTGTTAGACAGAGCTAAGAAATATATATTAATAAATATACATATATCTATGTTCAAAGTGCAACTTAAGTTTCACTGTTCTACCAATTCATCAGGCACGAATTATTACTTATCATAATAATATATTTATATATTATCAGTAATACTTTGTACATGATGAGTTGGTAGAACAACAAAACTTATGTTGCCCTCCAAATGTAGGTATATGTGTATTTATTAATATATATATATATATATATATATATATATATATATACATTAGTTGTGTTTCAATCCTGGCTTGAGGCATTCGGAAGTCTAGTCGCACTGAGGAGCTGTGATACAGCGAAACAGTACTGTCTGTGAATGACATAATTTAGCCCTTGAAAATACATTTCAATTGAGCACTGTTGAGTGATAAGCTAATTCTATAAACAACAGCCACCTGCACTAATGCAAAGCTCTTCAGTAAAATGAATAGAGCACTTTGGCTGATTGGCATTTGTTTACATTTGTAAAAACAATACGCTAGAGTTAGTTGTGTAACTCTACCGAGTGAAGATAGCTCTGGCTGACACAAAATTAGTTGTGTTTCAATCCTGGCTTGAGGCATTCGGATGTCTAGTCGCACTGAGGAGCTGTGATACAGCGAAACAGTACTGTCTGTGAATGACATATATATATATATATATATATATGATAAAAGATAGTTTAAAAGAGCTCAATATCAGTGATAGAGTGAATGTAAATATAAAAGTGAACCCTGACATCAACACCAAGTGTTGACAGTCTGTTTCATGCTTCAGTGCCATCTTCAGGCCATGTTGTGTTGGTTTTATATATAGATATCATTTGTCAGATGCAAGTTCTATTGAACAACATCTAAAAACACAAAATACTTGTTGGAAACACCAATATACTACACCCTGAAAATAATAAAGAAAACTTTGTAAAGACCAAAGCTACACTCAACAAAGTTTATTATCAGTGTAACAGCACTGTGTTGAAGTGTATAAGAAACATATAATGCCATTTTGCAATCCTATGATTAGCTAGCTCCTTTATATTGTGACACTTGTTTTGCAAAAAATTCCATAGCTACAATGGATAAATTTAAAATTTTAAAATAATTATAACAGAGCAAATTACACATGTTTTTTTAAAAATCACCATCACAATGGAATGCAGATTTTATTGCAGTTACAATAAGTTTGTCTTTGTAATTCACCCCTGAGGATGATTGTGGAGGAGATCAAAAGTACTTGGGTAGGAAAAAGCTAGGACACATTCCTAAACATCTAATCATCATGAAACTTATTACAGAACTGGAAAAGATCATTACAAAAATAGACATATGTCTACATTATTCAATAAAACATATTTGAATGAAAATATGCTATCTATCGATCTATCTGGATATATATATATATATATATATATATATATATATATATATATATATATATATATATATATAAATAAAAAGAAAGAACAGTAAGATATAAAATCCGGTGTTCTTACAGATATTTTTATTTTTACACAATAGTGCTCAATGTAAATTTACAGAGCATCAATATTAGAAATTAATTGATTTAAAATATGTTTTTTTCGCTACACAGTGATAACCATGTTTCAAAAATGGAAGTTAAAACCTTCGAATTTAATTTTGTTATTAAATTAAAGACATTAGATCCATTTCCTCGTCAAGCGAATTTTGGAGTCTCTAAAATGGTTTTAGCTTCCATTTTTGAAACATGGTTATCACTGTGTAGCGAAAAAACATATTTTAAATCAATTAATTTATAATATATATATATATATATATTTCATAAGCATTCATGTCAAGCAAGGCATTTGTAAAAGAAAAGACTGGATATGGGAGGTATTGAGGAAAGGATAAAAAGAAGAAAAGAGATCAAGGCATCAGAAGATGTCGATTGATATTACATTTAAATTTGTGAAGATTATAGTTGTCAGGAAAGTGAATAAGGGGAAGACCATTCCATGTCAGGAAGTGCAAGAGAAGCTGTTGGAGTAGAAGAGGCAGTTACATTTAACTTTTTCAACAGTAAAAGGGTGATGCCGAGATGCTAACCTAGAAGCATACTTAAATTCATGCAATCGAGGCACCAGTGAAAATAACTCGTCAGAGCCGTTGCCATGAAAAGTTTTGTAGAAAAGACAGAGAGAAGTCGCATCACGTCTGTGAGAAAGTGACAGAAGTCGAGATGCCAAGTCAGAACTGATAACATTGCAGATCCATCTTTGGACTTTGACAAGAAACTCAAGATGAACAGTGGGGGCACCAGACTATATATGGCAACAGTATTCAATGCATAGACAAATGGCAGATTTGTAAATGTGAAAGATGGACTCAGATGATAAAAACCTTCTGGCGTGACACAGAGAACCAAATTTTCTTGTGGTAGAAGCAGCTATTGATTCAATGTAGTTGTTGAATCTCAGGTCAGTGGAAAACATGAGACCAAGAAGACGCAGTGAGATGCTCTCATGAAGTTAAGCATCAACCATGCTGATAGGAGGCAGGGAGGTTTCTCTATGGTGTTTAAATATATATATATATATATATATATATATATATATATATATATATATATATATATATATAGGGTGCAATGGGCAAAATGTCACCATTGAACTCTCTCAAAAAGGGAAGAGGCCTGCTGGAGCCACCTGAATTATATACCAATGGATTTATTACCTGTACAATATATATACATATATATATATATATATATATATATATATATATATATATATATATATATATATGTGTGTGTGTGTGTGTGTGTATATTGTTAGAGAGACACTATATATAGAGAGAGAGAGAAATCATAGGAAATTTGTTATTTAAAAACAGTAATTTGACTTTGCTAACCAGATGCTTCCTCGATAGCTAAAAGATATAGCATGTCAGGCGATATGACAGTTCAATATAGGACACAGGTTCAATTCATGTCAGAGGACATACATTTTCTATGAAATTTCTTAAATATTCAGGGTTGTTAATGCTGTTTATCATAAACAGAATATTTACTTAAATATTTGTATCTATAAATAAATTGTATAAATAGAAAATGTAGTATGACCTTGAATAAGTTCTTGCTGATATTTTCATGAAAAGTAATGTTTTATTTACAAAATAGTAAGAAACACGTCACTGAAAGTATTGTCCATCGTTAGCCACTATTTTTTGTCATCTTTCCGACAGCATTTGTATTCCACGTCCGAAAAACAAGACGTATTTTGAGGCTAACCATGAGTCGACACATTTTTTGGCATCTTCATAAGAAAAAAAGAGCTGCTCAAGCAGGCCCTGTTCCATCAATTGGAACAAGTGATAATAGGATGGGACAATGTTTAGTGAATATAGCAGGTTGGGTAGCCCTTCCCATTTGAGTGTTTCCAAGTAAGTTTTTACGTGTTTTGCAACATGTGGCCTAGCATTGTCATGTTGCAAAATCCCTTTGTCATGTCTCTGCTCATATAGCTGCCATTTTTTCTTCAATACTCGGCTCAAATGCATCAATTGTAGTCAATAATGATATCCCATGATGATTTCAGTCAGTCTGAGCAACTCATAATACACTACACCCAGCTGATCCTACCAAATGCAGAGCAGAAAATTTGAACCATGGATATTTAGCATTGCCGCTGATGTTGATACATGGCTGGGCTTATCCCACGATCTTCTATGCTTAGGGTTATCGTAGTGTATACACTTTTCATCGCCAGTCATGATATGATGCTAAAAACCTTCCTTTTTCTGCCTGTGAAGCAGCAGTTCACATGTGACAAAACTCCATTCACCGTTTCTCAGCTTCAAATCCTATGGTAACCAATGTCCTTGGTTTTGAATCATTCCTAATGCTTCAAATGTTTCAAAACTGTTGTTTAACTCCTAATGATTCTGCAAGTTCAGCTTGTGCCTGACATGAGTCTTCATGAAGTAATGCCTCCAATTCTTCATCTTCAAACTTTTTGGGGCACCAGAGCATTCTTTATCTTCAACATCAAAATCTTTATTTTTGAAGTGCCTAAACCAATCTCTGCATGTTGTTCCTGACAGAACATGGTCGGCATTAGTTTCAACAAGAATTCTGTGTGTTTCAGCTGCAGATTTCTTTTGAATTAATTAATGCAGTAAAATTTCCACAAATACACTTTCTTTGGCATGAAAAAAAAGTTGTTTACACTTCAGGGAAATGACATACACTGAATTTCAAGCTTGCTTATAGAACTTCCTAATAGATGCACTACCATCTGAAACTACATGTACACAGTTCTGGGAATGCCATCTGCTAGAAAACAGTGAGAATTTATTCAAGGTCCTAATATTAAAATAATTGTTAAACTTAGTCCATTTCATAATACATACATACATATATATATATATATATATATATATATATATATATATATATATTCAGTTGTATGGATATGAGTTTGTAATCCTGGATTTCATGCTTTTAGTTTGAGAAAAAATGTCATTGCTATTTATTTATCCTTAAAGAAATTATTTTTTAAATAATGTAACCTAAGTTTTTTAAATGTTAAACAGATTTTGTGTAGCACAAATAATTTTTTTTTGCATTTTTTAAATCCATAATTAAATATTTTGTGTATTTTTGGCTTTAAAATTTAAAAATATTGTCAAATTTAAAAATATTATCAAATTTAAAAATATTCTCATTTTAGCTTTTAAAAATTCAATGAATGCTACGGTCTCCTTGGTATGCATTGAACATGTTTAAAATTTGAAACAAAATTTGATGTAAGAGACCAGAATATAAAAAAGAAGAGAAAATAGAGTTTAAATACTGGTCATTCATTTTTCTCTTCTTGTTGAATTCAAGAAAAATCAGTCAAAGAAAACTAAAAGATAGTTGCAGGGCCATATTAAGACGGTACAATAAGATGTCTGTAGGCACTGAACAGACTTAAAATGTTAAACAAAGTTAAACATAAGTGATCAGAACATAAAAACTTGAGAAGATAGAGTTTAAACCCTTGTATTTTATTTTTCTCTCCTTTTTGAGTCAAGAAGAAAAGAAATAGAATTGCTTTTCTCCCAAGCAAGAAATTATTAGATATTAATTATTATGCAAAATAAATATTTTGAGATCATTTGGCAATACATACTTTAGTGAAGATGGACAGATAAAGAAATATGAACAGACTGAAATGGAAAGATTTAAAGAGGAAGAATGAGTGGGAAAAAAATACCAATTCTTTTATGAGACATGTCTATTTAGGGGATGGGCAACCATGGCTTTCATCACAACCCCCTATCCATTGTCAATTTTTATCTCCTTACTATTCTTACAAGTCTCTCTTCTGCCATCCATTTATGCAAGATCATTCGCTACATTACTCAGGTTTTCTCTTGCCTTCAGTATGCAATGTGAGTATCAAATTCTTCAAGCCCTCTTTCCTAATTATATGGTTGACATGGTAGTAATGAAGAGACTGAACAACAGAATTTAATACTACAAAACACTTTATTTACACATTAATAGAAGAGAGGAATTTGCTTCCGTGACTAGCAGTGAGATGTACTAATTTCCTTTAAGTAACTCTCGGTCATGTTGTACATATTTCCTTTAAGTAACTCTCGAACATGTTGTACTTATTTCCTTTAAGTAACTCTCGAACATGTTGTACTTATTTCCTTTAAGTAACTCTCGAACATGTACTTATTTCCTTTAAGTAACTCTTGAACATGTTGTACTTATTTCCTTTAAGTAACTCTCGAACATGTACTTATTTCCTTTAAGTAACTCTTGAACATGTTGTACTTATTTCCTTTAAGTAATTCTCGAACATGTTGTACATATTTCCTTTAAGTAACTCTCGAACATGTTGTACTTATTTCCTTTAAGTAACTCTCGAACATGTTGTACATATTTCCTTTAAGTAACTCTCGAACATGTTGTACTTATTTCCTTTAAGTAACTCTCGAACATGTACTTATTTCCTTTAAGTAACTCTTGAACATGTTGTACTTATTTCCTTTAAGTAACTCTCGAACATGTTGTACTTATTTCCTTTAAGTAACTCTCGAACATGTTCTATAGCTTTGGGTGGCAAACAGTCGAGAAGGAGGAAAAATTTTATATTCCAAACCTCCAACTATGGGAAAAGATTAGGGCAGTCTGGACTCTGTAACTATGACTGGATTGTGAATAGTCTAGGAGAAGGACAACTCTGAATTCAAAACCTGTGGTAGGTTGTTTGGAAACCTTGTGGCACATAGTGCACCAGGTCTCTGTATTCAGCTCTTCAAAAACATGTGGTTGGTTCTGCACAAAGACTTTACCATTATAATCAAATGATATGTGTGGGTAGTCTGGCTGTTGGTTCGAAGAACTGAGCTGCTTGACCCTCATTCATTGAGTGATTGCTCGACTGCTACATGATATCTGTCCTCCTTTATAGCAGCAAATGTTGGACAATCTCCTCAATGATGAAGAAAAGACTCAAGGCAGCAGAGGTGTGGTTCTATAGATGGATGCTGAGGAAACCATGGTCTGAACCCATGAGCAATGATGAGGTTTTGGGGAGGATGCAAACAAAAAGGAAACTCATATTAACATCAGGAAGTGTCAATTGAAATTTCTGGCAAACTTAATGAGAAAGAAAGGCTTTGAAAATCTGATACACCCAGGGTGGATAGAGGGAAAGAGAGACAAGGGAAAGCAACACGTGATATACTTAATGGGCTTAAGCAAGTGGATGGCGGAACAGGGTCTGGGAGAAATAACAATAAGTCAAAGCTTAGTGAGAGCTACACGGTATGGGAGGAAATGGAGAGCGATGATCATCTGTGTCCTGAAGGGACACAACACATAAAAAAAGAAGAATATATATATATATATATTTGTTTTAATAGCTTAAAAGGATAATTTTCTAACTTTTTCATGAGTGAAAGATTGACAATTTAAAATAGCATTCTCTTTAGTGCACTTTCTTGTATAATATCAGCGAGCAATTTAGATCTGGACTTTGATATACAAGGCTGTCACTGAAAATGTTGATTTCCTTTTAGGAGGTTTGTATAAAAATTGTCTTAAGCGTCGCAGCCTCCATATTCATAGCTTTCATTCATTCCTCTGCAAAATCCACACTGCACAAGCAATATAAATATTTATTGTTCAACAGATGGATTGCTCGCAATAAATTTTCTTTGTAATTCGATATTGGCTCGCTATCATGATTTAGTCATGTCATTACATTTACTTTTCTTCTTCTCTGTAACCAAACACTGACCAATTCCTTTTCTTCTAATAATTGATCAGTTTGGATCAAGGAAAATTCTTCGTTTTGTTCACTCTCTGCATCTGCTCATAAAATATTTACTCGCTTGCCTGTGTACGCAAACTCCAGACTACCAACTTTTTCCGCCAACTACAAAATTAGAAACTTGAGAAATAATAATAGGTAACTCATATCTTGGTTGAAATGGCTTAATAGGACAAGAAATGGGTATAAATAAATACGAATCATGTTGGATAAAGATGACTATCAATCTGGTAAGAAACTGCAATGACCTTCATCTTATTTTCCTTTTTTAGAAAACTGTATCTCAATAATTTTCACACATCTTAAATTACTAGAAAAGAATATCAGTTATTGTTAACTATGCTGACTCTTATGGTTCTGCCTAGGATTGAACTCACCATCCTTGGCTAACAAATTAAACTCCTACTCCTCAGCTTAATGGATGTGTTATAAGCATTCGCAGTAGCTTATTTCCCTTACTGATAACGTGGATTTCACTTTTAAGTATTTATAAGTTTTTTTCTTTTTTAATTTCTCCTCACTAGATATTTTTCCACTAAAGTCAGTTAATTTTGTCCAGTAAACTGTTTTTTTCTGTCAAAATTAAGGATTGTGTTTTTTTTTTATTACTAACACCATTTTGTTTAGTTTCTTGTATATATAGTATTATTCACATATTCATTGGGGTTTTCATTTTTAAATGTTTTTATTTTATTCCCCCACCCTAACAGACAAATTGTACATATGGAAACTAGTTAGGACTACATAGAGACTTTGAGGTATTATGGTGATTGGAGTAAGGACTACAGGAGACTTTAAGGTATTATGCTGACTGTAGTAAGAATGGGAAGTAAGAATGTGTTGTTTAGGTGTAAGGAATACTGTAGTGTGTTTGGGTCAGTCATTATTGCTAGGTAAATTCAAGACAGATTGATAACGAGCCTTACCTATCCGTCTTTTGACCTTGTGCCACAATTTTGTATTATGTAAAATAAATATTACATTTTTCTGTTGTTTGGTGAAGTACTGTCACTGTTGAACAAGATCCCGTTTTAAATTGTTTTCAAAAAGTGACTGACATTTTACATGCATAACTTAAATATCTAATCTCTTATATAGATATGAATGCTGGATAATTTCCTCATAGATGAAGAAAAGATTTGAGGCAATAGAGAGGAAAATGTCCCAAGAAACAAAGAAAAGCATACTGAACTGCTATGTAATCTCTAATCTCCAAGATGGCATTGAATACTGGACAATCTCCTCACAGATGAAGAAGAGACTTTAAGCAACAGAGATGTTGTTCTACTGAAAAATGTCTTCAGAATCAAAGAAAAGAATGCTGAACATCTATGTTATATCTAATCTTTTACATAGCAGTGAATGCTGGATAATTTCCTCACAATTTCCAGAAGACAAGACTTGAGGCAATAGAGATGTTGTTCTGCACAGTCACTCTCTCACAGACATACCATTACTTCCCTCTGTCTTTTCTACAAATACTTTCAAGGTAACTGTTCTGATGAGCTACTTTCACTGGTTCCCAAACTGCATGAATTTAAACATGCTACTAGGTTGGCATCTCAGTCCCACACTGTTGAAATGGTTAAATGTAGCCATCTCTTGTACTCCAATAGCTTCATGTCTCCCACTTCCCATCTGTGGAACTGCCTCCTTTCTTACTAGCTTCCCTGATAGCTAAAATATTCAAATGCAATGTCAATCAACATCTCCAGATGCCTTGATCTATTCCCTGTCCTTCTCTTCATCCTTTCCTCTATCACGCCTCTTTACTCTCGCTCTCACTCTCTGTAACCCCTTGCGTGTTAGTAGCACTCCCACCTTACTTGGGGTGAAATGCTTAAAAAAAGAAAAAAAAGGATGTTAAATGAATACAATAGACTGAACGTAGTCAGTTAAAACAGAAAAGAGTGCTAAATTGCTATAGAATTTCCTCACAGATGAAGAAAAGATTTGAAATAACACATATATATCAAATACATACCGACTGAGATCGATAGACAGACAGGCAAATCAAATTTTATACATATTATTATAGTCTCCAGATGCTATTTTAAAGTGCATAAAACATATATATATATATATATATATATTAATGTATATTTGGGTGGCAACCTTTCTTTTAAACATTTTTCATTAAATATGGCAGACAAGGAAGATTTAATTAATTTTTTATTTAGTTTTTTCCAGCATTCTTATGCTTTTCCATTTTGTAGGAATAAGGGAGTACAGAAATTTTCCATAATTTTCATTGTCCCAAGTGCTTCTGGCCACTTCTTTAGCCATTTTCAAGGGGGGTTTGTTCTTGGTGTTGAATGTTTTGACTATTTAACCCCTTCCCCACCAATTATTTTGAAAAAAATGTTTCATTTTTAGACAATTTTTTATTTGTTTTTACTATAGTAAACTAAGAAACTGATGTGCCTTGAAGTAGCATTTTTAGTTTATTGTCAAATAATAATACAAAAAACAGCAAAAATTATTTAACATAGGATAAAATTATTGGCCCTGTATCCTCAATAATCAACTGTGTAGTCTTTATTCTCGATTACTGCTTTTAATCATTGTTGATAGTTCCTTACAAGATCATTACACACACTGATTGGTATTTTGCTCCATTCTTCCTTGGCAATATCTTCTAGTTTCTCCAAATTCAAAGGACTTCTTTCTTTGACTTTTTTCTTCAAATATGCCCATAAATTTTCAATGAGGTTTAGCACAAGAATTTCTACAAAATACACCAATACCTTAATTTTGCTGTCATATAAATATTTTCTAACAATTTGTGCCATGAGTTTTGGGTCATTGTCATGTTGGAATGTCCAGTGACACACCAAAGACAGATTACATCCACTTTGGTTTATATTATTTTTAAGAATAGCCAAATACTGCACTTTATCTATGCTACTCTGTACTCTCGCTAGTTCTCATGGTCAAGAAGCAGCAAAGCCTCCCTTGGGTAGAATGCTCCATTCACCGTGCAGAATTGTAGAGACAGTATTTTTTGGGTTCATGAGCTTCATTCACTTTCCTACATAAATAATGCGAATTCATGTGACCAAATAATTCTAGTTTGGTTTCATCTAACCATAAAACAGAGTTCCAATATTTATTCCCATGTTCAAGATGGCTTCTATCATAAGCTAATCTGCATTTTAGATATTAATCCTGAAGCAAGGGAGTTTTCTTTGGGTGATAAGCTCAAATTTATCCTCTATGAAAGCATCTAGTGACTGTCTTTGTCGTTACATTCAGCCCTGATATATTTACATCATTGACAATGTTCTTTTTCATTAAGTGAGGATTCTTCAAGACATCTCTAAAAATGTTCCTTTTCATTCTCTCAGAGATTAACCGTTTTCTGCCAGTCCTTAATTTATTCTCAAAAAAATGTTTTGTTGTACTTTTGATGATGCTACAAATTGACAATGTAGGAACAATTAAAAGCTTGGAAAGTGTTGTATATCATCACTTTGTATGCATCAACTATCTTCATTCAGAGCTTCTTGTCAAGTTTAGCCGTCTTCGCCATGGTTGCATAACAAATGAGTTATTGCGGTATGTGACACTCACATATAGTCTTCTTCATATTCTTTTAGAATGTTATAGAATTAGGTCAATACTAATTCCTTTTCGAAGGATGCTTGTATTAAATGTCAAATTAAGTAGAAACATTACATTTGCCATAGAGCGCTATATTATTTCATAATTTCCATGAGTAGGGGAGAATAATTATGGATTGCACTAATTTTCAGAAAACTCTATAATTATGAATGTAATAAATCAAAACTTCTCAAAATTTCATGAATTATTCAAAACTAAATATGGAATCAACTATTCATGGTAAATTCAGTAAGTCATTGACAATATTCACATTTCCTAAGAAAATATGCGAATATTCAGTGGGGTCGAATAATTCTGTTCAAAACTCTCTCTCTCTCTCTCTCTCTCTATACATATATATATATATATATATATATATATATATATATATATATATATATATATATGTATATATATATGTATATATATATATATGTATATATATATATGAAGAAATATAGTCTTAAAGTGTGCTATATTTATGGGATAAAGTTCTCAATATCAGAGATAGAGCGTGTGTAAATATAAAAGTGAACATAGAAGTCAACACTTAAAGGCAACAGTCTTTTTCATGCTAGATGCAATCGTCAGGCAACTGTATATATATATATATATATATATATATATATATATATATATATATATATATATATATATATGTATATACATATATATATATATAAATAAAATAATAATCTTATAAATATAAGTAATTATACTCATCTGGAAAAACCCTAGGTATTTTGGCTTGTAAATGAACAAACCAATACCCAAGTAAAAATAAGGAATAAAAAAAGAAAGAACTAAGAACATGTAATTGAGGCAAAAACAATCGTCCAGAATTCAAGCTCAGAGTCCAAAGAAATAAAATTCCAACACAAGTAAAGCAAAAATAACTAAGCAAAGTACTCAATACACTAAGAAGAGCAAATCTAACTATGAACCTAAAGTGCCAGGCAAACCTACCTAGGTTTCACCATTGCGGATCATCAGGGTACGCCGGCAAAAGAGGTAAAATTAGAACAGAATATAAATAGTCTACAACATAAAAACATGACCATGTGACAAACCCCACCCCACCAAAAAAACAGTAACTCAACAAGGGGAGGGGTTAATACATATTTATTCAATAACAGAAAAAAAATAAGAGAAGAAAACCAAACCTATTCTAGTAACATGCGTTTCCTATGTCTACACTTACTTAGATTTCGGATTTTAAATTTATCAAATTGTTGGGTTCTTTATACAAAGCGATGACTAACTTTTAAGTTTATCACCTGCTTTATACTTATGGCATCTCTTTAATATTTCCCATTTCAAAATGGCGTCTTTATTACAGTCGTGTTTGATTTTCCATACGTAAGTAGATCACGTGATGTTATATTTGTATTTTTCATTATTAAAACTACTAAGACGGTTATAATATTGGGTTTTAAAACTATTTTGGGGAGATCCTATATATACTTTTGGATTTTCATCAGTATTACTAAGTTTATCGTTGTATATTTTTACTTGGTATACCACGCACTCTTGCTGGTACTTTCTCTGGAGGAGGCTTTCTTATTCCTGCAATTACATTTTGGAGGGGCCGTTTGTGGTTTGTCCTTAATTTTTCTCATGTTGTATCTAGTAATTAAACTAGCCACATTGGGCATACAACTATAGCTTAATTTAACATACTTTTTATAAAAGATTTTATATAATGCATTAGTTTGTGGGAAATTTTGTTTGAGAAGTCTAAAAATACTTTGCTATGTTAGTTTTCACCGTTGAATTATATGGGGGTGGGTGTTTTAAACCATAATATATTTCTACTTCTAGTTTTGTGCTTATTTTGCGTTATATGGCCTGTTCATAGATTATTTTATTTTCATTAAAAATATTATGCTTTATTTTCCATATGGAATAAAGCATAAATCCACATTGCATCCAAAAACGTTTGTGGTTTCTCACTTCTTTTTAATATATATATATATATATATATATATATATATATATATATATATATATATATATATATATATATGCACATTTCATTAAAAACAACAGACAAGGTGCTTTTATTTAGTGTTTTATATAATTTCTCGTGCGATCTAATAAATGTTTTCTTTTCAGATGATAAATTATATAAAAACTGTCCGAATGATCTTTTTATCTGAGCGCTTTCGGCTATACATTTGTTGACTGTGTTTTGAAACAAAAAAAAAATGGATCATTTTATAAAACATACATATAACAAACTAGTTCTAATTCTAACAGTTGAAATATAATCCTTGAAAATGCCTAAATGTATAGCTGAAAGCGCTCGGATAAAAAGAACATTCGGACAGTTTTTATATAATTTATCCTCTGAAAAGAAAAACTTTATTAGGTCGCATGAGAAATTATATAAAAAACTAAATAAAAGCACCTTGTCAGTCATTTTTAATGAAATGTGCATGAAAGAAGGATTGCTGCCTAAATACACAAATATATATATATATATATATATATATATATATATATATATATATATATATATATATATATATATATATATATATATATATATATGTCTGTGTGTGTCTAGAACAATAAAAATTGTTAAAAATTAAAATTTCAGACACACTGGGTTGTATATTAATATTTTTGTTTTATTTTTTAATTAGGCTCCTTGATTAGTTTCAGCTAGCATGGCCATCATCAGGAGAAAAATTCATGCTTGTTAGTAGCAATGAACTACAGGAGTGAATAACAGTCTCTTTGAACTTGACCTCTCTTAGAACTTGACCTGTTGTTTTCATTTGTTTCTTTATCATTAAGTTTTGGCCAGTTCTGGGTTTGCTTCAAGTTGTTTTTTTAAGGAGAGATTGAGAGATTCACGAGTCTCAGGTGTAACTCTTTAGTCATTTTGTCAGGTTTGTTGATTGCTGGGAAGGGGATGTAAGTGTTATGTGTATGTCATCTTTTAATTTTTGGGGGAGGGTATGTGTATATATTTGTGTATGAATGTTTGCTTGTAAGCGAGACCTCATCCACTCTGTAAGCATGTCTCTCTACTGTGGTTGATGAGGGCAGGGAGGTGTAAGGTAGTCAACTTGGGCCCTTCATGAGTGCTGTCATCTTCTATATATTAACAGTAGAGTATATTCAACCATAAAGAGATATCTTAATTCTATCTATTAGTTTGATGTTAATATATTGATATCTTAATTCTATCTATTAGTTTGTTGTTAATATATTGATATCTTAATTCTATCTATTAGTTTGTTGTTAATATATTGATATCATAATTCTATCTATTAGTTTGTTGTTAATATATTGATATCTTAATTCTATCTATTAGTTTGTTGTTAATATATTGATATCTTAATTATATCTATTAGTTTGATGTTAATATATTGATATCTTAATTCTATCTATTAGTTTGTTGTTAATATATTGATATCTTAATTCTATCTATTAGTTTGTTGTTAATATATTGATATCTTAATTCTATCTATTAGTTTGTTGTTAATATATTGATATCTTAATTCTATCTATTAGTTTGTTGTTAATATATTGATATCTTAATTCTATCTATTAGTTTGTTGTTAATATATTGATATCTTAATTATATCTATTAGTTTGATGTTAATATATTGATATCTTAATTCTATCTATTAGTTTGTTGTTAATATATTGATATCTTAATTCTATCTATTAGTTTGATGTTAATATATTGATATCTTAATTCTATCTATTAGTTTGTTGTTAATATATTGATATCTTAATTCTATCTATTAGTTTGTTGTTAATATATTGATATCTTAATTCTATCTATTAGTTTGTTGTTAATATATTGATATCTTAATTCTATCTATTAGTTTGTTGTTAATATATTGATATCTTAATTCTATCTATTAGTTTGTTGTTAATATATTGATATCTTAATTCTATCTATTAGTTTGTTGTTAAATCCATTTGGACAAAGTGTTTGAGGCACAAAATCCATTTGTCTTCATGTTCCTCTGGTATTTTCCTCACTTTGTCTTTTGTGACGATTTCTATTCTTTCAATAATAGTGAATTTTTACATGGCTATTAAAATAAAGTTTTTCTAGGTGGAAATTCTGTTCTACATGTTAAGAGGGTGGGTGCTGGAAGACCCTATGTATGGCTAAAGAACTCTGCACCATGCTACACAAAGAAAAGAACCCAGTCATGCCTGTCAAACAACTTCTACGACCACATCACCCCTTATATCTGGCCACCTAACTCCCCAGACTGCAACATTGTAGTCTGTATAATATATGTATATGTATATATTTGTGTATGAGTGTGTGTATCACCTCTATAAGCATGTTTCTCTAGTATGATTCAGGGTGGGAGGGGTTAGGGAAGTCAGCTAGAGTATATTCAACCATACAGAGATTATAATGTGAGAGAGAGAAATGTGGGAGGGGTTGATCTATGGGGTTATATGTAAATTCTATCAGTGCTGTTTAGTTTGTTGTTGAATCTGTCTGGACAAAATGTTTTAAGGCACAAAATCCACTTGTCTTCATTTTCTTCTAGTATTTTCCTAACCTTGTCTTCTTTCTATTCTTTCAGTAATAGTGAATTTTTACATGGCTATTAAAACCAGGTTTATCCAGAAACGTTGTTGTACAGGCAATAATTTTTCAGGGGGAGCTGACTTAATCCAGTTCCAATAATTATTAATTCTCTCATGACAGAGCCATTCAAATTTTCCCCCATATTGTTTCTGGTATAGTGCACATTCTAATAAGTAACTTATGTCATGACTTCTACATTTAGTTTTGGTAGATTTTGAAAGTCGTCTTAGTGACTGACCAGGTGAAAAATTTGGTGTGTTTAATGTGTTTACAATATAGGCTCCTTTTGTTGTTACATGGTTGATAAAGTCCTATTGTTATTATTCTTGATTTATTACGTGTTAATTTATTGTCTGAAATTTAGTTACCACCTATGATTTCCTTAAGGTTCTTTGGTCAACAATATGCTAAAATGCCAGGTTCCTTAAACAAAGATTTTAGATGTGGTATTTCCTAGCAACTTTTGGTTAGAGATAGAGTAGCATTGAAAGTAGTTACTAAAGGGATGTGTTTGGATTTATTTTTAATTTTATACTTTAGGATATTTTCTCTCGGTGTTGAAATTACTTTATTTATTTTTTCCCTTAATAAGTGCTGTTTATAGCCATGTGTTCTGAATTGTTGCTCAAGATTTTTAGTGTTTAAATAGTTCTTGTTGGAACATATCCTTCTAAGTGCTTGTGAATAGGGAAAGTTCTATTTGAGGTGTTTTTGGGGAGAAAGACTTTAAGTGTAAATAGTTGTGTGTCTGTGATTTTAGTGTGTAATGTTGTTTGTAGTTTTCTATTTTTATAAATGTAGATACGGTTGTTTAGAAATGTCACCAACGTGTTGATTTTTCTTGGTCAAACTTAATAATGTCATGTACTGTGTTTAGAGCCATAAGGGATTCAGTGGATTTTTTTCTCATTGCCCATATATATGAAGAAGATATCGATATATCTTGCATAGAACATGCAGTCATTATGGATGAAAGGATATATATAGGTCTCCACAAATTTGCCCATGAAGATCATGGCATATTGTTGTGGTAGGATCCACCTAATCTGCATAGGTGACTACCAACTATATAAATAATGGTTGGTACCGGAAGACGAGGAGGAGGAATCACGAGATCCAACTAGAGACTCTGATCGACTGCGACTAGTCAACACATTCTCCAGGAACGTCTTCCCAAAAATATACAGAAATACTATATGTACTTATTGTGTACACTTTCTTGTTATAATACATTCTTGTTCTAAGTACATTTTGTGTTGCATTATTATTCCATGCAATAGGCGAGATTCAACAATGAGTCAAGACTCAACAATGGCGACGAAGTAGAACGAACCATACGTCAAGTTTCAACAATGGCCACGAAGTAGAACGAACCATACGCCAAGTTTCAACAATGGCATAGAAGTAGAACGAACCATACGGAAAGAAGAAAGAATTAATAGTGAGAGTTTTTAACAATTGGGACAAGTCGTTGAAGAACCCAGGCTGGAAAAAAAAAACTATTAATTTAAAGTCCAACGTTAACGTAACGACGAAGGATTCTAAACTTCTGGATATGTAAAACTCGTTAAAAGACGACTAAGCATAAAGGAACGTTCACTCAGAAAAATTGAAAGGTGTCGTAAACGAATAACGGTAATTTTAAATTAAAAAATTATCTACAACGAGACACCCGCTAAAAAGAAAAATTGGCCGACTACAAAAACATGCATGGATTAAAAGGAGCACAAATACACCGTGTCGACTTTGAAAGGTAACAAACTTTAAAAAAATATTTTTTTTAAATTATTTGTTCAACAATATAGTGACGAATTACCTCTGATAAGAAAATCAGACGTTGTCATTGAAATACGCGAACAGAAGTCGAAAACGAAAAAAGAAAGTCCGACGCTCTCTTTTCGCGAAAAACGAAAAAAATACCAAAGTTGATTAGCACGGGCGTGAATGTAAAAGCAAGACATAAAATATAAAAGTCGTACGTTGTTTCGATTTTTTGGTCAGCTTATATGATATTCGTGGATACACAAATTAAAAGTATATTCCTTGTTGCATGCACACTATCAGCTAAAGATGGATGAACTATCCAAAGTCATATCCGAAAAATATCAAGAACAACAGATAGCACAGCAAAAATATCAAGAAAAAATACAGTAAGAACAACTGATAGCAATGCAGAAATATCAAGAACAACAGATAGCACAGCAAAAATATCAAGAAAAAATTTCAAGATAAACAACAAAAATATCAAGATAAACAAGAGGAAAGACAACAAGAACAACAGATAGCGCTGCAAAAATATCTAGATGAACAAGATGAAAGACTTTTAGAAATTCAAAAGTTAACACTGGAGAAATTAAACAACTATCAGGCAAATGAAGGAAATTCTTCATATTCTAATAACACCATATTTAATTCGCTGGAAACTTTCAACTATGTGCCAGACGAAGAAAAAACGTTTGAAGCGTACTTTAAACGGTATGAAGATATTTTCTACACAGACTGTGAAAACTGGTCGAATTCAAGAAAAGTCAGTCTATTACTAAGAAAGCTAGGTACAGCAGAACATAGCAAATTTGTAGATTTTATTCTACCGAGAAAAACAACTGAATTGGAATTCTCGGAAACAGTGAAATTGCTAAAAGAGCTGTTTGGAGCAAATATGTCGCTTTGGCATAAGCGATGGTTATGCATGAATGTCAAAAAGCCTTTGATGAAATTAAGAAAATGCTTACGTCCGACCTCTTTTTAACCCATTACAATCCTAAACTGGATATTGTAGTGGCAAGTGATGCTAGTTCATACGGGGTAGGAGCATGTATTCAACACATAATGCCAGATGGTTCAAGAAAACCGATTGCGCATGCTTTGAGGGCATTACTCCCAGGAGAGCGAAGTTATTCACAGATAGAAAAGGAGGCGCTGAGTATCATTTTTGCCATAACAAAATTTCATAGATACATCTACGGCAGACATTTCAGGTTAGAAACGGACCATAAACCTCTGATCACTATTTTTGGGTCAAAGAAAGGGTTACCCGTTTACACGGCAAATCGACTGTTAAGATGGGGAACCATTCTTCTCAATTATGATTTCCACATAAAGCACCTATCATCCAAAAATATAATTCATGCGGATACCTTATCAAGACTCGTACCGAATAAAGATGAAGGATTCGAAGAAACAATTATTGCAAATATCAGAGCAGATTATGAGGTGAAAAGCATGGTAAACAACATTGTAAGAGAGCTACCGGTTACATCAAAGGAAATCAAAAAAGAATCTGAAAGCGATGATTTCATTTTAAGAATAAAAAGTAAAATGGTAGCAAATGACCAAAAAGTTCAGGAGATCTATTCAATTTGTGACGGAATTTTATTATATGGTGAGAGAGTAGTAGTACCAAAAAAGTTGCAGAAAAGAATCCTACGGGACTTTCATATGGGTCACCCGGGGATTAATAGAACAAAAAGCTTAATGCGAAGCTTTGTATATTGGAAAGGAATGGATGTGGATATCGAAAACATGGTTCATCGATGTAAAGGGTGTGCGTTAGCAGCTAAGGCACCACCTATAGTACACAAACCATGGCCAAAGACGGATCATCCGTGGGAAAGATTACACATTGATTTCGCTGGTCCAGTAGAAGATTATTACTACTTAATAGTGGTAGATAGCTTTACAAAATGGCCGGAAGTACTACGCTGCAAAAAGCCTACGTCCAATACCACAACAACGTTTTTGCATGAACTATTTGCACGGTTCGGTGTGCCAGAGTGTATTGTGAGTGACAATGCTACACAATTCACTTCTGATGAATTTAAGGAATTTTATGAGTTATATCAAATTAACCACATAACGACGCCGCCGTATCATCCGAGATCCAATGGACTCGCAGAAAGATTTGTAGATACGTTAAAGCGCGCTCTGAAGAAAGCCTCAGGAGTTCCAACGGAAAAGGCGCTTCAGCAATTCCTACAAGTATACAGAATCACGCCTAACCAGAGAACACCATCAAACATGGCACCAGCTGAACTAATGTTCGCTAGGAAAGTTAAGTCAGTGTTTGACAAGCTTTTGCCAGGAAGAAATAGAATAAAGAACACTATGTATACAGCTAGAAAAAGATACACCCCCGGAGAGAAGGTGTTTTTCAAGTGCTATAGAAACAACATTGAGTTCTGGGAGCGAGGCATAGTGGACAAGAGAATCGGTGACCTGATTTACATAATAAAAGGGCCGAAGAATACTCATAAGAGGCACCAGAACCAACTCAAAAAATGCTACGAGCTAGAGCATGAAGTATACCGGATGAGGAGGAAGATCCCATTGATGTAATGTATGATACTTTTCAAGTAGAACCTCCGCAGAGTGCTCCTGAACCGAGAAGATCCGGTAGGAAACGAAAGTTCACGGACCCATTGGACGTGAATCCAAAACGAAAAAGATATTGAAAAAAAAAGCAGATATACATATGAACTATGCAAAGGGGATCTACAAAGAAATAACCATAATCATCATCCCATATAGAAGCCAGTTTGAAATCCAAAAGGATTCCAATGCTTGGGAGGGGGGTGTTGCGGTAGGATCCACCTAATCTGCATAGGTGACTACCAACTATATAAATAATGGTTGGTACCGGAAGACGAGGAGGAGGAATCACGAGATCCAACTAGAGACTCTGATCGACTGCGACTAGTCAACACATTCTCCAGGAACGTCTTCCCAAAAATATACAGAAATACTATATGTACTTATTGTGTACACTTTCTTGTTATAATACATTCTTGTTCTAAGTACATTTTGTGTTGCATTATTATTCCATGCAATAGGCGAGATTCAACAATGAGTCAAGACTCAACAATGGCGACGAAGTAGAACGAACCATACGTCAAGTTTCAACAATGGCCACGAAGTAGAACGAACCATACGCCAAGTTTCAACAATGGCATAGAAGTAGAACGAACCATACGGAAAGAAGAAAGAATTAATAGTGAGAGTTTTTAACAATTGGGACAAGTCGTTGAAGAACCCAGGCTGGAAAAAAAAAACTATTAATTTAAAGTCCAACGTTAACGTAACGACGAAGGATTCTAAACTTCTGGATATGTAAAACTCGTTAAAAGACGACTAAGCATAAAGGAACGTTCACTCAGAAAAATTGAAAGGTGTCGTAAACGAATAACGGTAATTTTAAATTAAAAAATTATCTACAACGAGACACCCGCTAAAAAGAAAAATTGGCCGACTACAAAAACATGCATGGATTAAAAGGAGCACAAATACACCGTGTCGACTTTGAAAGGTAACAAACTTTAAAAAAATATTTTTTTTAAATTATTTGTTCAACAATATAGTGACGAATTACCTCTGATAAGAAAATCAGACGTTGTCATTGAAATACGCGAACAGAAGTCGAAAACGAAAAAAGAAAGTCCGACGCTCTCTTTTCGCGAAAAACGAAAAAAATACCAAAGTTGATTAGCACGGGCGTGAATGTAAAAGCAAGACATAAAATATAAAAGTCGTACGTTGTTTCGATTTTTTGGTCAGCTTATATGATATTCGTGGATACACAAATTAAAAGTATATTCCTTGTTGCATGCACACTATCAGCTAAAGATGGATGAACTATCCAAAGTCATATCCGAAAAATATCAAGAACAACAGATAGCACAGCAAAAATATCAAGAAAAAATACAGTAAGAACAACTGATAGCAATGCAGAAATATCAAGAACAACAGATAGCACAGCAAAAATATCAAGAAAAAATTTCAAGATAAACAACAAAAATATCAAGATAAACAAGAGGAAAGACAACAAGAACAACAGATAGCGCTGCAAAAATATCTAGATGAACAAGATGAAAGACTTTTAGAAATTCAAAAGTTAACACTGGAGAAATTAAACAACTATCAGGCAAATGAAGGAAATTCTTCATATTCTAATAACACCATATTTAATTCGCTGGAAACTTTCAACTATGTGCCAGACGAAGAAAAAACGTTTGAAGCGTACTTTAAACGGTATGAAGATATTTTCTACACAGACTGTGAAAACTGGTCGAATTCAAGAAAAGTCAGTCTATTACTAAGAAAGCTAGGTACAGCAGAACATAGCAAATTTGTAGATTTTATTCTACCGAGAAAAACAACTGAATTGGAATTCTCGGAAACAGTGAAATTGCTAAAAGAGCTGTTTGGAGCAAATATGTCGCTTTGGCATAAGCGATGGTTATGCATGAATGTCAAAAAGCCTTTGATGAAATTAAGAAAATGCTTACGTCCGACCTCTTTTTAACCCATTACAATCCTAAACTGGATATTGTAGTGGCAAGTGATGCTAGTTCATACGGGGTAGGAGCATGTATTCAACACATAATGCCAGATGGTTCAAGAAAACCGATTGCGCATGCTTTGAGGGCATTACTCCCAGGAGAGCGAAGTTATTCACAGATAGAAAAGGAGGCGCTGAGTATCATTTTTGCCATAACAAAATTTCATAGATACATCTACGGCAGACATTTCAGGTTAGAAACGGACCATAAACCTCTGATCACTATTTTTGGGTCAAAGAAAGGGTTACCCGTTTACACGGCAAATCGACTGTTAAGATGGGGAACCATTCTTCTCAATTATGATTTCCACATAAAGCACCTATCATCCAAAAATATAATTCATGCGGATACCTTATCAAGACTCGTACCGAATAAAGATGAAGGATTCGAAGAAACAATTATTGCAAATATCAGAGCAGATTATGAGGTGAAAAGCATGGTAAACAACATTGTAAGAGAGCTACCGGTTACATCAAAGGAAATCAAAAAAGAATCTGAAAGCGATGATTTCATTTTAAGAATAAAAAGTAAAATGGTAGCAAATGACCAAAAAGTTCAGGAGATCTATTCAATTTGTGACGGAATTTTATTATATGGTGAGAGAGTAGTAGTACCAAAAAAGTTGCAGAAAAGAATCCTACGGGACTTTCATATGGGTCACCCGGGGATTAATAGAACAAAAAGCTTAATGCGAAGCTTTGTATATTGGAAAGGAATGGATGTGGATATCGAAAACATGGTTCATCGATGTAAAGGGTGTGCGTTAGCAGCTAAGGCACCACCTATAGTACACAAACCATGGCCAAAGACGGATCATCCGTGGGAAAGATTACACATTGATTTCGCTGGTCCAGTAGAAGATTATTACTACTTAATAGTGGTAGATAGCTTTACAAAATGGCCGGAAGTACTACGCTGCAAAAAGCCTACGTCCAATACCACAACAACGTTTTTGCATGAACTATTTGCACGGTTCGGTGTGCCAGAGTGTATTGTGAGTGACAATGCTACACAATTCACTTCTGATGAATTTAAGGAATTTTATGAGTTATATCAAATTAACCACATAACGACGCCGCCGTATCATCCGAGATCCAATGGACTCGCAGAAAGATTTGTAGATACGTTAAAGCGCGCTCTGAAGAAAGCCTCAGGAGTTCCAACGGAAAAGGCGCTTCAGCAATTCCTACAAGTATACAGAATCACGCCTAACCAGAGAACACCATCAAACATGGCACCAGCTGAACTAATGTTCGCTAGGAAAGTTAAGTCAGTGTTTGACAAGCTTTTGCCAGGAAGAAATAGAATAAAGAACACTATGTATACAGCTAGAAAAAGATACACCCCCGGAGAGAAGGTGTTTTTCAAGTGCTATAGAAACAACATTGAGTTCTGGGAGCGAGGCATAGTGGACAAGAGAATCGGTGACCTGATTTACATAATAAAAGGGCCGAAGAATACTCATAAGAGGCACCAGAACCAACTCAAAAAATGCTACGAGCTAGAGCATGAAGTATACCGGATGAGGAGGAAGATCCCATTGATGTAATGTATGATACTTTTCAAGTAGAACCTCCGCAGAGTGCTCCTGAACCGAGAAGATCCGGTAGGAAACGAAAGTTCACGGACCCATTGGACGTGAATCCAAAACGAAAAAGATATTGAAAAAAAAAGCAGATATACATATGAACTATGCAAAGGGGATCTACAAAGAAATAACCATAATCATCATCCCATATAGAAGCCAGTTTGAAATCCAAAAGGATTCCAATGCTTGGGAGGGGGGTGTTGCGGTAGGATCCACCTAATCTGCATAGGTGACTACCAACTATATAAATAATGGTTGGTACCGGAAGACGAGGAGGAGGAATCACGAGATCCAACTAGAGACTCTGATCGACTGCGACTAGTCAACACATTCTCCAGGAACGTCTTCCCAAAAATATACAGAAATACTATATGTACTTATTGTGTACACTTTCTTGTTATAATACATTCTTGTTCTAAGTACATTTTGTGTTGCATTATTATTCCATGCAATAGGCGAGATTCAACAATGAGTCAAGACTCAACAATGGCGACGAAGTAGAACGAACCATACGTCAAGTTTCAACAATGGCCACGAAGTAGAACGAACCATACGCCAAGTTTCAACAATGGCATAGAAGTAGAACGAACCATACGGAAAGAAGAAAGAATTAATAGTGAGAGTTTTTAACAATTGGGACAAGTCGTTGAAGAACCCAGGCTGGAAAAAAAAAACTATTAATTTAAAGTCCAACGTTAACGTAACGACGAAGGATTCTAAACTTCTGGATATGTAAAACTCGTTAAAAGACGACTAAGCATAAAGGAACGTTCACTCAGAAAAATTGAAAGGTGTCGTAAACGAATAACGGTAATTTTAAATTAAAAAATTATCTACAACGAGACACCCGCTAAAAAGAAAAATTGGCCGACTACAAAAACATGCATGGATTAAAAGGAGCACAAATACACCGTGTCGACTTTGAAAGGTAACAAACTTTAAAAAAATATTTTTTTTAAATTATTTGTTCAACAATATAGTGACGAATTACCTCTGATAAGAAAATCAGACGTTGTCATTGAAATACGCGAACAGAAGTCGAAAACGAAAAAAGAAAGTCCGACGCTCTCTTTTCGCGAAAAACGAAAAAAATACCAAAGTTGATTAGCACGGGCGTGAATGTAAAAGCAAGACATAAAATATAAAAGTCGTACGTTGTTTCGATTTTTTGGTCAGCTTATATGATATTCGTGGATACACAAATTAAAAGTATATTCCTTGTTGCATGCACACTATCAGCTAAAGATGGATGAACTATCCAAAGTCATATCCGAAAAATATCAAGAACAACAGATAGCACAGCAAAAATATCAAGAAAAAATACAGTAAGAACAACTGATAGCAATGCAGAAATATCAAGAACAACAGATAGCACAGCAAAAATATCAAGAAAAAATTTCAAGATAAACAACAAAAATATCAAGATAAACAAGAGGAAAGACAACAAGAACAACAGATAGCGCTGCAAAAATATCTAGATGAACAAGATGAAAGACTTTTAGAAATTCAAAAGTTAACACTGGAGAAATTAAACAACTATCAGGCAAATGAAGGAAATTCTTCATATTCTAATAACACCATATTTAATTCGCTGGAAACTTTCAACTATGTGCCAGACGAAGAAAAAACGTTTGAAGCGTACTTTAAACGGTATGAAGATATTTTCTACACAGACTGTGAAAACTGGTCGAATTCAAGAAAAGTCAGTCTATTACTAAGAAAGCTAGGTACAGCAGAACATAGCAAATTTGTAGATTTTATTCTACCGAGAAAAACAACTGAATTGGAATTCTCGGAAACAGTGAAATTGCTAAAAGAGCTGTTTGGAGCAAATATGTCGCTTTGGCATAAGCGATGGTTATGCATGAATGTCAAAAAGCCTTTGATGAAATTAAGAAAATGCTTACGTCCGACCTCTTTTTAACCCATTACAATCCTAAACTGGATATTGTAGTGGCAAGTGATGCTAGTTCATACTGGGTAGGAGCATGTATTCAACACATAATGCCAGATGGTTCAAGAAAACCGATTGCGCATGCTTTGAGGGCATTACTCCCAGGAGAGCGAAGTTATTCACAGATAGAAAAGGAGGCGCTGAGTATCATTTTTGCCATAACAAAATTTCATAGATACATCTACGGCAGACATTTCAGGTTAGAAACGGACCATAAACCTCTGATCACTATTTTTGGGTCAAAGAAAGGGTTACCCGTTTACACGGCAAATCGACTGTTAAGATGGGGAACCATTCTTCTCAATTATGATTTCCACATAAAGCACCTATCATCCAAAAATATAATTCATGCGGATACCTTATCAAGACTCGTACCGAATAAAGATGAAGGATTCGAAGAAACAATTATTGCAAATATCAGAGCAGATTATGAGGTGAAAAGCATGGTAAACAACATTGTAAGAGAGCTACCGGTTACATCAAAGGAAATCAAAAAAGAATCTGAAAGCGATGATTTCATTTTAAGAATAAAAAGTAAAATGGTAGCAAATGACCAAAAAGTTCAGGAGATCTATTCAATTTGTGACGGAATTTTATTATATGGTGAGAGAGTAGTAGTACCAAAAAAGTTGCAGAAAAGAATCCTACGGGACTTTCATATGGGTCACCCGGGGATTAATAGAACAAAAAGCTTAATGCGAAGCTTTGTATATTGGAAAGGAATGGATGTGGATATCGAAAACATGGTTCATCGATGTAAAGGGTGTGCGTTAGCAGCTAAGGCACCACCTATAGTACACAAACCATGGCCAAAGACGGATCATCCGTGGGAAAGATTACACATTGATTTCGCTGGTCCAGTAGAAGATTATTACTACTTAATAGTGGTAGATAGCTTTACAAAATGGCCGGAAGTACTACGCTGCAAAAAGCCTACGTCCAATACCACAACAACGTTTTTGCATGAACTATTTGCACGGTTCGGTGTGCCAGAGTGTATTGTGAGTGACAATGCTACACAATTCACTTCTGATGAATTTAAGGAATTTTATGAGTTATATCAAATTAACCACATAACGACGCCGCCGTATCATCCGAGATCCAATGGACTCGCAGAAAGATTTGTAGATACGTTAAAGCGCGCTCTGAAGAAAGCCTCAGGAGTTCCAACGGAAAAGGCGCTTCAGCAATTCCTACAAGTATACAGAATCACGCCTAACCAGAGAACACCATCAAACATGGCACCAGCTGAACTAATGTTCGCTAGGAAAGTTAAGTCAGTGTTTGACAAGCTTTTGCCAGGAAGAAATAGAATAAAGAACACTATGTATACAGCTAGAAAAAGATACACCCCCGGAGAGAAGGTGTTTTTCAAGTGCTATAGAAACAACATTGAGTTCTGGGAGCGAGGCATAGTGGACAAGAGAATCGGTGACCTGATTTACATAATAAAAGGGCCGAAGAATACTCATAAGAGGCACCAGAACCAACTCAAAAAATGCTACGAGCTAGAGCATGAAGTATACCGGATGAGGAGGAAGATCCCATTGATGTAATGTATGATACTTTTCAAGTAGAACCTCCGCAGAGTGCTCCTGAACCGAGAAGATCCGGTAGGAAACGAAAGTTCACGGACCCATTGGACGTGAATCCAAAACGAAAAAGATATTGAAAAAAAAAGCAGATATACATATGAACTATGCAAAGGGGATCTACAAAGAAATAACCATAATCATCATCCCATATAGAAGCCAGTTTGAAATCCAAAAGGATTCCAATGCTTGGGAGGGGGGTGTTGCGGTAGGATCCACCTAATCTGCATAGGTGACTACCAACTATATAAATAATGGTTGGTACCGGAAGACGAGGAGGAGGAATCACGAGATCCAACTAGAGACTCTGATCGACTGCGACTAGTCAACACATTCTCCAGGAACGTCTTCCCAGAAATATACAGAAATACTATATGTACTTATTGTGTACACTTTCTTGTTATAATACATTCTTGTTCTAAGTACATTTTGTGTTGCATTATTATTCCATGCAATAGGCGAGATTCAACAATGAGTCAAGACTCAACACATATGATAGAGTTGCAATAGTGCCCATGGCACATCCTTTTACTTTTAGGTAGTATCTTCCATTGAAATAGAAGCCATTTAATGTGAGGATGTATTCCATAAGGTTTATGCTTACTTCGGGGGTGGGGGTTATAATTTTCTTCCTTTAGTAAGTGCTTCTTTAAGTGCGGTTAGTCCTTTGTAGTGTTTGGTGTTGAGATAAAGAGATCTGACATTCATAGTTACAAGAGATGCATTTTCTGGTATACTGTAATTTTTCACCTATGTATGTATTTTTTTAACCCTTGTTTTGTTCGACTATTCTAACATATTTATTTTTGTTCTAATTTATTCTTACCTAACTTGTAACTCTGAATTTCATTTTGTTTAGTTAGAAACGCCTCATTGAACTCCCCCCCCCAAAAGTCTTTAAGAGCAAGTAATGGGTCGCCATCACTTTCATGCTAGTTGGACGAAATTCATCTTGCTAGATAAAATTATCTCGACGTGGAATTTGTCTTTGACGTTTCTTTCTCCTTGTTGATTTTAATTTCTATTAAATGCTAGTTCCCCAAGCCCACTGTTGGGTGTGGGGTGGGGGAAGGAAGGAATGGCCGTTGCCATCCCCCTGCCCAGCACTGCGTTCATTGAAACTTGAAGCTTGGCATTAAAGGTAACCAAACTTTCGCTAGTAACCACGAGAATGTGGGCGACCTCGAAGACTTGCTGCCATAAGGGGGTAGGTGTTTACGCTGTATCCACAAAGATGGATGTCCATATTTCATAATTCCTTTGTTAGTATAGGACGGGACTTATATTAAGTTAAAATTTAGTGTTTCGAGAGGGCAAGATGCAAGCCAAGTGCGATTCCTATCTCCCAGTACATACATCTGGTGTCAGCCCTGAGACTTTGCGAACTACCTCCCCCTCTAATTATTTTTGTTGTTTTTGTCATTATTGTATGTGTTATATGTAATAGGAGTAGGTAGGCTCTCCTACCACCCGGTCAACACTTCACCCCTTTCTCTTGGACACAAGTAAAGGCTCACGCCTTGTTTCTTGTTTAGGAAGGGGTTCCCGGAACACTCTCTCTCTCCCCCTCTGTAGTAGTGCTGCTGTGTTTCTCCCGTGATATGCACATTCGGTGGCATAGCCTCTTCATTCTGAGGGTACACGGTTGACAGTTCCCTGGTTGCTGTTTCCGACTGGTAGTTAGGAGCCCTAACTCTTGCATAGCGTCTTGAGCGGCTGCTCTTATCAACAGTTGTATAATATCGGGGTGTCTGCAGTAAGCTATCTCTTCTTCCTTTATCACTCTCCATCCTCTCAGGACTGTGGAATACTTGATGTCGTTTCTGACAGCATAGACAAGGCTCTCTCTCTCTCCACCCATACGCTCACATATTTGTGTTTGGCGATTTTAACGCCCACCATAACAATTGGCTTCAGAATGCTACTACTGACCTTGCAGGCATACATACAATTAACTTTTCAGTTTCTCAATCCCTCACGCAGATAGTTGACTTCCCCACACGTTTTGCCTACAACCAGGGTGGTAAGGCATCTATTCTTGATTTGTGTTTTATCTCCATCCCCGAGTCTTGTAGTGCCACGCAGCTCTGCCCTCTTGGTAACTCTGATCATGTGGTAGTGTCTATTAACATCTCCTTCAGCCACACCCCCTGCTTAGAGCCGGCTACCACCCGAACCTCGTTCTGCTACCAACAAGCTGACTGGAACTCGTTCCGTGATTTCCTCTGCGATGTCCCTTGGGATGTTGTATTTAAGCTCCCCATTCAAGAATGTGCTTCAGAGGTCTCATCCTGGGTTAAAGCTGGAATTGATGCTTTCATCCCCTGAAGGAAATTCAAGGTCAAATCACGCTCCTCCCCGTGATTCTCCGCTGCTTGCCCAGCCACCATTGCCCATAGGAACCACTTCTTCCACCTATTTCAGAGCAATATGTCCGACTGCAATAGACGCCTCTTTGCCTCCGCCCGTAACGAGTGTAAGCATGTCCTCAACGAAGCTAAGTCTATATTTGCTGCTCGGATGAAGGAACACATCGCATCTCGCAAATTCGGCTCCAAGGATTATTGGTGTCTCCGCAAGAGCGTTCTGAACAATTGCAAACCCTCTATACCTCCTCTGTTCCCACCCTTTCACTGTTGAAACTGTTAATTGTAGACGTCTCTTCTACTCCAAGAGCTTCATATCTCGCACCTCATGCCTGTGGAACACCCTTCCCTATTCCTGTTTCCCTGAAAGGTATAATCTCCAACTACTCAAATGTAACGTCAATCGACGTCTCCAGTTGCATTGATCTATCCACTACCTTTTTCCATATCCTTTCCTCTATCACTCTTCTCTGCTCTTGCTCCAAATCTTCTGTAAAGCCTTGCATGCTAGTGGCTTCCAGCCTTGCCTGGGGTGAAACGCTTAAAAAAAGGTGCTTTATTCTGATTAGTAGGTCTGTTGTGTCTCTGATGTAAAATTTTACTTCCTTGGTGAGGGGCTGTATATAGTGATCTATGTATTTGGATATTTTAGTTGCATGGCAGTTAAATGATGAAATGACTGACATTCCTGTGTTGTATATATTGTTTCAATATATATATATATATATATATATATATATATATATATATATATTGAAACAAAGACCTGACACCACAGAACAGGAATATATTGATTTAAATAAACATAATTTTTTGTTCATTTTTTTTTTAAATATCCGAACCTGGGCAGCGCACGAATCTTCAATTGG
>OZ038505.1:36404133-36411633 GCA_964036315.1 Acanthosepion esculentum
AGTAAATGTTAATATAATCATCATAAATCCTAGAGAACGAAATATGAAAACATCTGTGTCTCTATGTTGTCTTATTTAGCGGTATGTATTTGTTATTTAACCTTACAAAATCATTTTATTTTATAACGTCTTAGAGCAAACCCCATTCACAAATAAAGAGTCCGTGATGTACTGTAAAGATTGCCAAATTGTAAACGTCTAGATTTACAAGTATGTACGTACATGTATTCGTAAATTTACATTAGTTTTTTTTTCTGTACTATATTAAAAAGTAAAATTTGTTTGTAAGCTTAAAATAGATTCTTACTGACGACATAATATTAAAAATGCATTTATAAATAAAATACAGAACTGGGAATGGTTATTTGTGGTTTAGCCTAATGACTAATAAATAATGAGACCAGTAAATTCGACTTAAGTCGTTTTTCAACTAAAGTAACCTCCCCTGAAACAAATTACCGACGTAAGATGAGGTATACCTGTAGTGATATTTTCTGCTGGAAATATGTTTTACTTTTTTCCTTTCTTCTTTCTTCTTTGCAGGTACAATGGACTAATGGATCGGGTAGAGGAATCGGAGAGTCGGTATTCGAACTCCAGTCGAGTTCATTACATTCACTTATGTGCTAATACTCTTGGAAAAGGGTATGAAGCCTTCTCTTCTTTCCTACCCCGCAATCTGTGAAGATAATGAAGATGACAGAAGGTAACGATTGACATTACAATTTTTGAAGATCAAAGTTGACCGGGAAGTAAGAAGCCGGAACAGAGATCCACAAGTGAGAAGAAATTGTTAGCATAGAACCTACGGTTATATCTCGCCAGTTCAACTGTAAAATGATAAGATTTAGCCGTCAATCTAGCACTGCGCTTAAATTCATAAAGGGCCGAATTGTAGCGGAAAAGTTCATCAAAACAATTATCATGAAAATATTTAGGGAAGATACGTTACGGTGGGGGGAAAGTAACTGAAGTTGAGATGCCAGGTCAGAACCAATAACATTGCTGATTCTTCTTTGGATTTTAATATATAGCAGAAGCATCGTACCCGATATGGTAGACATATAAATATGTAAGACAGATTCAATATACTCTTTCTACTTCATGTCAGCTGAAAACATAATATATATATATATATATATATATATATATATATATAAATAAAATTCCGTTTTCAGTTCAATAACCAAAAAACATCAAAGACAGCAGCTTTACTCAGAGAATATAGTTTCCGCAGGAAAATATAGTTTCATCGGAAGAGTGAGTCCCACTTCATATTTTATTCTCCATCTCATTAAAAAAGGACACGGGCATGTCTGAAAATTCTGACTTTAAAATCTTTCTCTTCGTACTTCAATTTAGTCAAAAGGCTAATATATAATAAAAATAATCAACCTTATTTGCCAATATTGTTATCGTTTTGTTGGCTTTTTATTCCTCAAATTTAATTAAAATTAAATCTATTAAATCTACACATTTATTTATATATTCGAATGTAATGAGAACAAAAATAATATATAAATTCTAACGTTCACAGCATTAATTCAAAAGAGGGCTCAATACCAAGAGTAGAGCAATAATTATTTATTATAATTTTTTCATATAGATAAAAACAATTTACTCACTACAAAGATGCAACCATGTTTCGGTGCATTTAGTTGCACCTCAACTGGTGGGAGCCAAAATGGCTATGAAGAACTCTGTTTGTAATCATGCTGCTGGTGGAACTTCCTATTTTTGTATTTGTTTGAAAGGAAAAGAAGCAAAAGATCTTAAAAGGAAATGGAGAAGGGGTAAAGAAAAGATAGGAGAGGCAAAAGGGTGACAAAGTGAGAAAATAGTGCTTGATGATAGCAGTTTGGTGAAGGATTCTTGAGGTGTTAAGGTGTTCATAACCATTTTGGTTCTCAGCAGTTGAGGTGCAACTAAATGCACCGAAACAAGGTTGCATCTTTGTTGTGAGTAAATTGTTTTTGTCAATAGTAAGAGGGTATCATTATTTTGTCAACAGTAAGAGGGATCATCATTTCAATAGATATTTTATATATATATATATATATATATATATATATATATATATATATATATATATATATATATATATATTTGTCATCTACAGACAGACTGTTTCGCTGTTTTACAGCACATCAGTGTGACTAGACGTCCGGTTGCCTCTAGCTAGGATCTAAACCCGACTGAATTGGCATCAGTCGGAACTTCTACCACTAAGCCGTATATTATACATTATATTTATATATATATTTCATATATTTTGTAAATATATATATTATACTTTATATTATATATATATTATATGTTATATTTATATATTTACATATATTTATACATATATATATATATTATACTTTATATTTATATATATATATATATACGCATATATCATTTTATATATTATCATATATTTCATAAATACATATATATATATATTATTTACATTGGGTGGCAAGTGGACTAGGAGAAGGACAACTCTGAATTCAAAACCTGCGGAGGGTCGTTTGGGGACCTTGTGGTACATGGTGTACTCGGTCGGGTTTTGGTCCCAGCTTGAAGTGATACAGCAAAAGAGTCTGTCTGTGGATGACAATGTTAGCACTGCTCATAATGAAAGACTCTCCCAACGAATTGAGTTCTCTAGGTCACTGGTGTGTTTATGAAAAAATAAATACATAAAAATGTGCTTTTCTCTCTGCCAACCACTGACAGGCTAGCGGTTAGAATCTCTAAATGATGTCAAATTGGTTGGGTTTCGGTCCCAACTTGAAGCGATCAGATGCCTAGATACACTGATGAGCTGTGATACAGTGAAACAGTCTGTCTGTGGATGATGTTTTTTATATATATATATATATATATATATATATATATATATACAAGTTTAAGATTGGTATATACGGAGTGAAATCCAATAACCAACAATTAGGTAATTTTAATTTTTTAATTTTTTACTTTTAATTTTAATTTCAAATTTTATAAATCTTTTAATATCTAGATAACCTTGCTTAGTTGTCAAATTTTTCGAATCATCCTATACTTGTTTTTTGATTGGCCACTCTAGCTTATGTAACAGTGTTTACTCTTAGCTAAGGATCGTTGATTAATTTGAAACTTTTAAAACCATTTATTCTATATTCTATATTATCACTTGACAAGACACAAGAAGTGTTGAAACAAAATGGCTACTTTTGTCGTGATTTTATAACATATTTATGTTGTAATATTCAAATAAATAATTATATATATATATATATATATATATATATATATATATATATTGCCTGAGGGGTGATTCCAGTATGCAGCACCTTTGGAAAGTGCCTGAAATCCGTAACAACGCTTGGTCCAAGCCTTGTGACTGAAATTGAGCAGATGGAACTATTTTGGAACTGTTGATGGTTGTACTCGCACAAAGTCAGCAGTCGTGACTGAGGCTTTGAGCCTACTGGCTTTATCCCAATTGTTGATGCTGAATGATAATGCATTCTTTCCCAGAAACTCTAAGGTCCACTCGCCATAATTGCAGTATAAACCACAGGTTGGTACTGAATAAACACACATGTACCTGAGCAGGCATCCACAACAGGGATTGGCTAACCATGTTAATAGACGGGCATACTTGTATATGACCAACCAACCAGCCAGCTATTAGAATTACATATATATATATACATATATATATATATATACATATATATATATATATATATATATATATATATATATATATATATATATATATATATATATATATATATATATATATATATATATATATATATGCTTGCTGATAGTAGCTCTTTGTACAATTAGAATCACAAGGAATATCCCCTAAGGCAAATTTTAATTGTTCCCAGCAAGTTACCTTTTAAATCTTGGCAGCATGCCTCTTTATTGCTTGTATCGTTTCTTCACACCAAGAACTGTCCAGGAATATTCTCTTAGTCTCATAATATCTACACAGAATATCTTGGAAAGCTAAGAACCTGGTTAATAATCCAGAAATGGTAACCTTGGCAAAATAGATAATTATCAAGCTTTACAAGGAACAGAGACATATTGGATGTGAATGAGAGGCATTCAGTAGAAAGGTGTCGTGTGCATGAAATTTTAATTGCTTAACACTTGTTATGATTGCATTAATGTCCCTTGAGACGTGTTTATAAGACTTGATACTGAAATACTTTCACAGTTAACTTGAGGCTACGTTCTGAGAACAATCAAGTCTAAAAATAATGTCTATACATATGGCAAACAGGTTTCCTAAATGCGGACATCAAACATTTGGCATGGAACGCTTTTTAAAGGAAAAGTACATTTAATTATGTTTTTTGGGGAGGTGGGGATAAATGAAAATCTTCAGATATTTTCGTTTCTGCTTTATGGAAGTCCATATTTTAAAAGCTAAACAAGTTTTAATACTAATAATATATAAAGATCTTATTGCCAGTAGAAGATAAAATCAATGCTATAAAAACAGATATGATAAAAGAGGGAAGAGAAAAATGGACAGAAGTAAATACATTTGCAGTAAATAACAATTTAGAAATAAAAGAGTAAAGGGAAAAAAGTGATAGAGACAACTGATGGGTTTATATATATATATATATATATATATATATATATATATATATATATATATATATCAGATCTCGATTGACAAACTGAAAAAATACTGTGCACAACAACAAAAACAAACCTGCAATTTTAGAAAAATTTGTTAAAAATTTACAATGCACATGGACATCCCATGAGAATATGTCTTACGCATTGTGTTTGTCTCATTCTGAAAATTCTTGAGACAATTTTTATTAAATCAAGACAGCCTTCTGTGTGTAAACAAAAGCAAAGGTTGTTAGATCTCAATGTTGTTTGTTTATAGCAGTAATTCCCAAAGTGGGTTGTACCAATACCCAGTGGGGTAATGGAAAGATCACCACACACACATTATACCTGAAGTGCCATTGCCTTCACTTTACAGTGTATCCCATATATATGACAATTATTATTGGAAATACTAAGATACTCATTGGACATGAAATAATAGCACCATATCATGATGAAGGTTATATTTACAGCTGCATTTCTGGAGATTCAATCTAGGCTATAGATGCACACATCTCTTGTGGGTGTGATTGTCTCACTTCCACATATGCTGCTCCAGCAATAACCTGACTCTTCCGGCTATCATCTTTCCTTGATAGGAGTAGATTTGCCTATCATCCAGTTCACACTCCTCCTTGGTCTTTTGCAAAGGAGAACAGGTTTATTCTTTATTTTCTTTTTAGGATTGGCTTTCTGGTTCCGTCTAAAGACTACGTCAATTCTATACTTCTAATGTCTTTGCCTAAACTCTGAAAATTTATTTACTATTTACTTACTCTTTTTTTTCGTTTCCATAATAGCAGTAGATAGGTTCACACTCCTCCCCATTCTTTTGAACAGGAGTAGAGGTTTGACCATTGATTCCTGTTTATGATTGGATTTTCCAATTCCATCTAAAGCCTTTTCCTTTTCTTTCAGTTCTGGTGGCCCATTGCATCTTACTGGGGCCTCTTACTCAGTAAGCTCTACCTTAAGTGACTCTTGGGCTTTGTACACAGTAAACATTATTGTTAAAAACAAGAAAACAAAATCTAATTAAAGGTTGACCATATAATAGCAGGGGTCATTAGGGTTGTGTTTTGTTTCTTACACACCCTTTGTCCAGCAAAGAAAGCTCTTGTTCGTACACAAGAAAAATTAAATAAAAAACTTAACTGTAGTACCTTGTCTGTCGTTTTTAATGAAACTTGCATAAAAGAAGGATTGCTGCCTAAATATACATATATATATATATATATATATATATATATATATATGTCAATATATTATTGATATATATTTATTATCCTCAGTTCCCATAAAAATATTCTTACAATCTAAAAATATTTTCTGGTTTTAAATAAGCTGCAAAAGGTTGAGAACTCATAGAACCCCCCCCCCAAATGTATCCCATTTATAGAACAATTATTATGGAAAATACTAAGATACTCACTAGACATGAAACACTAGCAACAAAAAATTTCTGGGTCAAAGGTTGATTATACATCTGGTGGGAGCATATGGTTGTATGTGGCAACCAAAAAAAATTGGGGAGGCCCCGGTTTTATAGAGGAAATATACTTGTGTGAATATATAATAATGATATATTTTGTTCTAATCATTTCAGCCCAAGCAAGGAGTATGCAGGTTGTTACAAGGAGTGAAAGTAAGTTCTGGTTCAACTGATTCATTATAAAGGCAATGCTGATTTCACCCATAAGACAGATGTAACCTGGTAGGCATTGGCGATGGACCAACACAAAGTGGAAGACTACATGACTGCTTAGGCCATCAGCAGCAACATGAAGGCACTTCCTGAGACTAACTCTCAACTAGTACACACACATACACACACACATATATATATATATTGAATAATGTTGACAAGTTTTTTCTACTTATTTTCAATAGGATCCTCTCATATTCACGGACAAGTTTCTTAGTATTCTTGTTAAAGGAACAGAGAAAATTACCATATTGATACATATTCATTTATTTCTAGTACCATGGACCAACACAAAGTGGAAGACTACATGACTGCTTAGGCCATCAGCAGCAACATGAAGGCACTTCCTGAGACTAACTCTCAACTAGTACACACACATACACACACACATATATATATATTGAATAATTTTGACTAGTTTTTTCTACTTATTTTCAATAGGATCCTCTCATATTCACGGACAAGTTTCTTAGTATTCTTGTTAAAGGAACAGAGAAAATTACCATATTGATACATATTCATTTATTTCTAGTACATTTGACATTAGCAGAATGTCATCATCAGGATTTTGCCTTTTTTCTAAGACAAAATTGTTGTGTCCATCTGAAAGTTAAATTTTTTTAACTGTGAATTTAAAAATACTAAGGTTATGGGTTTTAAAGTATGGTATATTTATGGTTTAAGGTGCTTAATATAAAAATTGCCTGAGGATACCATAAAGTTGAAACCAAGGTAGCAGATTTAACTGAGCTCCTGATTTTTAAAGTTAAAAGTTCTACATGTTATTTGTACTTTTATTTTATTTTTACATGTGTACTGAGAACTTTTTAATATTACTTTTTCCTGGCCTGATTCAACTCTGACCATTAACCTTTTATGTATTATTATTATTATTATTATTATTATTATTCTTATTATTATTATTATATATTTATATATATATATATATATATATATATATATATATATATATATATATATATATATACATATATATATACAGAGAGAGAGAGAGAGAGAGAGAGAGAGAGAGAGAGAGAGATAGATAGATAGATAGATCAAGTATGGATAAGAATTTGAGAAAAAGATAGGATAAAGAAGTTGGAAACAGTTCTCAATCTAAGAACTTTCCCTTTGATACATGCCTTCAAACAAAAGAACACAGTCCCAACAGT
>OZ038505.1:36416633-36471633 GCA_964036315.1 Acanthosepion esculentum
CAACGTTTCGGCCGTTGTATGCTCCGGCCTTCTTCAGGTGGTTGGAATGTCAAACTGAACCCTTTATTTCGCTCACTGGGGTAGACTGTTCTAGTTCCATGTGCCATGTTTAATGGATGTCAGTTATCAGTTATCTCCTGTTAATTCCCCTCTCCAAGTTCTCCACTGCCTTAACCAGGTACTGAAATCACACTCTTTGGGTCCTGTCACTAGATCTAACCAACAACTTTATCCACTGTGCCATGGACATCTGTGTATGAATTTCTGGGTATTATAAATCTAATGACTTTAGCCTCATTTTTTTACCAGTGCTCATATTGCAATTGTTGCTGTTATCAACACATGTTTTTACCAGAGCTCATATTGCAATTTTTGTTGTTATTATCGCTTTTCTCTGGCACTCCTTATTACTGGTTCCCATATTGTATTCATTTCTATGCTTGGTCGGCTCTGAATAATGTAAATAGTGTATATAATACCTCATCTCAGAAATATAGACAGATAATGCATTTAAAGTTTTGAACATTAAACTTGGCTGGAAAGCATGGAGCCAAAAAAGAGTTCCACAAGCAAGAAGTGTGATAGAACAAACTATTAGCATAGAACTTACAGAAAAGCCACATTATGTCTGTGAAAAATTGACTGAATCCAAGATACCAGTTCAGGACATTGTGGATTCTTCCTTGCATTTTATCAAGAATCTCTAAATACATTGCACCAGGCCAGAATTGACAACAATATTCGTTGCATTTTTTATCATTTCCCAAGCAAGGCAATAAAGACACTAAGATGCAAGAAGTTACTGAGGGTGAAAGAATATGAGAAAAAGACACGCATATTGAGTAGAGAGAACAACAAAATAACGCAATACTGAAGGCAGAAAATATTGATTAACATTGCATTTCAAGTTTTGACGATCAAATTTGACTGGAAAACCAGAAGACCAAAGAGAGTTCTAGCAGTGGGAAGTGCGTGAGTAGAAAAGAATTAAACTATTATTACAGTTACATGCATAGGAGAATATATATTAATAAATATAATATATATTCTTATTCTCCTATGTGCATTGTCCGTACAGGATATCAGTGATCATGGTTATCCACAATTTCCACAGTAGTGTTTCTCCCTTTTCCAAGCCTCCCAAACACTATTCTGCCATTCATTCACACTAGGTCATCATGTAGATGCGTCAATGACTTCATCTATCTCTCTTGACTTGTGAGCGTTAAATTTACCAAGCCCTCCTTCCTTACAATGTGCCCAAGAAATTTCAGCTGTCTTTTTCTGATTCTGAGTATAAGTGTTCCTTTTGTTACCATTTTCTTTAAGACATTCTACTTACTCTTTACGTGCATAGAACTCATAGTATCCTTCTGTAGGAACACATTTCTCTTCATCTGTCGTAAGATTGTTTGGCATTCACTGCCATACATATAACAATTTAGCACTATTTTCTTTGTTTCTAATGACATTTTCCTGTTTCCCAGTACTTTGTTTAGCTTTCGGAATGCATTTTTCATCTGTCCTCCTGTATGGCAGCAAATACTGGACAGTCTCCTATTTACCCTCCCTGCCTCCTATCAGAATGGCTGACGCCCAACTCCACGAGAGTGCCTCGTTGCACCTGCTTGGTCTCATGCTGTCCACTGATATGAGGTGGAACAAATACATACACACAATAGCTTCCTCTATCGCAAGGAAAGTTGGTTCTTTGTGTCGTGCCAGAAAGTTTTTCTTGTCTGAGACCATCCTTCAAATCTATAAATCATCCATCCATCCCTTGCATGGAAAATTGCTGTCATCTATGGTCTGGTGCCCCTGCTGTAAGTCTTGAGGCCCTTGACAAAATCCAGAGACTGATATGCAATGTGGTAGGTCCTGATCTGGCATCTCGTCTACAGTCGCTTTTTCACAGACGTGCAATGGCTTCCCTCTGTCTCTTCTTTTGACGGCAACTGTTCCAACGATTTGCTTTTGCTGGTTCACAGACTTCATGAATTTAAGCAAGCTACTAGGTTTGAATCTCATTCCCACCCTTTCACTGTCAAAGCGGTTATATGTAACCATCTCTTCTACTCAAACAGCTTCTTCTCTCGCTCTTCCAGTCTGTGGAATTCCTCTTACTTGCTTCTCTGATAACTATAATCTTCAAATATTCAAATGTAATGTCAATTGACATCTTCTGATACCTTGATCTCGTTCCCCGTCTTTCTCTTTATCCTCTCCCCAAACACGCCTCTTTACTCTTGTTCTCTACCCTCTGTAACCCCTTGTGGGCTAATGGCACTCCCACCTTGCTTGGGGTAAAAAAAGATGAAGTAGATACTTGAAGCAGTAGAAATGTTATTCTACAGAAAGATGCTGAGGATACCGTGCACCAAACATGACAAGATTTTGGAAAAAATGATACTCTTGAACAGACGGAAGGACACAGGAAAGCACTGTGTTACATACTTGATGATCTTGAGTAAATGGATGGTAGAACATAGTTTGGGAGAAATAACAAAAACACCAAACTTGTTAAGAGCTACAAGAGACAGGGAGATGTGGAGGGCCACGATCGCCTTGCCCTGAAGAGACATGGCACATAAAAAAGAAGAAAAAATATACATTATGATTTCAATGTCACATTTTCCATCTTCCCGTATATGCATGTCTGTGTGTGTCTCGCAAGCAGAAGGATAAGCCAATTTAAATAGTTTATCAGATTTATTTTACTAATTTTTACTTAAAGGCTGGATCTACATTTAAATTTTGCTATAGAAGTTTAAACAGAATAAGTAGTGAAAAGAATTAGAATTACTTCTCGCACTTTTTGCTTTTTGCAAAATGGAAAACATCTCAAATATTCAGTGAAGATGAAAACTTAATGATTTGTGAAATCCTATAGAAAATGGTATCAGAGGAGATGAGTCGGCACACTTAATAAGGAAACTGTCTCCACGGAAAATGTTTCCCGAGGAAAATGTTTCAAGGCTTCATTTGGTTGCTTGGAGATATCTTAGAAGTTTTATTCAAAAGAAATCAGCTTTTTTCCTGCTCATTATTAAAACCAAATTAACCTAATTCTATACTATTTTTCTATCCTCAGGTATATCAGAAAATATTTCTTCTTTTTTTTTATCTCTCTCTTTTTATTACTTATTTTATTTCTTCTTCTTTCTTTCTGTTTATTCTCCTTAATCTTCAACTTCTGTCTGTTCCTTTCTTTTACCGTTTTTCTATTCTTTCTGTTGCTTTTTCTATCCTCTTTTTTCCATCTATTTTTTCCTTTTTTCATTTTGTCTTCATCTTTTTTTTTCATCTTTCTTCTCATTTCTTTGTTTGCTTCTTTTTCTTTTCATCTATATTTTCTTCATTTTCATCTTGTTTCTGTCTTTCTCCCCCCTTTCTTCTATTTCTTTTTCTTTTCTTTTTCTTTTTCTTCTCATTTTCTTTTTTTGTTTTATTCTTTCTTTCCCCTCTTTTCTTCTATTCCTTTTTCTTTTCTATTTACTTCTACGTTTTCTTCTACATTTTATACTTTTTCTTCTGTTTCTTTTTTTCCCTCTTTTATTCTGTTTCTTTTTCTACTTCTTTTTCTTTTTTTCTTTTTGTTCTTTTTCTTTTTTTTCTTTTTTACATAGCAGTTCAATATATTTTTTGCTTGTAATGAAATCTTCCTGTTTCTTAATAGGTTGTGTAGTTTTTAAAAAGTACCTTTCATTGTTTCAATGCATCATCAAATTTTCCTGTTATTTTTTCCATATCAAGCTATGAGTCATTCTCTCTAACTAAAATTGTACTAGGCTTATGGTCATATGATGTTGAAACACTGGGTTCTGTACGATCACTGAAGTTAAGCAACATTGAGCCCAGTCAATGCCTAGATGGTTGACTGCCTGGGAATACCATGTGCTGTAAGCTTGGATATGCAGGTGGTCTAAGAGATAAGGGCTTGGAATTGTTAATCAGAGAGCTGAGTTCCAATTCCAATTAGGTTACTTATATCCACTTAGGCACAAATACCCTGGGGAAAGGTATGAATCCACCTCTACTCCCACAAGCTATGGGTGAATTAGTAAGAATTTTATTAAAATTATTATTATCTCCAAAAAATAAAATAAAATCGTGTATAAAATATTTAGATTTTGGCATTAAATAGCCCATAGAGGTTGATATGCCACTAAACAAAATTAACCAAACTAAACCAATCAAAATATTTAGATTTTGGCTTTAAATAACCTATAGAGGTTGATATAACGCTAAACTAAATCAACCAAACCAAACAAATGAAAAAATATTTAGATTTTGGCATTAAATAACCCATAGAGGTGTTGATACACTGCTAAACAAAATCAAAGAAAACCAAACCAAAAACAGTTGCAGATTACTTAAATTATAACAATGTTCAACATATTTTTTTTACAGTAAGGTTCTCTCTCTACAAGAGACCACTTGAGGTAAAGGGTTATGTTCCATTTGGAAGTAGCGATAGAGTAGTGAGAGACAGGCCACATCCTGCCTGTGAGAGAGAGGTTGGAGGTTAGAAAATAATTCTTCTCCAACAAGGACTCAGAGACACTTTTGAACTCTATCAAGACTGGAAAGTGAGGACCCGGCAGCTGATGTCTAAATATGGCAACAGTACTCCATTTTTGGGTCTGACCTCACTCTTATAAAGATAGAGGATAGCATGAGAAGTCAGTTACTGGAGAAGTACAGAGAGCCAACCATTTTATGGGGCATCTTTAGTGATGAATCATATATTAGAGTTCCACTTTAGCTCTGGTTTTGAAGCCCAATATTCGCTCAGGGTTAGTTGCCTCCTCGAGGGGACATCTGTTCGTTGTGACAGGCAGTAGTTTGGGGTCTGATAGCCGGTGATAGAATGTAACTAGTTTGTATTTCGAGGCATTGAATATTACCAGCCAGTTTTTTCCCCGCTGGGAAGTTAGTGTTAGATCATATATATATTTGGTGTTTGTGCTATTTCTCAGTGAGAAATACGATTTATACAAGATGATGGGATGCTGAAAAGTTCAAATGTTGGTAAGTGGGTTGTTTTGTGAAGTTTTCTGCAATTCTTATATGTTGTTTTTTTTTGTGATGTCAACGAACATTCAGTTGACACTTTTGTGATGTCAACGAATACTCATTGATACTTTCATAATGTTTGTTGCAGTAGAGATTTTGCAATTGCCAATACAACTATAATACACTGTTGGTCAATGCTGATGTCGAACATCTTCGAATATCACTCGCACTAATAGTACTTGCTTGACAAGTAACCCGTATAGTGATCTAAATAGAGAAATAGTATAGTAAATAGAGTAGAGAATAGTGGCTTGTACAGTAATAGAAGATAGAATAGAAATGGTGATCCCAATAGTATAGAGGATAGACTAGAAACAGAGATCAATTAGACATCACACTACTTCCATATATGCATGTTCTCTATGGTCACGTGGTCTACTTAATTCAATAATGGGATTGCCTGTGTTTGCTCACTGGCGATCTATGTTCAAACTCAAGTGTCAGCAGCGACACTTTATTCCTATATAACAGTTTTTATTTTAGGTTAGTATTGCTTTGATGATTTAAATTTTTATCAGCAATGTTTTTCTTACTAATTTTTACTCAAAAGAAAGCCAAAGAGCTTCTCAAGGTTATGGAATGAGCTTGTATGCGCATAACAGGTGGAGTAATAAGTGAAGTTTATGAGGATATATAAGAAAGATAACAGTTAGCACTAGGTTAAGATTCTAATGATTGGCGAAGTATCTGCTTGGAAGTCTGTTCCACAAGGTAGATGTCTTTGGGAAGAAGCTGTTTCAATGGAACATCCCCTTACTAATGGAATTTGAAAGAGAAAAAAAACAGTGTAAAAGCCTCTTGATAATTGGTTTATCACAGTTGGGTGATTGTACTCAAATAAAATAGGTTTATTTTGATATTGTTGTGGGTTTTCTTCAGAGTTGTATTTAATTGTTCTACGATCAAGAAGTGTGTTAGCTCTACAATAATTGACCAATTGCAGGTGACATTACAAACAAATAATTATACTCAACAAAAATGCTTGTGCATTGTTTCTGGAATAAAACGAAAATCAGCTTCAAATGAACCTGTTTGATCTCAGCAAACATAATAAAGAACAGTTAATGTGATTTTCAAACAAAATAAATCATCAATTAGATGGTTCTATTTAGTTCTTTCACTCGCATCAAAAGAACCACTTAGTGTGACAGCAATGTCAAAGAAACATGACTAACCTGCTATATACCAAACTACCAGATACAAATTCAAAAACACTAGCTGCTAATTGACTATCGTCCTTTCTCTCTTTCTGAATGTATGTGCATTAACAAAGCATACATTGCTGCTTCTTGCTTTCCTACTTGTTGTAAATCTTCTTTAGTTTCAGTTTTTAAGAATTCAAGCAAACCAGCTGATACTGACCTATTAGTTTTCCATCTGTTTTGGTAAAGTCCTAGAGTCTCTAATCAACTCTAAATTTGATTAAGCATCCAACTTTGCAGGGTCTTCTTTCAGACAAACAATATAGCTTACAATTCACTAAGGGAAATGCTGATGTTTTGTGACACTTATTGCTGAAAGGATCTATCAAGCTTTAAATAAAAATGGTGAAACTTGGGCTGTTGCATTAGATATCTTGAAGGCATCTGATAAGGTTTGTCAAGCTCGTCTTCTTCACAGGTTCAAAGGTTATGGTATTTCTAGACAAATTTATCATTTGATTCAATTTTTATTATCAAATGGCTAAATTTATTCAAGTTTATAAAGTTATCTTGCATTGTCACTTTTCTAGATCTTTTTTACATTAATGTGGGTTTTCTTCAGGGCTCTATCCTTCGACTTCAAGTGTAACTAGTTGTGACTTCCCTTGAAAATGGACAAAATTTAGCATCATGGTGTCATCGAAAAAGGGTTTAGCTCACAAGAACCTTCTTGTTGACATGGTTGCTACATTAGAGGACGGTGCTACAGTTTTATCAATACTGCAAAAGTGGACAGCTGAATTTAGTAGGGAAAGACAGAGTCTTGGAGTTGACCCAATGTCTGGACATCTTGCAACTTCCACCACCGAGATAAACAATGATCATGTTCACCCCATGGTAATGAATGACAGGCAATAGACTATAAATCAGATAGTCAATGCTAAGAACATTCTGCACAAGGTTTTTGCTTTCTGGGTGCCATGTCCACTGACACCTGATCAAAAGTGCACCAGACTGATTACATCACGGAAAAATCTGGTATTATTTGAAGCAGTTTCAGCTTGTTTCCTTGAACATTTACTAACCCAGGATGAGTGTGGGGTTCATCACTTTGAGCCAGAGACAATCCATGCAGTAGAAACACCCTTTGTCAACTGATCCAAAGAAGACCAAAGTTATTTCATCTGAAGGGAAAGTATGGCCTCAAGTTTTTTTGTTTTTTTTTAAAGGGCCACACCATCAACAGAGAGTACTATGCCATCTTCCTGAGAGAGTTACAAATGGCCAGGAAAACTGATGAAATGTGTTTTGTTTTATCAATACGCAAGTCCTTGGTTTCAAAGAGTTGAAATTAATGCATGCAAAATTTCACAGTTCTAGCATAAGTCCTTCATAGTAAGCCTATGGGCTTTTCTGCCCATCCTTGTATATAGTGTTACTGTTTTATTTTTCTTAATTTATAAATTATATGTTGCAATAGGTATATATTTGAATGCATAGTGAAAGCATATATTTCCATGTACTAGGTCAATTTAAAACAAAGGTGATTATGGTTCTCCACAATTTCCTTTATGCTGACGCTCTTAGTAAACTTTTACCATCCAACTGCCCATTTTCTCTTATCCATGCACACATTATTAAGTAAGTATTCACTGTTTCCCTCTGCTCTTCTTCCCTTCAATATATCCTGTGGGTGCTAAAATCCCCAAGCTGTCTTTCTTTTTCTGATAGTAAGTATCAGTTACCTTGCATTCTCTATTTTTGTTATAACTTCCTTGTTGCTCACATGCATAGTCTTTGATGTTCTCTACATTTATAAGTAGAATCAAGTTGCTTCAACTCGCTTCTTTTTTTGGGAACGGTTGTCCAGCATTCAATTCCTTATAAGAGAATATATATTACAAATCAGTTTTGCATTATCGCATTGTACGGACATTTTTCTAAGGGAAACGTTTTAAAAAAATCCTAAGTCCATTCAGAATGTAAGTAATCATGATTCTTCAAAATTTCTTTTTTATTTTCTGTGAATTGTCATGTCTTTTGGAGAAATATTGTAGAATGACTTTCCACTTTGTAGCATTGCCGCTTATACCAGAAACTAGGTTCATTCTGTGGGTGCCACTTTTTCCAATGTCAAATGCTTGTGGCTTAAAATAACTCTTTGGCCAGATCGTTACCCACAAAATAAAACCAGGAGACAAAACTGTAGCAGTAGGCAAATTTTATTCTGTAAAATAACTGTAACTTTCTGCTGTAGACAAGTGAGGTAAAGGCGAGGTGAGTCGTGTTGAGGGAGAGAAACGGTCTAATGGATGTATCTTCATTTCTGCATCATGGCGACAAGTCTCTTGCCCATCTCTGTGCCTTTACAACAAAGATGATTATGACTCTCCACAACTTCTTTTATGCTGATGTTCTTAGTAAACTTTTACCATCCAACTGCTAAAAAAACACTGTCTTATAGAGAACAGCATTCCTTGGCCTGTTAGATCTGTGTAAAAACGTCATTCATCATGAACTCATTATCTGGCTTCACTCAGTGACCTGCTTTGTCAGGAGTGTTTGGCATGGTTCTTGGGATGTTCACTGCTACATGCTTCTCTGATAACTACAATCTTACAAATTTTAAATGCAGACTCAATCACCATCTATCTTATTAAATCCCATTCATCTTTTAACCTTTCCTCAATCCTCCCTATTCTCAGTCTTCTCTTTCACTTTCACTCCAGGTAATCTTATTGGGTTGGAGCGAAATGATTTAAAAATGTGTAATGGTGTACAAAGTAAATGTAACAAACTCGACCGGAATTCGAACTCTGCTCAGTGGTTTCTCTTTCCCAGTCGCCAACAGTCGCAATACTTGTACATAATGCAGTAAGAACTTAGCATGAACTCAAGCCAATTTTTTCATTGATTTTAAATAAAAGATGATGTCAAAATGATGTATTCCGCTTTCATTTGTACGTATTTTTCTTGGCTTGTTTCAAAATGGTTTATTCAGAATGAATTTCCGACATTGATTTTCCCTCCTTTTTTATAAGCCACGGGTGTGTAATAAGCAATTCTATTTATTGCCTCATCATCAATTTTCTTCAGCGTCCATTAAACCCCCATCAGCTCAGAGCACCTCCCCACGAGATTAATTGCATTAATTAAATACTTTGACATGTCAGTTTAACGAGGAACTGTCAATGTCCAATGGAGACCTGCTGCATTTTATTCAGTGATGATGAGGACGAAATTTACAGAGAAAAAATATAACAAATATTTGTTTGTTTGGTGACTGGAATTTTACGATTTATTTCTAATTTAGAGTGTGAAGATATTTTGTTTTTAAGCAATTGGCTTATTATTTTTGTATTTTCATTTTTTTTTTTACTTTTATGTAATTTTGCCTGAAAATCCATTTTAAAATTCATAAACTATTGAGTGTGCAAACGTTTCCAGTGCTCTTGTTAAATCTACACAAGATGAAAACCGATTTTTGGCGATACTTTCTTCACAAACCTTATAAATATAATTTTTTTATCATATTACCCCATGCCAGGCAGTAAAGCCACTAAGACACAAGGGGATACTAAGTGTGAAAGAATAAGAAAAAAGACAAAACATTATTAAGGAGCAAAACAATAGAATAGTAATCAAGAAGACAGTAGATAAAGATTGACATTGCATGTAAACAATTAAAGATTAAAGTTAACTGGAAAGTTTAACGGGGTAGATGTTGTAGGTATATATAATGCAAGTTACCCCATTATTATATGCATCAGTAGTAATAGTAGTAGTAGTTGATAGAGGTACCCTTTTTACAATTTTATATTGAAAATTAAATGAATAAAAACGTACAACGATACAAAAACAATACGATTCATGTTGACATTAATAACAAGACTGTATTTTTTGTGATGTGAATTACAAATATTGGTATGGTGTGTGTTAAAAGTTCTAAGTGTTACTGTCTCTTGTTTCTTTAAAATTTATGCCTACTTATTTTTGCTTGTTTCGAAAATTTAGTTATTGAGGAAACGATTGTGATCGTCAGTTTCCCATAGGGATGAGGATACGTATGTGCTGGGTCTTTTTACTACTGCTACTGCCACTTGCTACTCTACTCTTTTCTACTGACCCTACTCTATTAACTGCCCTCGCTTGAGGTGGAAGGGTCGTTTTTATAATCAGATTTTAGAAAGATGAAATATCGTTCTCATCTTCTATCACTGGTGGCAAGGTTATTTTTAGAATGATGAGAAATCATCATCATTCTGGATCATGACAAAAGATTGGAGCCGGAAAAGGATTCCACAATTGAGAAGGCGACAGAAAAGAAACTGTTAGCACAGAACTTATAGTTACATTTAGCCAATTCAACTGTGAATCTATGAGATCTAGACGCCAATCTAGTACTGCGCTTAAAGTCATAAAGTCTAGGCACCATACCGAAGAGTTTATCCTAACAATTACGATGAAAATATTTATTAAAAAACACAGGGAAGCTACATTATAGCAGTAGGAAAGTGACTAAGACCGAGACGCCAGCTCAGGACCAATAATATTGCTGATTCTTCTTTAGAGATTATCAAGAATTTCTAAATATACAGCAGGAGAACTGGACCATATCTGGTAGCAATATTCAAAGCATGTCAAAAGTATGTGGCGAGAAAAACAAAATATATGGCTTTTCAAACTAGGATCAGAGTGTAACATCTGTCCAATAACTAGCCATTCCGATTTGGAATAATTTAAACTGTTTCAAGAATCTACGTTATCCTACACGTATGCATAGAGTGTGGAGTAAAAGAACAGAACCACCTAAGTAAAAATCAACTTGCTTCCTTTTTACTACGAAGCTGTAAGTATTCAACAATGTACTTTCAGGTGTAGTACCTGGGTTCATTCGAGACTGTAATGCAAATTTTATTCCCGTGAACAGACGAAGATAAATACATACGGAAACGCCTCGTAATACTGAAAATAAGGTATGCAAATGGTATATGATACTTAAATCGCAGATTATGTTAATCTTGAGAATGGTGTGTGATTAACGAGATTAACATAATCGCAGATTAAAAAATGAATGAAAATGTCACAATGTAAATTAACAAAAACATTGCATAATGTCTGGAGCTTTCGACTTTTTTTTTATTTTTAATGAAACTGATTTAAGTTTTAAAATTGGAAAAGTGAGTTTGGAGAAGAGGGTGAAAATTATCGAAATATCACAAAATGAGTCAATTTGAAATGGCTAAGTAGTTCGGAATAATAAGGTATGCTTTCCAAGTAACCCAGATGAAGCATGCTGATTGTTATGAGGTAGAGTAACCTCTGGAATAGACGTTGTCAGATCAGCAGATGGTAGCTTAACTGGCATTCACTGTGACGTTCTATTTTTATAGCAATATCTCATTTACATACAATACTATACTTCTCTGAATCGAAATGGTCTCATGCCTTTTGTTGATTTTTGACTTCTTCTAATTATTCTTGGGAATCTAAACTGTTTTTCTTGGTTTCTATCTTGATTTATTCTTATGGAGGACCTATAAGTTCATTTTCCTCATCCTCGTCAGATTTCTAGTTATTATCAACCATAGATTCTTCAGTTTCCCTACTGGATTCATTAGTCCCTCTCCTCCTTTTCATGTTATTAACCTTCAGATTCTTCATCCATTTCTCTGTTCTCGGGTTCCATTCTGCTTCTGAATTGATCCACATGGCCCAGTATTTTTTTTTGTACATTTTTCGTTAGTATTGCTGTGTTGTTCCTTTCTGTACAACAAAATCCGCCTTCTCTCGGTTAGATTCTTTGTTTTTTCTATACCATACATTTTCATTTATCGAAAATGGCATTGTTATGGAAGCTCTAATCTGTTTACCGATTTAATGTGTAGCGTCTGCCCGCGTATGGAATTGTCCTCTAGCTTAACAGTAATCTTGACAAGTAACTCTCTATATTATCATTAGGTGGGGGGGGTTAGTCTCATTTTCAAAGTCTGCACCATTCTTTCTGCAATTCCATTCGATTGTGGGTGGTAGGGTCTCGTTTTATACGGGACGCATCCAATAGACTTCAGCCACGTGCACAGACTTTCATCGCAAAATCCTAGCGCGTTATCTAAGACCAAATTTTCAGGCACCCCATTCCTTGAAAATGTTCTTAATATTTGTTTTACAATGGTAGCGTTTCAGTCAGCAGCTTTAATTACTTCGAGCCATCCTGAAAATGAGTCCACTAATAGTAAAAAAAAAAGCCCCATGCCTTTAATATGGGCATGATCCATGTGTACCTTGGTTCTTCTCTTTAAGCCACGGGTGAATGTTGTTTTGCCGAAAGTTTTTTTTATTTTTTTTATTTCAGCACATTTTGGGTATCTTTCTGCAGAGACTTCTACATCTCGAGAATATCCTGGCCACCACGCTTGTAATTTTTATCACATTTATGTCGTTGTTATACCACAGTGTACATCATCGTATAGACCGTTTAGTACTTCTTTTCTTAAACTTTGTGATGATATTATAATTTTTCCATTGTATATTATGCCTTTCCTCACATTTAACTTATGCCTTGATTCTTTGTAGGGTCTTTTTTGCCATTGAACAATTTCTCCATGTTTCTTTTTATTCTGTCTGAAATTCTACTTAACACTGGATTTCCATTCTGAGACGATTTGGGGGTAACGCATCCGTTTCAGCCCAGTGTAGTATTTTAGCTTCTGAATTTTGAAAAGTTTCTCATTTTTATTGTCCAAATGTAGTATGGATAGCGTATCCATGTGTGGAATAGTGTTCCCCTTTACGTATATGATGCATAAATCAAAGATCATGAGTTTTATAGCCCGTCTTAAAATTCTAGAAGATGTGACTTTCGGTAATATCTTTCTGGGGTTAAATATAAACTCTAAAGGTTTGTGATCAGACTTGAACAAAAAGTTTCGTCCTAACAAAGAATTTCTAGCACTTTCTGTGCTCCATACTATTGCTAATTTTTCTTTCTCAATATTTGAGTAGTTAGCTTCAACTGACGTTAATTTTCTCCACAGCTACATAATTGGATGTCCTTCTTAAGATAAAATTGCATCCGTAGTCAATTTGACTTTTTTGGGGATAAAAGATTTTTACAATCAGCTTTCTTATTAGTGCCTTTTTTTAAGTTTTCAAAAGCTATATTTTGCCTTCGAGTCTATTTAAATTCTATGTTCTTTTACTGTAAATCTGCAAATTGTTCTGTATCCTGATAGATATCTGCAAATAAAAATTGTCCAATCACTAAAAGGATTCTTTTTTTTTTACTTTTTGGTGGAGATATTCTTGACATTTTATTTATCAATTTAATGTCTAGTGAAAATCCTTCTTCAGATATTTGGTATAGAAAATACGATATTTTGTCGCAATTTAACTCACACTGCTGCTATTTATCGTCATACCAGCATTTTTCATTTGTTTAAAGCTTGTTCAGTCTGTTTAATTCATCTTTACTATAAGCACCTATGCCTATATCGTCTTGATATATGATTATATTTTTTACCCACTTTTCCAATTGCGTTTTGAAAAATATAGCTGAAGTCTTAATTTCAAATAGAAGCCGGTCCCATCTTAGGAAGCCTATCGCGATATTAATTGTAGTGACTTCTTTAAATTTTCTTTCAATTTCTATTTGGCTATATGCCAATTTCAGGTCACTCTTGTATGTAATTACTGCTAATTCATAATTTACCGTTTCTATGTGAGATAAGGGGAATTAATCATTTTGTAATCCCCGCATATCCTCAAATCGCCTTTGAGCCTTTGTATCGAAACAACTGGTGAAGCCCAAATGCTAACATCTTGGGTAACTTTTTCCAATATTCCTAGTTCTATCATTTTCTTTAGGTTTCCATCTACCATGGGTAGAATGTGAATAGGTATTTTTCGAGATTCGAAATTGATCGGGCGACTATTTTCTTTTAGACGAATACTCGCTTTATATCTTTTCAGTATTCCTGTGTCAGGTTCTTGTGACTTTATACAGTTTATTGATTTCACCGAATCCACTTTTAAAACATCTATTCCCAGGAGTCCATGATTTGTGGGAAATTCTACAAGAGTGATAGGAATAAACTCAAAACATTTTTTGCCTCGAAAGTTCCTTCAAAGAACCCTAGAGTTTTGATGACAGATCCATCAATTTTTTTGTACGATTACATTTTTTTAATTTGCATTTACCCATCTTTTTTTCACAGAAATTCCTTGGAAACACAGTAACATCGCTCCCCGCGTCAACCTGCATATAAAAAAATATGCCATTCACTTACTGTCACTCTACTTTTTGTAGGCGTTCCTATCGAATATGCGTTTGTATTTTCAGTACGAGGATTTATATTTTCTACCCTTTCTATTCTCTTTTTGTACCTGTACACAGATTAGAAATGGTCCTTTCTTTTACAGTTTAAACATAATTTTCCTAGAGCTGGACATTTGTTTTTTCTTCCGTGCTCTTTGTAATAATATATATGAATTTAATTTGGCTTTAGCTGTGTTGTATGATTCCATATTGTTTTTATAATTGTTAAATTCATTACTTAATTCTAATTGCTGCGAGAAATCTACACTTGCTTCTAAATTAATATCATTCGCTTGTAGCCGTTCTAGGACCTTGTTTTTGTATGTAATGATATATTAGGTTGGTGCAAAAATAATGTCGTTTTCTCACATGAAGTTGAACGTCAAAAAAACGACATTATTTTTGCACCAACCTAATACATGCCTTCAATTAATCTTAGAAGGGTCAATTTACTTCTATAGACTTTTTTCTCGAACCCAGTTGTTGAAATTCGCGATATCCTGATGTTTCTTTCAATCTCTGTAAATATTGCATTATGGTTTTATTCGGGTTCCGTCTATATTCCAGAAATCCATGAAAGCTAATGTTGTACGTATGGTAGAATTGTCAGGATATTATTCATTTAGGGTTCATACAACGTAATAAAACATTACATACACATTCACATGTCCAGCTGCTGCGACTTGTCCATAAAGTTTTTTTTTATTTCAAAAAGTGCCCTGTCCTTATCAAGAGCCGTCCGATAAAGGGGCATATATATATTTGAATAAAGTGTAATGGTATTTGGTAGTTTTTTTTTAAGAATAAAGTTGATAAACAAATCGGAACTTATTTATGAATCAACGTAATATAATCAACAATGTTAAATCACTTTGGACAACTCCCATCGTAGAAAGATCTTGTTTTTGTTGATAATGGCTCTTGACAAAATCATAGATTAATAAACATTTTCTCCTGGCCTTTGTGGCCTGACACACTCGTGGGAGAATCAATTAGTGAAGACCGAAAGACGCTGTAAAGTTTTTCGACATACACCTTCCTCTATCTAGCCTCAATGCCCCCAGACTAAAGTATAAGGGCTTTAGAAGTCTTTGCGGATACATTACTAATATGAATGAATCAGGTGAGTGGTATGATGAATGGAAAGACGTCTTAGATCTTATAGAAGACTGCTTCTTCTCTTGCATAAAGTTCGGTTGGCCTGAGGTTCCTATTGCTGATAAAAAGAAAAGCTGGCCAATCTTGACGGAGCTTTTCATGGTATTGTCGAGGAGATAATTCAGGCAAATCGTATTCTTTAATTAGAGCTGAAGTCTGTGGAATTGGTCTGGTTCCCTTCAGGAAACAGAGCCTGTATTGGCATATCATTATCTTTTCTTTTTTTTCTTTTTCTTTTGCTTGTTTCTTTTGTCTCTCCTTCATTTCTTTTGAAGGATCTGCAACGTGGCTTCGACGACTCAAATATAATCGACTTACTTATTTAAAACCTTGCTGTGAGTGTTTATCATTTACTGACCTAATCTAAGGAGCATGTCCGTGACAGTATATGAAGCAGATATTTAGATTCAGAAGCGAAGAGTTCGGGTTTTAGCAAGAAATATTAAGCTAGTATACTACCCGCCAAAAATGACGACATTATTTATATACTTATCGTTACTTACATCTACGATCTGACCATAACATCTGTGTGCATTTCTACAATCAGCTCCCCAATCACCGGATTTCTTGATGCCATCAGAGGGTAATATCTTTTCCACTACTCCTGAAATGTTCTTGAGCAATGTTTCAAGACACGGCTCAATATCCTTTTCAATCAATCCAAACTATTCTGTTTATGCTTAAGTTATTTATGTTTACTTTAAGAATAAACTATTATGTTTATGTGTACGTTGCATATGTTTACTTTCATAATAATAATAATAATAATAATAATAATAATAATAATAATAATAATAAGAAGAAGAAGAAGAAGAAGAAGAAGAAGAAGAAGAAGAAGAAGAAGAAGAAGAAGAAGAAGAATATTGCATATGTATTGGTATGGGGTGGTAAGTCACTTTTTTTTATGCAGCCTCATATGCACTTAAGAAAGATTTTCTGATATGTAAGGAAAGACATATTTCGGATTTCTGCTTTAAAATGTTCTTTGGATCCGGAAATGTCACATCCGCTAATTTTTCCTGTTGACAGAGGTGAAAATATTGTTGTGATTGTTGTAAGGCCTTGCCTTTTTTTAAATTTTCCACCTTACAATCGGTTCCCTGTAGATTTTTTTTCTTTTAAATTCCACACATGGTTAACTAGTTTGGTAGAGTATCTAAGATTTGCTAGCATAATGACGACCCATGATTGTATCATTTACGTTTGAAAGTACCTTCCGTACATTCTCTGTACGTTTCATTTTGGCCATTAATATCGGTTACTTCTGCTTTATAAATGATAGCTTCTGTTGGACATCTAGTCTTATTTCTGCAGATGCATAAATTACTAGAGTGTTATTGCTGCACATTAGTTTTGAGATTTCTGGCGTTTTGTCCATTTATTATTGTTTCTAAATTACTAATGCAACTGTAGCTTAATTTAAATGTGTTTTTATTGAATATCTTATGTAATTCTTAATTTTTTGGGAAGTGTTTAATAAGGAACTTGAGAAATAATTTCCATATTTTACCTCTAAATTGAAACCAAGGTAGCAGATTTAACTGACCTCTGATTTTTAAAGTTAAAAGCTCTACATGGTAATTTTACTTTTGTTTTTCACACGGGTATTGAGCACTTTTTAATACTACTGTTTCCTGGTTTGATTCAGTTCTGACCATTAACCTTATATATATATATATATATATATATATATATATATATATATATATATATTAGATGCATTCATTCTTTGTACTAAATATGGCTGATCACATCTCCAAAAAAGAAATTATGATCAGAAATTAGAATGGAAACAGTGAGGACACCGAACCAGAATTTGTCATAAAAATGCTAAACATTACGAATACATCAGTGTATGGGTTACTTTTTTACAAATTTAGTATAGGAGATAAGGAAATGAACATAAAACATACTGTGCTACTGGCAGATTCACCGAGCATCGCAAATTGCTCCGAAACCAGATCATTAAGTTAAAAATTAGTTATGTTCTTAAATAGCCTCATTAGATTGAGAACTTCATATGCATGTCATGCATGGCGTCAAATCCGTTCAGAAATATCTAAACTGTCAGCCGAGTGCAACCGTTTTCACAGATCAATGGTTAAAAATGGTTTCGAGTAAATGAACACTATAAGTTTTCGTTAGATCAGTAGTTAAAATGAATTGAGCGTGCAAGGAGATCGACTTTCTTCGGACCTTGTAGAATGACGCTAAAGTATCCCAAACAAATAGCAGAAACCGCATCACTCGAGGGCTTTCAACAGAACAAAAAACTGAAATGGATAGCACTTGTAATGGAAAGAGAAAATAATGACCTTGTTGCGGATTAGTGAATGTATTTAGTTAAATCAGAAGGAAATCTTTTTTGGCGTGTTCGTTAACATTCATCCTCAACAATAAACAGAAATTTAGGACATGTCATGCAAAACGAAATTGAAAACAAGGCAAGTAGGAAATACGTAGCAATGCCATGATTTATATACAATTTTTAAAAATATACAAATGAGTCAAACATTTAATTGTAATTTGAATGCTGATGTATTTAAACTTGTAGATTGTTGTCAAATGTGTTTGAATGTTTAAAATAACGTTACTGTGATTTGTTGCAAAAATTGAAAAGTTTGTTGTCTCAATGTAAAAAGTATTCGTTCTTACTCTTCAAACGTTAGTGTGTGTATGTGAGTATTATGTATAAATCTTTTAGAGCTGTACGAAGTTGCGTAACTTTAGTTGTTGGTTGAATGAAATGTTGTTAGTTATTATTACTTATTTTGTAGTGAATATATATAACTTTTTCTAAGTAAAATAAATGAAGTTTGTAAATTTGTTTGATAGAGAGAGAAAGAATATGCCAATGGGTTGCTGAGTCAGAGGTTGATTTGCGCGGGAAGATCAAGTTTTAGAATTGCGTGGAGGTGGTTGGCATCTCTCTGAATGCTGAAATCTGACTAATTAAGTAGTTCGAATTTCTTCTTTTTATAGTTTTTGAGAAGGAAAAATAGGCTCAAAAAGGTTTGAGCGCCAAAGTGATTTTTTCACGTGCATTCTCAGTTTTTTTAGGCTGTTAACCAATGAGAAGTTGAGTTTGTCGATATTAGTGTTTTGATTGGATAACAGGTGTGTGTGGGTGTAAGAATGGATTGTTCTGCAAGTCGGGGTGAAAGACAACGTGGAGGATTCCACAACATAATCAGGATGTTGATGTTCCACACTACTTCGAACAAAAGTATAAGAGTTGTTGGACATAAGAAACTTATTTTTCCTGAAATAATTATTTTAAAGAGAAAGATTTCTAAAGAAATGATAGATTTTTATTTAATACTTGTTGAAACTTGACTAATGCATGGAATAATAATGCAACACAAAATGTACTTAGAACAAAATGTATTGAAACAAGACAGTGTACACAATATTTACATATAGTCTTTTGTATATTCCTGGGAAGACCGTTCCTGGAGAATGTGTTGACTGAGTCGCAGTCGGGCAGAGTCTCTGGTTGTTGAATCTCTTGATTCGTTCCCCTGTCTTCCCGGTACCAACCATATTTATATGGTCGGTACTCCACTATGCAAATTAGGTGGATCCTACCACAACAATACTTCAAAGCTATTGTAATGGATAACAATACTGAGTAGATGCTCCGTTTATTTATTAAACAGTATATTTATTTATTTTCGAAGCCGCGTTCACCTCTCGGGCACGAAGTGCGTCGATGATCAAGTAAAGATGAATAGTCTCTTTAGACGCAAGTTTTTCCTGACTCTCGAAATATAGATATCAACACAGATAGATATCAACACAGTTTCATATTCTAACGTAAACAAAGTGATGAATTGTATTTATTAATCCGATATATTTTATTACGTAAAAGTTATTTTAGTAGATAACCGTATTTGAGCATACGCTACGCTTATTTATTAAACAATATATTTATTTACTTCCGTCTACCGGCTTAAATATTCGAGAATTCTTATTAAAGAAAAAAATGCAGTTTAATAAACGAACAGGGCGTTTACTCACGTATGGACATCCATTAAAATTAACGTTTACGTAAAATAGAGAAATATTCTATATATTTCAATCGACTGTAGCATTAGCTGCTTCGTCAATGGAGGTCGAATTTTTCGTTATAAGGAAAGGAAAATACTACTATCACCAAATGTATATGGCCAACCACTCAATTATTTTTCAGATTTTAAAACATTATACGTAAGTCTCCCTTGCTTAGTGGATAATGAAAGAAAATGGAAACTTGTGAATGTTTAACTTCTGTTAGCCTCATGGACGCCATAATTTACTCCAGGCAGCAAGATTATATATATATATATATATATATATATATATATATATATATATATATATATATATATATATATATATATAGGGAGAGAGAGAGATAGACATGATAAAATATAGTTTTAAGATAAGCTATATGTACGGGTTAAAGTGCTCGATAACAGGAATAGAGCGTATACAAATATAAAAGTGGACATTGTCAACACACAAAGGCGACAGTTTGCTTCATGCTAAATACAATGGTCAGACTGTCGCCTCTGGGTGTTGATTTCAATGTCCACTTTTATATTATGACAAAGATACATCTTTCCTCCAAAACTCTTCTTGAAATATAAAAAGTTATATATCGTTATCCATGTATGTATGTATGTATGTATGTGTGTGTGCGTGTGTGTACGTACATAAATATATTTATGTATATAGGGAAAAATCGCTTCCACGCATGAAATGTTGAAAAATAACTTCACTTACAAATATCATTGGGACTGAATTAATATTCCGAATGCTAAATGGTAGATATACCATTAATGGGATCGGGTGACTTTCTAGAGATCAAATGTCATGTGGAACTGATTTTAGTGGAAACTCCCTGTACTCGAAGGAAATTTAGTTCAAAGTTCACCAAAGTTCCCTGGAGCTCTGAGACTTAATTTCCGGAGAAGTGAAACTCGTACCAATCTGATTCTATTAACCCTTTTCAACTTGAAGTTTCTGGAATTCATTTAAAACCAATTCCAATTAAACTATTTGAGGATATTAAAGTCTTTCGAGAATTGTTTAATTTCAAATTTCAGTGAGTTCGTTTATTTGTGTGCAGATTCTCTGTGCTTGCATGTGCGCATTTGTTATAGACATAGATGCGTGTAGTCTTATCATTTAAACCTTATTTTTAGTGAATACCCATATTTGAGTAGACTTTTTTTCTCTTTCTTTTTTTTAAGCTTATCACCCCAAGCAAGGCTGGAAGCCACTAGCACGCAAGGGGTTACAGAAGGTTTGGAGGGAGAGCAGATAGGAGTGGTAAAGGAGAGGATGTGGAGAAAGATAGTGGAACGATCAAGGCAAGGGGGTTACAGAAGATTTGGAGCGAGAGCAGATAGGAATGAAAGTGGAAATGATGTGGAGAAGGGAAGTGGATAAATCAAGGCAACTGGAGATGTCGATTGACGTTACACTTAAATAGTTGGAGATTGTATTTGTCAGGGAAACAGGAATAAGGAAGGGAGTTCCACAGGCGAGATGTGCGAGACATGAAGCTATTGGAGTAGAAGAGACGTCTACATCTAACAGTTTCAACGGTGAAGGGGTGGGAACGGGATGCCAGCCTCGTAGGACGTTTAAATTCATGAGGCCTAGGAACCAGCGAAAGCAGCTCCTCGGAGCAATTACCGTGAAAGTATTTGTAAAAAAGACAGAGCGAGGCAACGTCGCGTGTGTGAGAGAGCGACTGAACACGAGATGACAGATCAGGGCCAATTACATTGCATATCCGTCTCTGGATCTTATCAAGAACCATGAGGCAAACAGCAGGGGCTCCAGACCATATATGGCAGCAATACTCCATGCATGGGCGAATGGTCGATTTATAGATTTGAAGGATCGATTCCGGGGAGAAAAATTTCCTGGCTCGGCACAGGGAGCCAACTTTCCTTGCGGTGGATGATGCAATTGAGACGTTCTGTTTATTGTTTTAAAGCGGTATATTTAGTTTGGTCCACCCGCCTGAATATTCGAGAAATCAAATTAAAGAGTGACGCATTTGTCTGTAACAAGATTTCTCGAATATTAAGTCCGGTAGACGAATATAAATATACTATTTTAAAAAATAAATAGAGCGTCTATTTAAATATGGTTATTCACTAAAAGTAACGTTTAAAGTTAGAAAAATTTGTCGGATTCATAAGTAAAAATCAATTATTTCTTTTAGAAATTCCAATGTGTATGTGTGTGTGTGTGTCGCTGTGTGTCGCTGTGTGTGTTTGTGTATCTGAGCCAGCACGTGAGTCTTTGAATGATTAATGAATAATAACCATAAATATGTAGCTTAATAAATAAAAATAAATCCTTTTACACAATAAATATTTATTTGCCAACATAATTTCTTTCTATGCCAATGGACTTAATCCAAAATTTCTCCATTATCTATATAGATCAAACAATACTGGAGTTTGCTAATCATCTTTTGAAGACAGGCAAATTATAACGTTCGTACTGGTAGGCAAGAAAGAAGAAATGTTTAATTCTGTTGTGGATTCCGAGATGAAATCCGATATCAATAAATAACAAACGCCAGGAATAGATAAGGAAAATAAATGTATTAACGTAATAATACAAACTGCTAATACGGGTTGGTAGATCCAGGAATGCGGGTTAGTAGCAATAATATATATACAGTCTTGGTATTGAAGTATCGCGGTATGGCTCCTTACTGAGTCTAGGTGCTCGTGACGGTGTTACCCTCCTCTAATACTACTCTGATACTACTCAGCGTACTGACTTCTCGACTGTCTTAAGGTACTGCCGGGTATTCACTGGTGGTAGTATATGTATACCTCGGTTGAGTCCATTTGTGTGAAAAAGGGGAGACCCATTAACACCCCCCTACTTAGATAGGGAGTTAGTATATTTTCCTTTTATGGTTGATGATCAGAGGTTCAGTAAATTTTCTCTTCCTGTTTGACCTTCTAAATTCTGTATCTTCCTGTGGTCTTTAAATCTCAAAAGCTTCAGAGTTTGCATCAAAAGAGTCGGCATTTTCTGCGGGTGACGAGCTTGGCTCTTCAACCCGTCTTTTTTGTATTTGGTCAATATGTTTTCTATGGGTAAACTTTTCGCCTTGTACTGTGTACATCACATTCCCCAGCCTTTTAATTATTGTGCCAGGCTCCCAGTAAGCCATATTGTTTCTGAACATCCTAAAGTAAACTCGTTCTCCTTGTTTAAATGATCTCTTTGGTACAATAGGTGTATACTGGTTTTTGTTCTTGTTTGGCAATAATTTATCAAACACAGACCGTATTCTCCAGGCAAACATCAAATCCGCTGGTGAAAGACCAGATGGTGTGTTCCCGTTAGGTGTTATTCTGTATACTTAGAGGAACTGCTCTATCGCTTTTTCCGTCGGTAAATCTTTGGCTTTTTTAAAGCTCTTTTTAGTGTGCCTACGAATCTTTCGGCTTGTCCGTTCGACCTTGGGTGGAGCGGAGCTATCTTTATATGCCTTACTTGGTATGTCACACAAAATTTTTTGAAGTCGCTGGAGGTAAATTGTGTACCGTTATCAGTTACCGAGCAATCCATGACGCCGAATCTGGCGAATAATTCGTGTATATAGTTTATGGTATTTTCTGTCGTTGGGTGTTTGAATCTGGAAACATCAGGCCATTTACTGAAACTATCTACTGTTATTAAGTAGTAAGTAACCCTCAATGGGTCCTGTGTAATCTGGACCACGGTCTGTCAACTTTAGGCCATGACTTTTGTATAGAGGGTGGTGCTTTCGCCGCAGCAGCACAGCCTTTACAACTTTCCACCATTTGCGTAATATCATCGTCCATGTTCGGCCAGTACACAAAACTTCTCATAAGTGCCTTCACAGCGTCCGTAGAGACTTCGGTATTACCCCTCTCTCGTTATACAATATGTACTCACAGATTGAGAAGTTGTCTGCTAAATTCCCTTCCTTCTCTTCTATTTTTTTTATTGGTATTCTGAATAAATTCATCTTTTTCCGCTTCTCTTCTTATCTCTATCAAAGTCACAGGTAGTTCCTTTATTGTATTGTATAACACTTTACTGATTTCATCTTCAGCTTGTAATGCCGCTATTACCAAGTCTTCCAACAGTTTGTTTTTCGCCGGTATTAATCGCGATAAACCATCAGCGTGCCGAATTTTCTTTGATGGTAAGAACTCAAGTTTGAAATTGTAGTTTAGTAACACATCTTAAAAGTCTGTTCGCTGTATAGACTAGTAGACCTTTTTTGGAACTCTCTCCCATAAATATATCTGTGAAAACGAGTTATTGCAAATATGCCTAATGCCTCCTTTTCGATCATCAGTGAATAGTTTCTCTCCGCCGGTAATAAGGATCTAGATGCGTGCGCAACGGGTTTCTTTGTACCGTCCCGCATCTTGTGTAGAATACACGCACCTACCCCATGTGAGCTCGCGTCACTTGCAATAATGATTTCTAATTCGGGATCGAAATGTGTCAGTGTTAACACCGAAGTTAATTTTTGTATTATTTCCTTAAACGCTTTTTTACAGTCTTCTGTCCAATTCCAATTATTCTCCTTTTTAGTAACTGAGGGGCCCTCAATTTATGCATATTATCAATAAATTCGCCATAGTAGTTAGCTAGGCCCAGGAAACTTTGTAATTCTGCAACGTTTTTTCATGCATGTTTTTAATTGCCGATGCCCTCTCTGGGTCTGGTTTCCTGCCATTTTCATTAATTATCTGGCCTAAGTATTTAATTTCATTTAGGAAAAAATCACACTTTTTTCCTTTTACTTTAAACCCAAAGTCCTGAAGTCTTCTGAAAACCTCCTTTATGTTCGATATGCTTAGAATATTGCTGCCTCATATGGTTCGGTGCACTTGCTATTTACCTTTAGCACCTTAAAATCCAAATAAGAATCAGCAATATTATTGGCTCTGATCTGGCAGTTCGGCTTCAGTCACTCCCCCCCCCCCTCACTAAGGTTGTATCTTTTCTATAAATACTTTCATGGTAATTGTTCGGATGAGCTCTTCGCTTTGGCACCTAGACTTTTTAAAAATTTTAGCGCAATATGTGCATCCCCAAACTACGCGGTCCACACGAGAAAATGCCATTCAAACACCACGGAAGTCAACACCATTCTCACTTTTAAGCATCACTGTATCTCCTAGGCTCAACAAATAAGGATATTACCACAAACAAAGAAATCTGCAAGTACAATTTAATACACGGAGATAGCTGTGTCTTCAAGAAAAATCGACAATAATAGCAGATATCTTAAAGTTCTCGAAAACATGTATTTAACTCGCGGAGACAATTTCACTAACATCAGCTCAACAACTTTTCCAACCAAAGCTTCTATTAAAATTGTGTACACCGACATCATCCACGTACATCAAAACACACCAGGCCTTCCAAAATAAAATGAATTCATTCAAAATTTTGATAATAGCCGCTATCTTTCTTTCTACACTACCGACATATCTTTCAGGACGTGTTACATTATACAGCACTCTGATGAATCAGCACTTTACACAAGTACATTTTCGTCGACATGTTTAAACAAACATCGTAAACACACTGTTACACTTCTTTTTCTTTTCAACCTACGAAGGACAAAAGAAACATACACAGACTTTATGAACATATGGGCAGAATAAAATTCTCTCCATCTGAGGGGGGCTATTTTGAAGATGCCCCCACTTACTTTCCTAAAAATAAGCCGCTAGGTGACGCTCGTTAAGCCTATAAATAGGTAGTAACATTCTCTGTTATCGTCTTTTCCTTTTTCACCCAGGGACGGTAAGATGTAGGTCGCCACGTGGAAAAATGCAGCCCACACCTGGGTAAGCACACACGCGTGCACACAAGCCAGCACCTTCTTCATTTTCCATTACTATTCTCTAGGAGTTCTTCTACACATATTTTATACAGACAAACACATTCTCTGTTTTCTTCATTGATGTTCATTGTTTGTCACACGCAACGAACATCAATTGTCTATGTATACCCTTGTTTTGTTAATTCATACATTATGGTTTGATTATATATATATATATATATATATATATATATATATATATATATATATATATATATATATATATATATATATATATATATATATATATATATATATATATAGTATTATTTGTTGTGGAATAATATATATCAGGAAACACGTGTTTTCCGACCTAAAACTCGTTCAACATATTCCGCAACAAGTACTGGACTGGCGTCGAGATCTCAATTTACAGCCGAGCTGGCTAGATTTAGCCGTAAGTTCTATACCAAGAGTTTCTTTTCACGCACTTCTCGCTTGGGAACTTTATGAATTTAAATGCAGTGCTAGATTTGTATAGGAGGCACGGTGGATAGCGGCTCGGATTGAGGAATCGGAGAGCCGATTTCGAATTCCAGTTTGATCCATTACATTCATTTACACGTGGGAAAGGTATGAACCTCTTTCTTCTCTCCCTAGCTATTGCTAAACAGCAGGACAAACTTGGCAACCGCTCTAGGAGAAGGTAACTCTGAATTCAAAAACCTGGAGAGGGTTCGGCTCCGTCAGATTATCTTGCCCAAAAAACACCACTTTTAATGCGGCTTAAGTACATGTGGTGCCCCTGCGTACCTAATGGGTCACGGGATTCGCGATCGATCGCACGATCGCGACTAGATTGGTGGCAAGGTCTCATCATTTTACAGTTGAAACATCTAGATGTAACCGCAAGTTCTGTTCTAACCGTTTTTTTTCTCTCGGACTTCTTGGTTGTGGAACTTCTTGCTTTTCTGTCAAGTTTGATCTTCACAAATTTTAATGGAATGTCAATTGTTGTCATTTGTCTTCTTAATTCTTTTTTGTTCTATTTCCTTAATAATGTTTTCTTTTCTCCATATTATTTCACAGTCAGTAACTCATTGCGTCTTAGTGGCTTTATTGCCTTTTCTTGAGGTTAAATAATTAAAAACAATATAGTTACGAAAGCCGAAGAGCTGGATGAAGAAACATCGTCACAGTAAGTTGTTATATAGGAATAAAGTGTCGCTGCCGACACTGGAATTTGAACACAGGTCACCAGAAAGCAAACACAGACGATCCCATTTTAAATAAGTAGATCACGTGATGGTAAAAGAAATATATATATGTGAATTAGCGTGGCGTCTAAATAATCATTATACGGACTGCTATTCGGATCAATATTCGGCGGTTAATTTCGAGCGAGTATTATCGAGCAAGTACTATTAGTGGGAGTGTTATTCGAAGGCGTCTGACACCAGTATTGTTCAACGGCGTTACTAGAGTTGTATCTGCGATTACAGAGTCTCTACAACAACGAGCATTACGAAAGTGACAACAAGTGTTCGTTGACATCCCAAAATACGGTATATGAAGTTTCTCCTTAGGGATAATCATGTAGGAAAAATATTTTTCATCTCCGTTTACGTGCCATGATCCTTCATGACGTGCGCGACGATGGCACTTCACAATCACTCCAACTCCTAGTGCCACCATCCGTTTACACAAACTCGTTAGGTCGATTAATCAGTGCTTTCTTAGATCCCCTTTGCCTTCAATATGTCCTGTGAGTGCCAAATTCTCCAAACCTCCATTAAGTGTCTTGGAAATTTCAACTGTCCATTTTTGCTTCTAAGCACACGTTTCCCCAACAACCTGGGCGGTAAGGCTTCCCTTCTCGATCTCTGTTCCACCTCCATCCCAGAGTCCTGTCGCACCTCGCAGTTCTGCCCTCTTGGCAACTCCGATCATGTTGTAGTGTCTGTTAACATCTCCTTCTACTCCACCCCCAGCAAAGAAGCTCCTACCAACAGAACATGTTTGTGTTATCAACGAGTAGACTGGGACACGTTCTGGGATTTCCCCTGGGATGAGGCCTTTAAGCTCCCCGTTCAAGAATGCGCTTCCGAGGTCTCCACCTGGGTAAAAGCTGGAATCAAGGCTTTCATCTCCGCTAGGAAATATAAGTTCTTGCCCTTGATTCTGTGCTACTTGCTCAGCTGCTATTTCCCATAGGAATCACTTCTTCCACCTATATCATAGTGACATGTCAGATCGCAACGGGCGTCTCTTTGTCTCAGCCCGTAACGAGTGCAAGCGTGTCCTCAATGAAGCAAAGTCTCTATTTGCTGATAGAATGAAACAACGTATTGCATCTCGCAAATTCGACTCCAAGGATTATTGGCGTCTCTTCAAGATTGTACTTAACAACAGCAATCCTTCAATACCTACTTTGTTCAACCAATTTGAGATCCTAACCACCTCAGCTGATAAGGCTGAGTGCTTTGCTCGAAAATTCTCTTCCAACTCAACGCTCGACTAATCCGGTGTACCCACTCCCGATTTCCCCACTAGAATCGATGCTCTACTGAGCGAGTTGCACATAACCCCGTCATCGGTTCTGGGCATCATCTCTAAATTAGACTCACATAAGGCGAGCGGTGGCGACGGGATACCAGCCATTGTCCTGAGGAAATGTGCTCCTCAACTGGCTCCTGCCCACTTCAAATTGTATAACTACTGCCTCAATGAATCTTTCCTCCCAGCCTGTTGGAAGTCCTCATCTATTGTACCTGTTTTTAAGAACTCTGGAGACCCTTCTGACCCATCTAATTACCGTCCCATCAGTTTCTTACCACTCATCGGCAAAGTCTTTGAGGCTTTATTCAACACCGAAGCGGTTAATCCCCTTATATCCGAGGATCTGCTCTCTGATAACCAATATGGTTTTCGCTTTGCCCGTTCTACTGCTGATGTACTCACGGCTATAACTGAAATTGTTTACCGAGCACTCAACAATAACGGAGAAGCTCGTGCCGTCGCTCTAGATATCTCTAAAGAGTTTCATAGGTTCTGACAAGCCGGCCTCCTTCGTAAGATTAAGGGATACGGAATTCCAGGTCGATTATTTGACGTAATACGATCATTCCTGTCAAACCGTGTAATGAAGGTCGTCCTTAACGGATTCCCCTCCAGTTCCTTTCCCAAGAACTCAGGTGTTCCCCAAAGTTCTATCCTAGGCCCTACACTGTTCCTGATCTTAATTAACGATCACCCCGATGTCATCATTTCCCAAGTAGGCATCTATGCTGACGTCACTACTATTTACTCCTGTCTCAATAGCAAATCTGGTATCGCTGACAAAACTGACTTGGCCGTTAGTCTCGAAAAGGACCTCCAATCGGTTGTAGACTGGAGCAGGAATTGGCTGGTTAACTTTAATGCCTCTAAAACAAAACTGCTCTCTATTACTCACCAAACAGAACCATCCCTGTCGCCCATTAGAATGGCTGATGCTCACCTCCACGAGAGCACCTCTTTGCGACTGCTTGGTCTCACATTGACTGCTGACCTGAGATGGAACAATTATATTGAATCAATAGCTTCATCCAACGCAAGGAAGATTTTCTCCTTCAAATCTGTAAATCAACCATTCGCCATTGCATGGAATCCTGCTGCTATATATGTTCGCCTTAAGGTCCTCGACAAGATCCAGGGATGGATAAGCAATGTGGGTGGTCCTGATCTGGTATCTTGTCTTCAATCGCTTTCTCACAGACGTGGCGTTGCCTCCCTCTGTCGTTTCTACAAATACTTTCACGGTAACTGCTCCGACGAGCTACTTTCGCAAGTTCTCAGACTGCATGAATTTAAGCGTGCTACTAGGCTGGCATCACGGTCCCACCCTTTTACTGTCGAAACGGTTAAATGTCGCCGTCACTTCTACTCCAATAGCCTTAAGAAGCCGTTTTAGCGTTGATGATGCACAATTATCTGACATTATGTCAGCCCTGACACTTGAAAATGCATGCACCTGTTTCATAACTGCAGATACTTCAACATCTATAATGTCGGATTAAGTAGGTTATGCGTTGTTTTCCTCTGTCCCTGTTGTATGAAATTTCCCAAGCCCTCTTTCTTCATAGAAATATTTATTACAACGTTTCGCTCGTTGTACGCTCCGGCCTTCTTCAGGTGGTTGGAATGTCGAACTGAACCCTTTATTTCGCCAACGATAGTGGATAAAGGTACCAGTTACCTCAAGGACACATGGCAAAGTGGATAAAGGTGTTAGTTAGATCCAGTGACAGGACCCAAAGAGTGTGAGTTCAATACCCGGTTAAGGCAGTGGAGAACTTTCAGAGGAGAATTAACAGGAGATAACTGATAACTGACATCCATTAAACATGGCACGTGGAACTAGAACAATCTACCCCAGGGAGCCAAATAAAGGGTTCAAATAAATGGCACATTAAGGTATTATTAAAAATCTGTTACAACAAAAGCATTCGGATCTTTGGAAATAATCATACTGCCTTTTAGTTTGTGTAAGTTGTGAAAGACAATGATTGTCCACGTCCTGAAGAAACATTATATATAGAAGAAGAATGTTACCCAGTCATTGCAAAGTCTGATATACTAAATTTTTAAAAAATCCATCTTAGGCAGATATTGATCATATACCAGCAAGTAAAAAAAAAATCAAAAATTGAGACGGCATTTAAAACAAATATTCCATCGATTATATTACTTTGGACTCACAAAATCAATACGGGCCAATGCATATTCGGTGTACCCACGCTGCATTTACTCGGATATATAATTGATAAAATGGAAATAACTCTCATTCCTGAAGAAGAAGGAATGATACGCAATTTCCCAACGCCAAATTAGATGTTCCATAGGTCTCATAAATTTTTATAGACGTTTCATTCAAAATTATTCAAACATTTTGCAGTCATTAACTGATCGTCTGGAAACCGAGTCTAAAAATATCAAATTTAACGCTGTAGCGAAAACAGCCTTCATAGATGCAAAGACCGCCTTAGCGGATGACACTAAACTCGATTACATCTCGAAAGATCCAAACGACAAGTTATTGGCTACAGACGCGTGAGATCACACAAGAGGCGCCGTTCTAGATCAGAGAATAGGAAAAGAGACAGTGCCTCTTTCCATTTTTTCAGCCAAACTGAACGAAGTACAAAGCAAACATTGCACATTCTCATGGGAATTGCTCTTAATAAATCTGACAGTTAAATACTTTCAACGTTTATTGAAAGGCGGACGTTTTACTGTATTCAAAGACAATAAGCCAATGGCCTGTGCATTGTGATATATATATATATATATATATATATATATATATATAAGACCTTTGGATCTGATTTCATGGTATATCTGGGGTGCTTTCTCATTTGACGAGAAGTGAAACTCATGGGGCTATGAAGGAAACATAACGGTTAATATGTCAAGCTAGGGAAAAATCCCGCCGAGAGTCTGTTTCACAAAGCAGCACTTCTTCGGAAGAGGGAGAAGCTGTCCGAATAGTACTTACACCTTACTAATGGAATATGAAGTTAATGGGGATGATTCCTCCTTGTGTACATCGCATGGTGGGTCCCAGTTGTAAAGATCAGGATTGCTGGGACTAACGAATGTAGCTTGTCAGAACGCATGTCATGGAAGCAGCGATAGAGCAACGAGAACCTCGCAACGTTTCGTCTGCGAGAAAAGGGTTTATAGGGTGGGAAATAATTCATCACCATCAAGGCCGCGTAGACGCTTTTGAACTCTATCAAGACAGGCAAGTGAAGTTTAGGCAGATCCAGTCCAGATATGGCAGCAAGATTCCAATTTGTGTCGGATCTGGCTCTTGTAACGATAAGAGTACAGCAGGTGGGAGCAGATACTTACAATAAACAGACCATTTTTCCAAAATCATCAGCAATAAATCGGAGGATGTATGGGGAGAGCTTGAGGCTCATCAGATATTCAAGACAAGGTGCCTGTTCACAATGATAGGGGAGAGTTTGGAGTCTGAATGTTACTCAAATTTAGACGTAATATCAAATGAATTAGAAAATTGACTATATTTTTGCAAAACAACAGTTCTCTGCAATTCGAGGAATGTCCTTTCCATCCATGTGGTCTTCAGTTTGGCGTGATGCGTAGCAGAAATTACACAGTCCTTTTGGTCCTTCAAGTTTAAGCAGGGAACTTTCAAATAATTACCGTTATCTATTACATCCAAGCAAAAAGGTTCGATTTTAACGATCGACACATTGACATGGTCAAAATGGATTCAACAAAACCAGAATTCCAAGATAAACATTTCTCATCTAGATTTATTCCTATGCGGTTTCTTGTGATGCACAGACGATGAGTCATTAGTTGAGGGATAATTGAATAAATTGAACATGTTCATGACATACCGTTGGCGGCGAATGGCTGAAAGGAATCTTGAGCAGTGAATTAACCTCGAGATTTGTGTAAAGATTGTTAAAAATTGAAAATAACGCAACCCTCAAAACAAAACAAAAACAATAATTCTAGTTATCACAAAATGAAACTACAGTGCCAACTTTAAGCCTAGGCGTCTATCCACAAAAGATCTTGCTTTGTGTCTGGTGAAATATTAAATGTGCCTCCCATTACAACCTTCCACAACATGAAATGACTTTTATTTCAGTTGATTTTTACTAGCAACTTCATTGAGTAAATAATGAATTTTGTCAAAAGTAGCTTACGTCGGTAAACAGAAAAGTTGTATTCGCCTGCATGACAATGAACTTCATGAATTTAAGCCAGAGTACTAGATTGGCTCGGGTAGAGGAATCACAGAGCCGAGTTCGAATTCCAGTCGAATCCATTACATTCACTTACGTTCTAATACCCTTGGGAAAGGTATGAATCCTCTTCTTCTCCCCCCCCCAGATATGGGTAAATAGAAGGACAGACCGGGTTCTATAGCCTTGGATGGCAACCAGCCTACCGCAGAAAGAAATGGCAACCAGTCTGCGTGAGAAATATCTACCTCGTCAGTCATATATCGAAAGATACATGATCATCTAAGCGTGTATCAGGCATGACACATAACTGATCTATCTCGGAATTTTTACATGTGTGCATCTATCTATCACAGTCTGCTGATATTTATCGATCAAATCCATTACATTCACTTATGTGCGAGTAGCCTTGGGAAAGGTATGAATCCTCTTCTTTACCCTCCAGCTATGAGTAAATAGCAGGACAGACCGGGTTCTATAGCCTTGGATGGTAACCAGTCTGCGTGAAAAAAATTCTACCTTGTCAGTCATGTATCGAAAGATACATGATCGTCTAAGCGTGTATCGCGCATGGCACATAACTGACTGACTAGATTGGCGGCAAGGTTTTATCGTTTTATGGTTGAAATGGCTCGACGTAACCGTAGGTTCTATGCTAATGGTTTCTTCCGTCGCTCTTCTCTAAGAAAGACAATAGATCAGAATGTAAGGAGTTACTGAGTGTTAAAGAATATGAGAAACAAAAGACTATTAAAGAAAGAGAAAAATAAAAGGAGAGGAATTAAGAAGTCAGGTGATAAAAATTGACATTGCATTTAAATTTTTAAAAATCAGGCTGTACATGGAAGCAAAGATCCGGAAGCGAGTTTCACCAGCGAGAAGTCTGATAGAGTAAATTATTATCATAAAATTTACGGTTACCTTACCTAAGCATTTCAACTTTAAAATGATGAGACCTTGCCGCCAATCTAGTACTTTTAATAGGGCTAACGTTTCATTTTTAACAATCTTTACACAAACCTCGAGGTTAATTCACTGCTCAAGATTCCTTTCAGCCATTCGCCGCCAACGGTATGTCATGAACATGTTCAATTTATTCAATCATCTGTAACAATGCAATGGAAGAATGAAAGGCTGGCATTTCTGATTAAAAGACTGCTACCCAGGGTGTAATTTTATGAGAAATCCAAATAACTTCTTCACAAGATGTTTTTTAATCAAGTTCACCCCATGCTAGGCAGTAAAGCCTCTGTGGCACAAGCCCAAGGGGTTACTGGCTGGTTAAGGACCATTGCTAAGGTATGAAAACAAATGAAGAGTAATCAGGAGGACAGTATATAGCGATTGGCATTGCATTTAAGGTTTTGCAGATTAAAGTTACCTGGAACACATGGAGGTGGAAAGGAGTTGAACAATTGAGAAGTGCGAGAAAAAAATGTTAGCATAGCATGTATGGTTACATCTAACCAGCACAAAATGTAAATTAGTGAAACCTCATGAACAGCCTAGTACTGCGTTTAAATTTAAAGTGTCTAGACACCATAGCGAAAAGCTAATCCAAACAATTACCATGAACGCATATATAGAACAAAGCACAGGGAGGCCACCTTATGGCGATGGGAAAGTGACTGAATCTGAGATGCCATATCAGGGACAATAATATTGCTGATTTTGTTTCGCATATTATGAAGGAGCTCTAAATAAATGAAACTCCCAATGAAACAGACTATAAACAACACATTGCCAGACAGAAAAGATGATAAAATAATTCTAAATGTAGCTTCATACAATTAAACTTTAGTTCTGTCTTGATTGTTTGACTCATCATTCAGAATAGTGAAATAAGTATTCACTTTCTGAACATACTAATATACGCAGAAAGTGTGGCACGAGTTATTCTTTATGACAGGACATCAAGTTTTGATGTGCCCGCTGTCGTAACATCTGACAGGGACATTCACTTTCAATAGACATTTTTTGAAAAAGTCAATCAATTGTTAGGGGTGAAACAGTGTCAGATAACTGTGTATTGTCCAGGCTGAGGCAACTTTCTTAAAGATTTCATAGCCAATTAAAGACAATACATACAAAGAAAAGAGAACTGAACACTCGCATAATATCAATTTTCCTATAATACAGTGAATAATGAACAACGTTCTCAAAGATAAAGGAAGAAACTGGAGGGAATATAAAAGTGGTTCCACAGAAGGATGATGAGGATGATAAGGACTGGAAATGTGAGCAACGATGAAGTTTTAGAGAAAATGGAAACAAAAAGGACGCTTAAACTTAACATCGGCAAGAGTGTTGAAATTTCTTGTGGACATACTGAGGAAAGGGGGCTTGGAGAGGACAGATTGAAGCCAGTCTCTGTATCAATTAGCCTGACATAAGATATATGTGATCCAGCCAGCAGAGATGACACTGCCAGTCAGGGCGATGAGGCTGGCTATCTGAATGCAGGTGAATGCCTCTTTCATTCATGAATACTTAATGATTAGAATAATGATGAAAAGATTTGGAAGATGGAACTGGAATGCAGAACAGATTTGCTATCATTACATCTCAATTGATGGTCACTCGTTTATACTGGTATAAAAATTCAATGATTGCATTGATGATAAAGAATCTTGAAAATCGGGGAAACTTGCTGTAACTTGACATCATGAGGCATGAATATAACAATAAACTGCATCCTCTGAACGGGAGATTGGAGGTTTTGTGGTGCGTGTTACAACCTCTTAATTGCTGTTGTTCCCAAGTCCACCTTGACTCTGGGTGGTAGTACCCGTTAGGGTCCCAGATATGTGCAAATAGTGAACCCGCAAACAAAGCACTATGAAAATATAAAAATACATTTTCATAGTAAGAGGACCAGCAATACATTTTATCTATAGTTAAAGCCATGAAATTGCTTTCAAAATATTTCGACATAGAGATTAATATGTTGCTAAATTAAATCAACCAAATAACCAATACAACGTTAATCCATATAATATCCTACAATTTATAAATCAAACTGTATGCCAAAATATAACTCGATCAAAACTACAACATAAAACATATATCACTGACTCTATTAATAAAGTCCACACAAACATGTATATGCACAAAATCTGACTATGTGACTGTGTGAATGGATAGTAAAATGAATAACAATATATTTTATGATCTACAAAATATATACTAAAAACCATACCTCTACTCTGAAAGTACAAATTTATCTACAAGATATCTGTAGCTGAAAGCATAAAATTACGTACAAAAAATTTACATTTTGGTTTTAAATAACCCATAGAGGTGTTGATATGCCACTAAACAAAATCAACCAACCAACATGAAAGAACTATATATATATATATATATATATATATATATATATATATATATATATATATATATATATTACAAAAAATGGAAAATGCAAACCTTGTCGTCACCAACCAAAATATCTCAAATCTAGACAAGCAATATCAAGGTAATATTACAACTGACTATTATAAAATATAACTTTGAGAGTATAGCTGGCCACTCATAATAGAGAATACCCGTCTACTAGGGTGGCTAGCCAATCCCAATTGCAGACGCTTGCTCAGGCACATTTGTGTTTATTCAACACCCACAGAGCCCACCTGTGGTTTATACTGCATCTATGCTGAGCAGACCGTAGTTACAGTTTCTGGGAAAGAGCGTGTTATCTTGCATGATCAACAATTTGAACAAGACCAGCATGCTCAAGCCCTTGTCCACGATGACTTGTGGCTTCGTGCTATCTCAACTATCGATGGCACCCAATTTCACTCACAAGGCTTGGGTCAACCCATGGTTTGGTTTTCAGGCACTTTCCAATGATGCCACATGCTGGCATTAGCCCCTCCAGTCCGATAACATCAGGAAGTTTCTTTCTTGACAAATCAACCAGGATAAAATTCAAACTCAGCTCTCATGGTCAGAATGTGAATGTTCTAACCACTTGGCCATATGCTCAATAAGACTACAATATAAAACACACATATCAACACCTCTAGAAGTTATGTCTACACAAACAGATATATACACAAACGCTGAGTAGCATATATCATGTATTCAATTGTGGAAGTAGAATAACATATATCATATTACATTTTGTCATTAAATGACCCATAAAGGGGTTGATATGCCATTAAACAAATGAAACAAACACTTGATATCCAGTGAGAATCAAAAGATAGGAGTGATATAAAAGCTTAATGCCTACCATAACGAACATAAAATAGAATAGAAATTTGGTGGAATATCAAGACATTGCAAGAGAATCAAGAAATATTTAAAGAACAAAAATGTCGGTCATACAAGAAGAAAAATTACACTTGGCCTAAAGAACAGACTGAAACAAATCTTAATGAACTTTCAGCGTAAAAGACATGCCGAGTGGGGGAACATTTATGGCTTTTTAAAAACTTTTTATAGTTTCATTGTTTTTCCAAATTTTATGACCTTGTCACATTCATATCTAAGAGCACAAGAAAAAGAATTACCAAATATTGTTAAGATCTTGCAAATTTTCAATGTATTTTAATAAATAAATGAATAAAAAACATTGAATGATTTTTAAAGACATCTTTATGAGATGGACATAAACTGTTTTCTCAGTAACGAACAGTTGTAAATCAAATTTTATGGAAACTGTTTTAAAATATGTTATGATATTTTGTTGTTTTTCTTTGTTTTGTTCATTTGTTGGCCATGTTATTTCGATAGCCTTTTAGATATTTTACTTCTTTTTGAAAATCTTTTTGTAAAATAGTTTAATTTAAAAAGAGAATTATATCAAGCCAAGACAATGATAAAAAATGTCAAAACAGTAATAATAAAAAATGTAACTAAAAGAGAAAACATTAAATCTTTTCACTTTTTTTATGTTCAACTTCTGTTCTGGTCTCCTCCTACTTGGCACGGAATTTTTATTTTTTCCAGAAAATATACCAGTAAAGAAATTTGAGGGAATATAAACCAAGGAATTATTTAGCAACAAAAAACAAAAATGTTTCCTTGGACAATAAACTAAAATAAGTTTTAGACTTTAAATCTACAAAACTTAAAAAGAAAAAAATGTTAAAAAATATGATATCAAGACAAAGTTTTTGACAGGTGTAGTTTAATTTTTATTATTATTACCTTGCTTATGGCTGATAAGATTGCAGCAATGTTTTCCTTATCTGCTTCTATAACTCTTTCTCCCAATACTTAAATTTGACACTTATTACACATATTTAATTCCTACCATCTAAACATATTTATTTCAAGCTTTCTACTCGTTATCCTTTCCCAAATTTCAATCAAACCATTTTCTCTCCCTCTACAAATCTTTATCCCTTTTCTTCTACATATCATTTGATTACTCCCTCAATATATCTTTCTCTCTTTCCTTATGTATAACATTCTATTGCTCCACAATACCTCATTCTCTCTTTTCTTCTACATATCATTCATTTCTCTTTGAATACTTCTATCTCTCTTTCCTTCTATATTTTATATTATTACTCCTTCATTAGTTCTTTCTTTCTTTACATCAACATAACATTCTGTCTCCTTCCATTCTTCATTCTCTCATTCCATCTACGTAACACTCTATTCCCCCTTCAATACTTTATTAACTCATTCCTTCTACGTAATATTCAATTCTTCCTTCAATACTTCTTACTCTCTTTCCTTCTACATAACATTCTATTACACCTTCAATACTTTATTCACTCATTCCTTCTACATAATATTCAATTCTTCCTTCAATACTTCTTACTCTCTTTCCTTCTACATAACATTCTATTACACCTTCAATACTTTATTCACTCATTCCTTCTACGTAATATTCAATTCTTCCTTCAATACTTCTTACTCTCGTTCCTTCTACATAACATTCTATTTCTCCTTCAATAATTCATTCCATCTTTCCTACTACATAACATTCTATCCTCCATCAATACTTCATTCGCTCTTTCCTTCTACATAACATTCTATTCCTCTTTCAATACTTCATTCGCTCTTTCCTTCTACATAACATTCTATTCCTCTTTCAATACTTCATTCGCTCTTTCCTTCTACATAACATTCTATTTCTCTTTCAATACTTCATTCGCTCTTTCCTTCTACATAACATTCTATTCCTCTTTCAATACTTCATTCGCTCTTTCCTTCTACATAACATTCTATTTCTCTTTCAATACTTCATTCGCTCATTCCTTCTACATAACATTCTATTCCTCTTTCAATACTTCATTCGCTCTTTCCTTCTACATAACATTCTATTCCTCTTTCAATACTTCATTCGCTCTTTCCTTCTACATAACATTCTATTCCTCTTTCAATACTTCATTCACTCTTTCCTTTTACATAACATTCTATTACACCTTCAATACTTTATTCACTTATTCCTTCTATGTAATATTCAATTCTTCCTTCAATACTTCTTACTCTCTTTCCTTCTACATAACATTCTATTTCTCCTTCAATAATTCATTCCATCTTTCCTACTACATAACATTCTATCCTCCATCAATACTTCATTCGCTCTTTCCTTCTACATAACATTCTATTCCCCTTTCAATACTTCATTCGCTCTTTCCTTCTACGTAACATTCTATTCCTCTTTCAATACTTCATTCGCTCTTTCCTTCTACATAACATTCTATTCCTCTTTCAATACTTCATTCACTCTTTCCTTCTAGAATACATTCTATTATTCCTTCAATATTTCTTTCTGTCATTCCTATTACATAACATTCAATTATTCCTTCAATTCATTTAACCTCTTTCCTCCTACATAACATTCTGTTACTCCTCAATACCTCTTTTCTTCTTTCCTTCTACATAACCTTCTATTACTCCTTCAATACTTCATTCTCTCTTTCCTTCTTTATAACATTCTATTACTCCATCAATACATCTTTCTGTCTTCCCTTTTTACATATCATTTTATCAATCCTTCAATACTCTACTCTGTTTGCTTCTTCAGAACATTCTATTACTTCATCAATACATCGTTATGTCTTTCCAGCTACATAACCTTTCTATTACTCCTTCAATACGCCATTCTCTCTTTCTTTCTACATAATATTTTTTTATACATTCAAAACGTAATTCTCTATTTCTTCCTACATATTTTGACCTTGGGTGACCTCAGAATGGTTGATAGGTTGTTAAACACAAAAATAAACCTTCTACATATTATTCTATTATTCCTTCAATAATCCTTTCTCTATTTCATTCTACATATCATTCAGTTACTCGTTCAGTACTCACTTTGATTCTACAAGACATTTTAATACTCCTCAGTACTATTTTCATGCTTTCATTCTGCAGAATATTCTATTATTCATTGAATACTTCTTTCACTCTTTCCTCTTAAAAATCATTCTATTATTTCTTCAATACTTCTTTCTCTCTTTCCTTCTACATAACATTTTATTTCTCCTTCAATACTTCATTCTCTCTTTACTTCTACATAAAATTCTATTACCCTTTCAATACTTCTTGCTCTCATTTGTTCTACATTACATCCTATTATTACCCAATACTTCTTACTCTCTTTCATTCTACATATGATTCGATTACACCTTCAATACTTCATTCTCTCTTTCCTTCCAAACAACATCTATTACTCCTTCAATAGTTCATTTTACTGTTACATAACATACTAAACTTGGACTGACTTTAAATGTGAATTAAGTGTAAGTGTCTAATGATGTTTTTCTTTTTCTTTCAGATTTGGCTATATTATTTTTTACGCATAATTGCCATGAGATAAATAATATGATCCAATAGACAAATTAATAAATTTTCACCAATAACACTGATTTATTTACTGCTGTCTTTGATCCGACTTAATGAAACACCCTTATATATAATCCATTTTAATGAAACACTCTTTATTACTACTTCAATACTTCTTTCTCTCTTTCCAACTTCATACCATTTTATTATTCTTTCAATACCTCTTTCATTCTACATAACATTATATTACTCATTCAATAAATCTTTCTCTCTTTCCTCCTACATAATATTTTATTAATCATTCAATATCTTTCTCTATTTCCTTCTCCAGTGCTGTTCGATAAAAGTGACTCACCTGATTTTTTTTACTTAAAAATTTTTTCACCTATTGTTTTTGGGGTCAAACTAATTTTTAATCTTACTAATAAAAAGACCCCTTCCCGACCACCTAGTAAAAAAGTTTACTCACCCTAAGGTATTCTATTGATAATTGTAATTTTGGATATAAATGAGATTTAGGGAAAAACTCTGTGCAAAAAAAGTGACTCAATTATTTCATGCAAATAGTAATCAATATAAACTTAACTGAACAGCTTTAAATAAAGAATAATAGACGTAGAATTTATTTATAATAGGTAATATAGTTTGAAATATTTAATAATCTATGGGTCTTTCTTTATTTTGAATAACCTTTTCAACCTTTTTTGGCATTGACTTGATTAGGTTCTGGCAAATCTCATCTCCAACCATTGAATTCCATTCAGATATGAAATTCACAATCAAATCCTCTTTGTTGCTCAAATGCTTTCTCAAGAGCCTGTACTTTATAATGCTCCATAAGTTGTCTATGGGGTTGAGGTCAGGAGATTGGGGCAGCCATGTCATAACATTCACCTGCTTCTCATCAAAGTATTCCTTCATCAATTTTGATTAGTGACAGGGAGCATTATCCTGCATAAAAATGAGCTTGGTGGGGTCGATTTGCACCCTTTCAGCAGAAGGGAGCAGACAAGACTCTAAAATTCTCTTGTACTGCTCGCGCCTGAGGGTCTTTTCAATAGGTTTTAAGAAACCAGTTCCATGAAAAGAAAAGCATCCCCAGAACATTATACTGAACGGATGCTTGACAGTACTTACTGCTAAATTCAAAGAGCTTTCAAAGCTTCTTCTTTGGATTTTAGATCGCTTATCCTTTGAATTTAGCTCAACTTTCGTTTCATCGGAGAGAAGAGAACATTTAGTAAAAAAAAAAAATCAGGTGAGTCACTTTTATCGAACAGCCCTGTACATATCCTTCGATTACTCCTTCAATAAAAATTTCTATCTTTGATTCTATATAACATTCTATTGCTCCTTCAATACTTCATTCTCTCTTTCCTTCTACATATCATTCTATTAATCCTTCAATAATTTTTTCTCTCTTTCCTTCTACATCTCATTCAATTACTCCTTCAATACTTGTTCCTCTCTGTTCTTTCTACATATCATTCAATTAATCATTCAATACTTCTTTCTCTCTTTCCTTCTACATCTCATTCAATTAATCATTCAATACTTCATTCTGTCTTTCCTTCTACATATCATTCTATTAATCCTTCAATAATCATTTCTCTCTTTCATTCTACATCTCATTCAATTACTCCTTCAATACTTGTTCCTCTCTGTTCTTTCTACATATCATTCAATTAATCATTCAATACTTCTTTCTCTCTTTCCTTCTACATCTCATTCAATTAATCATTCAATACTTCTTTCTCTCTTTCCTTCTACATATCATTCTATTAATCCTTCAATAATTTTTCTCTCTTTCCTTCTACATCTCATTCAATTACCCCTTCAATACCTGTTCCTCTCTGTTCTTTCTACATATCATTCAATTAATCATTCAATACTTCTTTCTCTCTTTCCTTCTACATCTCATTCAATTAATCATTCAATACTTCTTTCTCTTTTTCCTTCTACATATCATTCTATTAATCCTTCAATAATTTTTCTCTCTTTCCTTCTACATCTCATTCAATTACTCCTTCAATACTTGTTCCTCTCTGTTCTTTCTACATATCATTCAATTAATCATTCAATACTTCTTTCTCTCTTTCCTTCTACATCTCATTCAATTAATCATTCAATACTTCATTCTCTCTTTACTTCTACATATCATTCTATTAATCCTTCAATAATTTTTTCTCTCTTTCCTTCTACATCTCATTCAATTACTCCTTCAATACTTGTTCCTCTCTGTTCTTTCTACATATCATTCAATTAATCATTCAATATTTCTTTCTCTCTTTCCTTCTACATCTCATTCAATTAATCATTCAATACTTCTTTCTCTCTTTCCTTCTACATATCATTCTATTAATCCTTCAATAATTTTTCTCTCTTTCCTTCTACATCTCATTCAATTACTCCTTCAATACTTGTTCCTCTCTGTTCTTTCTACATATCATTCAATTAATCATTCAATACTTCTTTCTCTCTTTCCTTCTACATCTCATTCAACTAATCATTCAATACTTCATTCTCTCTTTCCTTCTACATATCATTCTATTAATCCTTCAATAATTTTTTCTCTCTTTCCTTCTACATCTCATTCAATTACTCCTTCAATACTTGTTCCTCTCTGTTCTTTCTACATATCATTCAATTAATTATTCAATACTTCTTTCTCTCTTTCCTTCTACATCTCATTCAATTAATCATTCAATACTTCATTCTCTCTTTCCTTCTACATATCATTCTATTAATCCTTCAATAATTTTTTCTCTCTTTCCTTCTACATCTCATTCAATTACTCATTCAATACTTGTTCCTCTCTGTTCTTTCTACATATCATTCAATTAATCATTCAATACTTCTTTCTCTCTTTCCTTCTACATCTGATTCAATTAATCATTCAATACTTCTTTCTCTCTTTCCTTCTACATCTCATTCAATTACTCCTTCAATACTTGTTCCTCTCTGTTCTTTCTACATATCATTCAATTAATCATTCAATACTTCTTTCTCTCTTTCCTTCTACATCTCATTCAATTAATCATTCAATACTTCTTTCTCTCTTTCCTTCTACATCTCATTCAATTACTCCTTCAATACTTGTTCCTCTCTGTTCTTTCTACATATCATTCAATTAATCATTCAATACTTCTTTATCTCTTTCCTTCTACATCTCATTCAATTAATCATTCAATACTTCTTTCTGTCTTTCCTTCTACATCTCGTTCAATTACTCCTTCAATACATGTTCTTCTCTGTTCTTTCTACATATCATTCAATACTTCTTTCTCTCTTTCCTTCTACATCTCATTCAATTACTCCTTCAATACTTGTTCCTCTCTGTTCTTTCAACATCTCATTTAATTAATCATTCAATACTTCTTTCTCTCTTTCCTTCTACATCTCATTCAATAAATCATTCAATACTTCTTTCTCTCTTTCCTTCTACATCTCATTCAATTACTCCTTCAATACTTGTTCCTCTCTGTTCTTTCTACATATCATTCAATTAATCATTCAATACTTCTTTCTCTCTTTCCTTCTACATCTCATTCAATTAATCATTCAATACTTCATTCTCTCTTTCCTTCTACATATCATTCTATTAATCCTTCAATAATTTTTTCTCTCTTTCCTTCTACATCTCATTCAATTACTCCTTGAATACTTGTTCCTCTCTGTTCTTTCTACATATCATTCAATTAATCATTCAATACTTCTTTCTCTCTTTCCTTCTACATCTCATTCAATTAATCATTCAATACTTCATTCTCTCTTTCCTTCTACATATCATTCTATTAATCCTTCAATAATCTTTTCTCTCTTTCCTTCTACATCTCATTCAATTACTCCTTGAATACTTGTTCCTCTCTGTTCTTTCTACATATCATTCAATTAATCATTCAATACTTCTTTCTCTCTTTCCTTCTACATCTCATTCAATTAATCATTCAATACTTCATTCTTTCTTTCCTTCTACATATCATTCTATTAATCCTTCAATAATTTTTTCTCTCTTTCCTTCTACATCTCATTCAATTACTCCTTCAATACTTGTTCCTCTCTGTTCTTTCTACATATCATTCAATTAATCATTCAATACTTCTTTCTCTCTTTCCTTCTACATCTCATTCAATTAATCATTCAATACTCCTTTCTCTCTTTTCTTCTACATATCATTCTATTAATCCTTCAATAATTTTTTCTCTCTTTCCTTCTACATCTCATTCAATTACTCCTTCAATACTTGTTCCTCTCTGTTCTTTCTACATATCATTTAATTAATCATTCAATACTTCTTTCTCTCTTTCCTTCTACATCTGATTCAATTAATCATTCAATACTTCATTCTCTCTTTCCTTCTACATATCATTCTATTAATCCTTCAATAATTTTTTCTCTCTTTCCTTCTACATCTCATTCAATTACTCCTTCAATACTTGTTCCTCTCTGTTCTTTCTACATATCATTCAATTAATCATTCAATACTTCTTTCTCTCTTTCCTTCTACATCTCATTCAATTAATCATTCAATACTTCTTTCTCTCTTTCCTTCTACATCTCATTCAATTACTCCTTCAATACTTGTTCCTCTCTGTTCTTTCTACATATCATTCAATTAATCATTCAATACTTCTTTCTCTCTTTCCTTCTACATCTCATTCAATTAATCATTCAATACTTCTTTCTCTCTTTCCTTCTACATCTCATTCAATTACTCCTTCAATACTTGTTCCTCTTTGTTCTTTCTACATATCATTCAATTAATCATTCAATACTTCTTTCTCTCTTTCCTTGTACATCTCGTTCAATTAATCATTCAATACTTCTTTCTCTCTTTCCTTCTACATCTCGTTCAATTACTCCTTCAATACTTGTTCTTCTCTGTTCTTTCTACATATCATTCAATTAATCATTCAATACTTCTTTCTCTCTTTCCTTCTACATCTCATTCAATTACTCCTTCAATACTTGTTCCTCTCTGTTCTTTCAACATCTCATTCAATTAATCATTCAATACTTCTTTCTCTCTTTCCTTCTACATCTCATTCAATTAATCCTTCAATACTTCTTTCTTTCTTTCCTTCTACATCTCATTCAATTAATCATTCAATACTTCTTTCTCTCTTTCCTTCTACATCTCATTCAATTACTCCTTCAATACTTGTTCCTCTCTGTTCTTTCTACATATCATTCAATTAATCATTCAATGCTTCTTTCTCTCTTTCCTTCTACATCTCATTCAATTAATCATTCAATACGTCTTTCTCTCTTTCCTTCTACAACTCATTCAATTACTCCTTCAATACTTGTTCCTCTCTGTTCTTTCTACATATCATTCAATTAATCATTCAATACTTCTATCTCTGTTTCCTTCTACATCTCATTCAATTAATCATTCAATACTTCTTTCTCTCTTTCCTTCTACATCTCATTCAATTACTCCTTCAATACTTGTTCCTCTCTGTTCTTTCTACATATCATTCAATTAATCATTCAATACTTCTTTCTCTCTTTCCTTCTACATCTCATTCAATTACTCCTTCAATACTTGTTCCTCTATGTTCTTTCTACATATCATTCAATTAATCATTCAATACTTCTTTCTCTCTTTCCTTCTACATCTCATTCAATTAATCATTCAATACTTCTTTCTCTCTTTCCTTCTACATCTCATTCAATTACTCCTTCAATACTTGTTCCTCTCTGTTCTTTCAACATCTCATTCAATTAATCATTCAATACTTCTTTCTCTCTTTCCTTCTACATCTCATTCAATTACTCCTTCAATACTTGTTCGTCTCTGTTCTTTCTACATATCATTCAATTAATCATTCAATACTTCTTTCTCTCTTTCCTTCTACATCTCATTCAATTAATCATTCAATACTTCTTTCTCTCTTTCCTTCTACATCTCATTCAATTACTCCTTCAATACTTGTTCCTCTCTGTTCTTTCAACATCTCATTCAATTAATCATTCAATACTTCTTTCTCTCTTTCCTTCTACATCTCATTCAATTACTCCTTCAATACTTGTTCCTCTCTGTTCTTTCTACATATCATTCAATTAATCATTCAATACTTCTTTCTCTCTTTCCTTCTACATCTCATTCAATTAATCATTCAATACTTCATTCTGTCTTTCCTTCTACATATCATTCTATTAATCCTTCAATAATCATTTCTCTCTTTCATTCTACATCTCATTCAATTACTCCTTCAATACTTGTTCCTCTCTGTTCTTTCTACATATCATTCAATTAATCATTCAATACTTCTTTCTCTCTTTCCTTCTACATCTCATTCAATTAATCATTCAATACTTCTTTCTCTCTTTCCTTCTACATATCATTCTATTAATCCTTCAATAATTTTTCTCTCTTTCCTTCTACATCTCATTCAATTACCTCTTCAATACCTGTTCCTCTCTGTTCTTTCTACATATCATTCAATTAATCATTCAATACTTCTTTCTCTCTTTCCTTCTACATCTCATTCAATTAATCATTCAATACTTCTTTCTCTTTTTCCTTCTACATATCATTCTATTAATCCTTCAATAATTTTTTCTCTCTTTCCTTCTACATCTCATTCAATTACTCCTTCAATACTTGTTCCTCTCTGTTCTTTCTACATATCATTCAATTAATCATTCAATACTTCTTTCTCTCTTTCCTTCTACATCTCATTCAATTAATCATTCAATACTTCATTCTCTCTTTACTTCTACATATCATTCTATTAATCCTTCAATAATTTTTTCTCACTTTCCTTCTACATCTCATTCAATTACTCCTTCAATACTTGTTCCTCTCTGTTCTTTCTACATATCATTCAATTAATCATTCAATATTTCTTTCTCTCTTTCCTTCTACATCTCATTCAATTAATCATTCAATACTTCTTTCTCTCTTTCCTTCTACATATCATTCTATTAATCCTTCAATAATTTTTCTCTCTTTCCTTCTACATCTCATTCAATTACTCCTTCAATACTTGTTCCTCTCTGTTCTTTCTACATATCATTCAATTAATCATTCAATACTTCTTTCTCTCTTTCCTTCTACATCTCATTCAACTAATCATTCAATACTTCATTCTCTCTTTCCTTCTACATATCATTCTATTAATCCTTCAATAATTTTTTCTCTCTTTCCTTCTACATCTCATTCAATTACTCCTTCAATACTTGTTCCTCTCTGTTCTTTCTACATATCATTCAATTAATTATTCAATACTTCTTTCTCTCTTTCCTTCTACATCTCATTCAATTAATCATTCAATACTTCATTCTCTCTTTCCTTCTACATATCATTCTATTAATCCTTCAATAATTTTTTCTCTCTTTCCTTCTACATCTCATTCAATTACTCATTCAATACTTGTTCCTCTCTGTTCTTTCTACATATCATTCAATTAATCATTCAATACTTCTTTCTCTCTTTCCTTCTACATCTGATTCAATTAATCATTCAATACTTCTTTCTCTCTTTCCTTCTACATCTCATTCAATTACTCCTTCAATACTTGTTCCTCTCTGTTCTTTCTACATATCATTCAATTAATCATTCAATACTTCTTTCTCTCTTTCCTTCTACATCTCATTCAATTAATCATTCAATACTTCTTTCTCTCTTTCCTTCTACATCTCATTCAATTACTCCTTCAATTCTTGTTCCTCTCTGTTCTTTCTACATATCATTCAATTAATCATTCAATACTTCTTTATCTCTTTCCTTCTACATCTCATTCAATTAATCATTCAATACTTCTTTCTGTCTTTCCTTCTACATCTCGTTCAATTACTCCTTCAATACATGTTCTTCTCTGTTCTTTCTACATATCATTCAATACTTCTTTCTCTCTTTCCTTCTACATCTCATTCAATTACTCCTTCAATACTTGTTCCTCTCTGTTCTTTCAACATCTCATTTAATTAATCATTCAATACTTCTTTCTCTCTTTCCTTCTACATCTCATTCAATTAATCATTCAATACTTCTTTCTCTCTTTCCTTCTACATCTCATTCAATTACTCCTTCAATACTTGTTCCTCTCTGTTCTTTCTACATATCATTCAATTAATCATTCAATACTTCTTTCTCTCTTTCCTTCTACATCTCATTCAATTAATCATTCAATACTTCATTCTCTCTTTCCTTCTACATATCATTCTATTAATCCTTCAATAATTTTTTCTCTCTTTCCTTCTACATCTCATTCAATTACTCCTTGAATACTTGTTCCTCTCTCTTCTTTCTACATATCATTCAATTAATCATTCAATACTTCTTTCTCTCTTTCCTTCTACATCTCATTCAATTAATCATTCAATACTTCATTCTCTCTTTCCTTCTACATATCATTCTATTAATCCTTCAATAATCTTTTCTCTCTTTCCTTCTACATCTCATTCAATTACTCCTTGAATACTTGTTCCTCTCTGTTCTTTCTACATATCATTCAATTAATCATTCAATACTTCTTTCTCTCTTTCCTTCTACATCTCATTCAATTAATCATTCAATACTTCATTCTTTCTTTCCTTCTACATATCATTCTATTAATCCTTCAATAATTTTTTCTCTCTTTCCTTCTACATCTCATTCAATTACTCCTTCAATACTTGTTCCTCTCTGTTCTTTCTACATATCATTCAATTAATCATTCAATACTTCTTTCTCTCTTTCCTTCTACATCTCATTCAATTAATCATTCAATACTCCTTTCTCTCTTTTCTTCTACATCTCATTCAATTACTCCTTCAATACTTGTTCCTCTCTGTTCTTTCTACATATCATTCAATTAATCATTCAATACTTCTTTCTCTCTTTCCTTCTACATCTCATTCAATTAATCATTCAATACTTCTTTCTCTCTATCCTTCTACATCTCATTCAATTACTCCTTCAATACTTGTTCCTCTTTGTTCTTTCTACATATCATTCAATTAATCATTCAATACTTCTTTCTCTCTTTCCTTGTACATCTCGTTCAATTAATCATTCAATACTTCTTTCTCTCTTTCCTTCTACATCTCGTTCAATTACTCCTTCAATACTTGTTCTTCTCTGTTCTTTCTACATATCATTCAATTAATCATTCAATACTTCTTTCTCTCTTTCCTTCTACATCTCATTCAATTACTCCTTCAATACTTGTTCCTCTCTGTTCTTTCAACATCTCATTCAATTAATCATTCAATACTTCTTTCTCTCTTTCCTTCTACATCTCATTCAATTAATCCTTCAATACTTCTTTCTTTCTTTCCTTCTACATCTCATTCAATTAATCATTCAATACTTCTTTCTCTCTTTCCTTCTACATCTCATTCAATTACTCCTTCAATACTTGTTCCTCTCTGTTCTTTCTACATATCATTCAATTAATCATTCAATGCTTCTTTCTCTCTTTCCTTCTACATCTCATTCAATTAATCATTCAATACGTCTTTCTCTCTTTCCTTCTACAACTCATTCAATTACTCCTTCAATACTTGTTCCTCTCTGTTCTTTCTACATATCATTCAATTAATCATTCAATACTTCTATCTCTGTTTCCTTCTACATCTCATTCAATTAATCATTCAATACTTCTTTCTCTCTTTCCTTCTACATCTCATTCAATTACTCCTTCAATACTTGTTCCTCTCTGTTCTTTCTACATATCATTCAATTAATCATTCAATACTTCTTTCTCTCTTTCCTTCTACATTTCATTCAATTACTCCTTCAATACTTGTTCCTCTCTGTTCTTTCTACATATCATTCAATTAATCATTCAATACTTCTTTCTCTCTTTCCTTCTACATCTCATTCAATTAATCATTCAATACTTCTTTCTCTCTTTCCTTCTACATCTCATTCAATTACTCCTTCAATACTTGTTCCTCTCTGTTCTTTCAACATCTCATTCAATTAATCATTCAATACTTCTTTCTCTCTTTCCTTCTACATCTCATTCAATTACTCCTTCAATACTTGTTCGTCTCTGTTCTTTCTACATATCATTCAATTAATCATTCAATACTTCTTTCTCTCTTTCCTTCTACATCTCATTCAATTAATCATTCAATACTTCTTTCTCTCTTTCCTTCTACATCTCATTCAATTACTCCTTCAATACTTGTTCCTCTCTGTTCTTTCAACATCTCATTCAATTAATCATTCAATACTTCTTTCTCTCTTTCCTTCTACATCTCATTCAATTAATCATTCAATACTTCTTTCTCTCTTTCCTTCTACATCTCATTCAATTAATCATTCAATACTTCTTTCTCTCTTTCCTTCTACATCTCATTCAATTAATCATTCAATACTTCTTTCTCTCTTTCCTTCTACATCTCATTCAATTACTCCTTCAATACTTGTTCCTCTCTGTTCTTTCAACATCTCATTCAATTAATCATTCAATACTTCTTTCTCTCTTTCCTTCTACATCTCATTCAATTAATCATTCAATACTTCTTTCTCTCTTTCCTTCTACATCTCATTCAATTAATCATTCAATACTTCTTTCTCTCTTTCCTTCTACATCTCATTCAATTACTCCTTCAATACTTCTTTCTCTCTTTCCTTCTACATCTCATTCAATTAATCATTCAATACTTCTTTCTCTCTTTCCTTCTACATCTCATTCAATTACTCCTTCAATACTTGTTCCTCTCTGTTCTTTCTACATCTCATTCAATTGATCATTCAATACTTCTTTCTCTCTTTCCTTCTACATCTCATTCAATTAATCATTCAATACTTCTTTCTCTCTTTCCTTCTACATCTCATTCAATTAATCATTCAATACTTCTTTCTCTCTTTCCTTCTACATCTCATTCAATTAATCATTCAATACTTCTTTCTCTCTTTCCTTCTACATCTCATTCAATTACTCCTTCAATACTTGTTCCTCTCTGTTCTTTCTACATATCATTTTATTAAATCTGCAATACTTATTTCTAAGCTTTCTTCTATATGCTTTTCTATTGTTTCTTCCACACACTTTTGACAAACACTTGAACCTACTTATCGTTAGAGAAAGTTTTTGCCATGAAAACATTTCGCTGTGATTAGCAAATATAATAATCAGTTTGTGCAAGGCCAGACCAACCAAGCTCCACATTGTTTCCTTGTGGTATTCTTTCTGTATGCTGCCTTGCATTTTCCTGGGTAGTAGGGACATTTTTTTTTCCTTACTGACAAGTGCAGGGCACTCTTCGACCAAACTTTGGGGTATATTGGTGTTGCTGGTTGTATTAATGTGAACTTAGTCTTTCATTGCATTTTAAGATCTCAAAATGAATACTAACTAAACAATCCCACAAGATGCAAAACACTACATTTCTCCCATGCATATAGTGCCCAGTGTGGAGATTTGTCCTTGTCAATGCACTGCCTTTTACGTTGAACATTGTTGTAAGCAACCCACTTTTCATCAGCTAGTATGATATAATTAATGAATGGTTAGTTAGAATGAAAAGATTCCCCCAAAAGGAAAGTTTTACTAACTTTTCACCCTATACAAGGTAGAGAGTTAATAAATGGAATTAATATATGAAAGTTAGGGAGAGGGGCTGTAAGCGCAGATTATGGGTGGCTGGGCACTCGTATCTGAGTATACTTGTCTACTAAGGTGACTAACCAATCCCTGTTGCATGCAACAGTTCAGTGCTTGTTCATCACTCGCAGATCTCACCTGTGGTTTATATTGCAACTAAACTGAGTGGACCATAGTTAGAGTTTCTGAGAGAGAGCACATTATCTGGGCTGATCAACAGTCTTAACAAGGCCAGTACGCTCAAATCCTCGGTCATGTGACTTTGTGTTAGCGCAAACATCAACAGCTCCCAAATAGTTCTGGCTGATATTAACAAGTCACTTTCTTGATAAATCAATCATGATGGGATTTGAACCCGGGCCTCATGGTGAGAAAGGCAAATGTTCTAACCACTCGACCACAAGACTATAAGAATATATACAATCTGACTCTAGACTTGAAGAGTTTAAGATTATAGTTTTCAGGGAAGCATTCCCTTGGGAGTCTGTTTCATAAAATAGCGGCTCATGAGAAGAAACTTTCTGAAAGACCCCTCTTCCTTACTAATGGTATACGAAGAGAATCAGGCTAAATCGTCCCTGTGTATATGACATGATGGTTCTTAGCTGTGAAGGTCTGAACAGGTGGAACTAAGAAATGTAGTATGTTTTAACATTTTCGATGGAAATTATTATAATGCCACTATTCTATGGCTATTGTTATAAAACACTTTTACTTATGTAACGTACTTTGTATAAGCATTCTCTATATGTCATGCTTCCGCTACTCTACAGTGACTGTATTAGTTAGTCTGTAGACTGACTTCGAACAACTAGGCATTTACCCAGGCCTCCCCACTTAAACAGGATGTGACACAAGGTCAAGTTTAACGTGGAGAACACGAGCATGTACACTTGGGCCACTGGTTCAAAATTTACCCTTTCCCTGCAAAAGCAGGGAATGTACAGTTTGCTTGTCTTCTACTTAGTCGAGTCTCTATCTATAGACAGAGCCCTGACTGAGTCACACACTGGCTATCTTCAAGCTGGATAAAGCCCCTATTCACAGACTGGGTGGAAATCTGTGGGGGTGATGACCCCGGCGGATTGTCCATCTCTGATATCATTCGTTTATCTAGAATACCACTGACGTCCATGGAATATGTTAATTTAAGTGTCCTATATAGAGAGGGGTAGAGCATCACTGGGACCCTCCCTGCACAAAATCGTGACAGTTTCTTAAGCTCCAGGATTCCCATCTGGGCCATACAGATTTCTGGGAAGGTTCCTTCGCCTCAAAAATGTGGGCCCATACTCTCAAATATTTCTCGCGTATCCTTTATATGGGATATCACACTTGGGGATTTGAGAAAATTACAGGGATCCTCCACCAACTTTCCGTCAACAGTGGTAACCTTAAATAGAGTAGCCAAGAGGGTTTCTTTTGTGATTGGAATAGTCCCTCTTCACCTCCTGTCTGTCTACTTTGCAGATTTCTTCTGCACTGGAGAAATGTTTTTTCTTTTTTTCCTTGGGAGGAGCTGAGTGGAAGTAGATGGGTCGGTAGGAGAGGAAGTGGAGGTGGATGGATCCTAAGCAGGTGAAGTGGAGGCTCCTTGATTTTGGGTTGATGTCCTCAATTTTTGCAGGGATGGATTGGGACCTTGCTATGTCCATGTTCTTCTTCCGACTTCGTCCGGCGCACTTGTCTTTTTTTTGGTTGGTTTCTCCTCCTCTTCTTCCTCCCTCACCCTCTTCAATGCCGAGATGGAGGCATTTCCTCTGCCTCCATAGTCTGAGTGCCTTTGTTTCTGCTGTTGTTGTTTCTGCTGTTGTTGTTTCTGATGTTGTTGTTTATGCTACTGTCCCTGTTGGTCTTGTTGATGCTGCTTTTGTTGCTTGAGCTGCTGTTGTTCTTCTTGGGTCACTGTTTCTGTTCTTGCTGCTGTTGCTTTTCTTTTTGGTGCCGGTGAAGTGCTTGGTGCTGCTTTTCCTGCTCCAGACGCTCATGGGGATGTTGTTGTTGTTGTGTGATCTCCTATTGTGTGGGAGGTAGCTTGTCGTCTTCCAGTCCCTCCTAACCACCTCATTCCAAACACCGTCGGGGTCTTGCCGAACTCTTCTGCTGCTGCTTGGCAAGGCTGTGACGCCAAGTTCTTGTCGGGGCACTCTTTTGACATGCGTCCCGAGGCACCACGGGACCAGCAGGTGGGTCGACGTCCCACCACCACCATGAATATCATCCTTTCCTGGCACATCAAGTCTTTGGGGATCTCTGTGAAATCTTTGCAGATTAGTGTTACCTCGAGAACAAAGTCCCCGGTAACAATTCCCGCTTTGCTCATTGTTGCTAAGACATCCTCGACTTGACCATATCGGGCCAAAAAGTCCCCCAACCTATCTCCGGCAATATCCACGGGCGTCCCATGGATAGTGACTGTTGTCTTTCAGGTGTCTGTGTACTCCGTCTCCATACGGACCGACTTTGTCATCAGAATGCTTCCGGACAACTGCTTGGCCTTTTGTTCGGTAGCCAGCAAGATGTCCCATAAAGCGTTAGAACTTCTGGCCAGAATCTTTGGCCCAATCCTCAGGCTCTTCAGCATCTCCTCCATCATTTCCTTGCTGACCCCAATCAATCTCCGAGTTTCTACGTCGGTGGTCAGCAGGGAGATTGTTCTAGTATTTACGGCGTCCATTGTCTCTGGAATTGTGAGGAACTCGTTTCATTTTGTGTACGGGTCGTACTTGTCTTTTAGCTTCTCATAATAAGTGGCATCTTTTAGGGGTCTGCTTTCTGCTTTTCTTTTTTCTTCTTTTTCGGCGGTGGTGATTCCGGAAATTCCGCCATTGTGATCTAGGCACCATCACAGCCAAACAATTACCAAGTTTACCCCAAATTCACATAAATTAACCAGCTTTACGCAAAAAAAAAACAAAGTTAAGAAAAACAAAACGTAAAGAGAAAAGTCTAGCAACAAAGAAAACTAGTTGGGGGACGGTGAAAAACAAAAAGAAAATTAAACTTGGCTTGCAAATAAAAAAATAATACATGGAAAATATAAAACTAAAAGGATTAAACAGAAAGGGCATTTACTTCACGAAAAATAAAACTAACAACAAAAGTAAAAACGAATTAGAATCGAGGAAGGGTGAAACACAAAAGAAAAAAACAACTAAAGAAGAATAAAGCTTGGTTTGCAAGTAAAAAAGTGGACACGAAAAACAAGTAACACTAAGAAAATTATTTACATTATTCGGGCTGTTAGCTTCAGGTCAAAGGTAAGACTGATTGCAGTTTCAAGTCAGGTGTAGAGATACTCTTTTAGCATCCCGCTATCACTTTCTTATAAATGTCTAATTTTGTACAATTTTGTGCTAAAACGTGGACCAGAGAGCCTACTCAGCTTAGTTAATATTTTC
>OZ038505.1:36476633-36504133 GCA_964036315.1 Acanthosepion esculentum
TTCTTTTTTACTACACTTTATTCGTTTTTCAGCAAAATTTCGCTGCCAATATCTATTTTCCATCTACTGCTATTGAAAACAGGTTTTTCACGTCTATTGAATCTCATATTTACTCCGGCCCTGAAACAGAATTCATATACATATATACACATGTGTGTGTGTGTGTATTTGGGTAGCAACGTTTATTTAAACATCTTTCATTAGATACGGCAGACAAGGAAGATCTAATTATTTTTTTATTTAGTTTTTTCAGAATCCTTACTTTTTTCCGTTTTGTAGGAGTAAGATTGTATAGAAATTTTCCATAATTTTCATTGTCCCAAGCGATTTCGGGCACTTTTTTAGCCAAGGGGGTTTTGTTTTTGGTGTTGTTAGTTTTTCCTCATTTTTTGACTATTCAAGTGGTATTTTATTTTTGTGTTGTTTTGAATAAGAGTGTTTATTTCGAGCGTTTACTTCTTCTCTTACGTACTACGTTCTTTTAGGAAATGGTCGATCATGGCTCTCCACAAATTCATGTCCTTTGTAGGTCTTAGTAAATTTCTCTTTTTTGCTATATTACTTAACCATTGTTCTACCAACCATTCAGATAAGCTCGTTAGGTAGGATATGCGCTGACTTTCCTCTAACTTTCTTGCATTCAATATGCCCTGTCTGTGTTAAATTTTCCAAGCCCGCTTTCCACATTATGTGCCCTCTAAATTTCCACAATCTCCTTCTGATGCTACGTGTAGGTGTCCTTTTGCTTTCCATTTTCTCTAGAATTTTTTCTTTGCTCACATGTTAATCCACGGTATTATCAACATCCTTCTGTAAAACCACATTTCTGTTACCTGAACTCTGTTCTTCATCTTTGAAGAGATTGTTTAACATTCACAGCCATATAAGGATAACGATATTTCATAATACTTCAGTACCCTTCTCTTTGTTTCTAATGAAATTTTCATATTTTTTAATACTTTGCTTCCCTTTTAGAAAGGAGTTATAAACTAAATCCGGCAGTAAAGCCTCTGGTCGGAAGATTGAAGGTTTTGAGAAGCGTGGAACCACCTCTTAATTGCTGTTGTTTCCAGGTCCACCCTAACCTGGGGTGGTAGCACCTGTTAGAGATCCCAGCTATAGGCAAATAGTGAACCCCCATTCAAACAAAAACAAAAACACTCTGAATGTATAAAAATACAGTTTTATATGAATTGCCAACCATACGCCCATATTAACAAATTGTAAACAAACTTCACACAAATCCATTTAGAATACTACCAACTAACCAACATGAAAGAACTTCATGACATTAATCCATATTGAACCAATAGGATATAAGATTCATTAGGATACTAGTCCTCTGTATGACGATTAACTACATCCGGCAGCAAAGCTTATGGTCGGGAGATTGGATGATTTCAGGAGCGTCAAACAACCTGATAATTGCTGCTGATCCTATGTCCACTTGGACCTAGAATAGTAGCAGCTGTTAGGGTCCAGGCTATGGGCAAAGAGTGAAACCCCAAACAAAAACAAGACACTATGAAAATATATATTTTAACGTAAAAATACCAGGAATATTTTTTATATGAAAAAGGACCAACAATAAATTTTTGTTTGTAGTTGAAGGCATACAATTGCGTTCAAATTATTTTGATTTCGGCGTTAAATAACCCATAAAGGTGTTGATACGCCGGTAAACAAAATCAGATTTTGGGAAGGCGGCGTCTTTTGCTATCCCAATGCGTGTTTGGGTTTCAGTGTCGAATTTTACGCCCTCTCTAAAACACTTCTTTGATATTTACATTTTCTGCACTTGTTCAATTTTGGTATCTCCGATTTGTAATGCACATAACATTTTTCATTTTTTTCTTTTTTTTTTTAAGCGTATCACCCCAAGCAAGGCTGGTGGCCACTATCACGCATGGGGTTACAGAAGGGTTGGAGGAAGAGCAGATAGGAGTGGTAAAGGAAGGGATGTGGAGAAAGAGAAAAACGGAGGGTCGATCAAGGCAAGGGGTTTACAGAAGATTTAGAGCGAGAGCAGATAGGAATGAAAGATGAAAGGAAGTGGAGAAGGGAAGTGGATAGATCAAGGCAACTGGAGATGACGATTGACGCTACACTTAAACCGTTGGAGATTGTATTTGTCAGGGAAACAGTAATAGGGAAGGGAGTTCCATAGGCGAGATGTGCGAGACATGAAGCTATTGGAGTAGAAGAAACGTCTACATCTAACAGTTTCAACGGTGAAGGGGTGGGAACGGGATGCCAGCCTCGTAGGACGCTTAAATTCACGAGGTTTAGGGACAAGCGAAAGCAACTCCTCGGAGCAATTACCGTGGAAGTACTTGTAGAAAAGGCAGAGCGATGCAACATCGCGTCTGTGAGAGAGCGACTGTAGACGAGATGACAAATCAGGGCCAATCACATTGCATATCCGTCTCTGGATCTTATCAAGAACCCTGAGGCAACACGCAGGGGCCCCAGACCATAAATGGCAGCAATGCTGATAGCTTTAAATTATTTCTTAAATTGGAATAATGAAATCAATGAAATCAAGATCGCGAGATATGAGATGTAAATTCAAAGCTGCTTTTTAATTCTTATTGGAAGGTAGACAATCTAGAGAGTTGTGCTAAAATAACCAAAAGTTTGGTTAAAAAAAATTCCCATGAAAATATTTAAAGTGTTTTGCAGCTACTGCTAATTAATTCCCAATTCACACTGTCAACTCGTCGGAGAAGATTGTGTCAAAAAGCTCCAAGAATATGAAAAACGGTCTTGAGGAAAATTTATAATTGAAAATTATTTGTTTTGTTGTTGTCTCAGACACCTGGAAAAGCATCTCTTAGAGGATAGTCACCTGAACTTTTTAGATATGTAACAAAGCGAAGACAGTTTTTTAATAGCCGGATATTTTAGCTATGTAGCATTTTGTGCTTCTCCATCTTCGTCCCTTGTTGTCTCTGTCTATCTATATCTCCTTTCTCAAAAATCCTACAGAGTTTTTAGAGTTGTTCTTGTAAATGAATCTAATACATACATCTTTGCCAGTGACGAGCAGCGGTATGGAGATGTTTGGTGATGCCCGGGGCCAACATCTTGATTTTATGCCCCTAAGATTCAAGTGATGGTGGGGGGACTTATACGATATAGTACTGAGAAATGGGAGAAAGGAAGACACCTTAAATATGTCAAAACAGATGAAGCATGAAATAAACACTTTATTCAAATTAAATATATACTAAATGTTTATTTAACTCTTTGATCGGATCGACTTTCGATAAGGATGCAAGTCGCACCATCTGCCCCTCCCCACAAACTTTTGCACGCTTTTGGTCTCAGCTGTGTGATTACAGTAAGAATCCTAGTGTCACTTTGAACACTTTCTCATCTAATCGTAATACAAAGGGATATCTATCGATTGTTCCATTTATTATTATTTTACAACGAATGTGATATGAAAACTTAAAGTAGAGTGGAGTGGAGGGAATTTGACTGGATTTTTATATATCCTGTCTAGACGTTGAATAAGGCGAAATCTATGAAAGCAAGCACTCAACATGTGAGATGTAAATCCAAATATTATATAAGCTGCATCATTAATCTACTGATCTTAATACAGGGCGTCGTCGACTTACGAAAGAGTCCTGCTTCTACGATAAGTTGCAATTCGATTTTCCGAACGTACCTGCGATTTTCTGTAAATAAGCACTTTCGTCATTCACCTACACCAGTGGTTCCAAACCACTGTGCCGCGGCAGATTAGTGTGCCGTGGAATGATTACTGGTGTGCCGCAAAGAGATAATACCTAGAAGTCATTTAATTTCATTTTGTTTAATAAAGACATTCAATTTCTTAATCATGATGACACCGCTCAATTCAAAATCGCCGAATTTCTGGAATCTAAACATTTCGCGCATGCTAATTGGTAAGCGTTATTATGGTTTATATTAGTCATGGGACGATTAATCGGAATATCAGGAGTTTTTCAAAGTATCGGGAATCGGCACCGGAGCTGAATAATTCAGTCCTACACTATCGCATTAGGAAGGTAGTAATCTAGGATAGAGCAACACCGTTTAACAATGTTTAGTTTCACTTCCATGTTGATGGATTTCCTTTTCTTATAAGCACCGCCATCAAAAGAGGTATCTATCTATCTATCTATCTATCCATCTATCTATCTACAGGGGTTGGTCAAAATAATTGAAACACTTGTTAAATTCAAAGAAAATTTATTTAATATGGAGTTGGTCCTCCTTTAGTCTTACATACAGCTTTAATACGTCTAGGAATGGAATCATACAGCTTCCTGATTTCATCCAGAAGAATTTTCAGCCATTCTTCCATTAATACCTGCTCCAGCTCTTTAAGATACAACGGTGGAGGATAGCGACTCCTAACTTGTCGCTCCTAAATGCACCACAAATGTTCAATAATATTGATATCTGGAGATTGGGGAGTCCACTCCATATGTTCTAGCTCACTTTCATGCTCTTCATACCAATTCTTAACCACTCGAGCGGTATTTATTGGAGCATTATCGTCTTGGAAGATGCAGTCACCATGAGGGGATAAAGTGATAAAGTGATAAAGTCTGGGCCATTGGATGAATATGATTTCCCAAAATGTTCAGGTAATCTTTGCTGTTGATTCTACCATGCAGGGCAACTATTGGACCGAAGCATTTCCATGATATGGCGGCCCAAACTATCACTGATCCACCTCCATGCTTCACTGTTGGAAGAAAGCAGTCAGGCTTGTAACTTCTTTGGGCTGCCTCTACACATAAACTCGCCCTGAAGTTGGGAAAAGAGAAAAACTGAACTCGTCTGAGAATATGACTTGCTTCCATTGGTCTGCAGACCCGGCATTGTGATCTCTGCACCACTTCAATCTCTTCTGAATGTTGCGAGTGGAGAGAAGAGGTTTCCTTACGGTGGCTCTTCCATGGTATGCAGCTTTATGGAGCTCACGACGAACAGTTTTAGTAGAAACTGGACTATTCAGATGATTATTCAACTCAGCAGTCACTTTGGCCGCAGTAGTCCGATGACTTTTTGCTACATTGCGTTTCAATGCGCATCGATCCGTGTCAGTACGTTTACAAGTCCGGCCTGAATTGCTACGGTTGCTAGAGGTTTTGCCCTGTTTCTCGAATTGCTTCATCGTTCTTGATATGGTAGCTCTTGAAAAACTAAACAGTTCAGCAACCTTAGTGATTGAGGCTCCTGCAATGCGAGCTCCAACAATTTGCCTTTTTTCGAACTCGGAGAGGTCACGCATTTAGCTTAAATTTTACTAAGTTCTAAAAATAAATAAGCCAAAGACAGTAAATTAGATAAATAAATGTATTTACAATAGATCTAACCTGCAATTGCGAAGTTTTTGTTAAAGTTCTTAATATAATAGGTCTTTGAAATATAGGAGTGGAATTTGAACTTGTTCCAATTATTTTGTCCAACCCCTGTATGTGGCATGCTGTCCCGATCTATCTATCTATCTATCTATCTATCTATCTATCTATCTGGCATGCTTTCCCTATCTATCTATCTATCTATCTATCTATCTATCTATCTATCTATATATATATATATATATACATATATATATATATATATATATATATATATATATATATATATATATGGCTTGCTTTCCCTATCTATCTATCTATCTATTTCGTTTCATAAAAGTCTTAAACTGTTTAGAGGTGTCGTGTAATTATGCATGTCCTCAGCGGAGAGATTACAATAGGAATGCTTGTGTAACTTTTAACACTCTCTCATTCTACTCTCGTCAAGATGTTGTAATCGTAATAGAACGGGATATGTTTTTTTTAGTTTTACAAAGAATATAGTATAGAGATTTACAGTAGAGCGTGAAATTTGACTGGATAATTATACCCTGTCTAATTGTTGAGTCTGCTAGCTGAAATGAATCACGTTTTCCACTGACCTGAAATGGAGCGACGATATCGTATCAACTGCTACGTCTACTGTAAGGAAAATAGGTCGTGCCAGAAGATTTTACTCGTCAGAATCCATCTTGCACATTTATAAATCTACCATTCGTCCGTGCATTAAATACTGCTGTCATATCTAGTCTTGTGCTTCTGATGTACATCTCGGGAGTCTTGGCAAATTTCAAAGAAGGATCTGTAATGTAATTTGACATCTCAACTCCTGTCACATTCTCACTGATGTGACGTGATTTCCTGACGTCTTTTCTACAAATATTTTCATGGCAAATGTTCCGATCTGCTTTTTCCCCTGGTGCCCCGATGATATGAATTTAAACGTGCTACTAGATTGGCAACTATGTCTCACCGTTTTGCTGTTGAAATAGCTAATGCAGCCTCCACACCTACTCCAACATTTTTTCTCACACTTCCAACCTGTAGAACTCCCTTCCGATTTCTTGCTTCCCTGATAATTACAATCATCAAACATTTAAATACAACGTCAATTGCCATATTCTGTCTTCTTGAACCGTTCCTTTTTTGTCCTTTTCTCAGTCATCCACACTAAAGTCTTCCTATAGCATTTAACTCCCTGTAATCCCCTGCGTTCTAATGATATTAACATCTTGCCAAGGATGAAATGATTAAAAGGCTTATGTAAGCTGCTTCGTTTTCATTATTAAAAAGAAATGAAATTGAAAGTTAATCTAGAGAGCTATGGTTATAAAAAAACAAAACATTGGCTAAAATATTTCCATGGAAAATTTAAGCACAGAATTCAAATAACTGAAGTACTGCTACAACTAATTAATTCCCAATTCACACTGTCAACTTGTCGGGAAAAATTGTACTAAACAGCTCCAACAAGATGACGAAAGGTCTAAACGAAAATAGTTAATTCAAAAATAGTTGTTGTCTCAGACATCTGGAAAAAACATTCAGATCACAACTCTTAAAGGATATTCACCTAACTTGTACAGATAAGAAACAAAATGGCAACCTATATCAGTGTGTGCATATCTATCTATCTATCTATCTATCTATCTATCTATCTATCTATCTATCTCTTTCTGTTCATATGTATCTATTTATCTGTCTATTCCATTCTCTTCCTATCTATCTATCTATCTATCTATCTATCTATCTATCTAGCTCATTCTGTTCATATCAATATCATTCTGTTCATACAGATCTATTAATCTATCTATCTGCTTCTCTTCATGTCTATCTATCTATCTATCTATCTATCTATATATATATATATATATATATATATATATATATATATACATATATATATATATATATATATATATATATATATATATATATATATATTACAAATCAACTTATTTAAAAATATGGTTCCATCACTACACAGGAATTACCATGTTTCAAAAACAGAAGCTTAAAAAATTCAAATTCAACTTTAGAATTAAATTAATTTAATTTAATTCTATAATTAAATTAAATTAATTAATTAATTTAATTTAATTCTATAATTGAATTTGAAGTTTTTAGCTTCTGTTTTTGAAACATGGTAATTCCTGTGTAGTTATGGAAATATATTTTTAAATAAGTAGATTTGTAATATATATATATATATATATATATATATATATACATATATATATATATATATATATATATATATATATATATATATATAGATAGATAGATAGATAGATAGATAGATAGACATGAAGAGAAGCGGATAGATAGATAAATAAGTCTGTATGAAGTTATAATATTTATGCTCTGTAGATTTGCATTGACCACTGTTTGGTAAAAATAAAAATATTAATAAGAACACCGGATTATATATCTTATTGTTCTTTCTCTTTATTATAATATATATATATATATATATATATATATATTATTCTGTTCATATCTATCTATCTCAGTCTATCTATTTTATTCTGTTCTTGTATATCTATCTCAGTCTCCTCATATCTATCTATCGATCTATATATCTATCCCATTCTGTTTGTATCTATCTATCCATCTCAATTTCTTCATACATATCTATCTATTTCTGTCTCGCTATATCTATCGATTCATCTATAACTTTCTTCCCATCTATTAATCGATAAATGGTGCGATGTATAAATTGCCATCTGAATTACACAGAAATGGAAATAACACTGGTATCTCTTTTTAACAGCTATATTTACCAAAATTACTCAAAAATATCTTGAAATACTATTTATTCAATAAAATTGCCATTGCCTTCAACATTGGCGTCAAGACAACTTCAGAATCTCCTGCATCTCTTCTGGACGGTCTCCTTGTTTAAGTTGATGAATGCTCCCATAATCCTTGCCTTTGTTTCATCTTTAGTGTTACAAGGGATTTTGTTGGTCTCTCGTTCCGTTGTGCCCCATACATAATAATCGAGGGAGGTGCAGTTTGGGGAGTTAGGCGGCCAGATGTAAGGGGTGGTCGCAGAAATTGTCTGATAGCCATGACTGGGTTCTCCTGCTTGTGTGGCATTGTGAAGTGTCCTACTGCCAGATAAGGTGCCTTCCAGCAGCAACCCTCCTCAAGGAATATAGGATATAGACTTCTGTGCTTTATTTGTAGTAAGATGAATTATTGCCATCACTAGTGATCACTCTAAACACCTTCATAAGCCCCATTAGACTCATCCAACTCTTTCTAAATCCTCTGCACTATTCTCAGATTGAAATACAAACCTCGGAAATTTTTGCATCGGAGCTTCCAGCATGAATGCCAAACAGCACTGCATGCCATTTGCAAATTTCTGCTGGAATGAATTGCATCATAGTGCTCTTTTTCTAAGCAGAAGGTGCCCAACTGACCCTACTATACTGTGCAGTTGACAAAATTAAAAGCAATTAATGCACATTATTTACATTATTCAGACTATTGTCCTCATCATTGTCGCCATATTTATTACAACGTTTCAGCTGTTGTACACTCCGGCCTTCTTCAGGTGGTTGGAATGTCGAACTGAACCCTTTAATTCGCTCACTGGGGTAGACTGTTCTAGTTCCATGTGCCATGTTTTAATTGATGTCAGTTATCAGATATCTCTTGTTAATTCGCCTCCCCAAGATTTCCACTGCCTTAAACGGGTATTGAACTCACACTTTTTGGGTGCTGTCACTGGATCTAACCAAGCCTTTATCCACTGTGCCATGTGTCCGAAATGTTGCAATAAATATTGCGACAAAGATGAGGACAATAATTCCAATAATGTAAATAGTGTACATAATACCTCATCTCAGAAATATAGACAGATAATCAATGCACATCCATAAAATTAAAAATATAAAATAGCGATAATTTACCCATTGCACCCCGTGTATATATATATATATATATATATATATATTTTTAAGATTTTCACCCCAGGCAAGGCTGGAAGCCACTAGCACGGAAGGGGTTACAGAGGATTTGGAGCGAGAGGAGATAGGAGTGTTAGAAGAAAGGATGTGGAGAAGAATAGAGGATAGATCAAGGCAACTGGAGATGTCGATTGACGTTACACTTGAATAGTTGGAGATCATAGTCATCAGGGAAACAGGAATGAGGAAGGGAGTTCCATAGGCATGAGGTGCAAGATATGAAGCTATTGGAGTAGAAGAGACGTCTACATTTAACAGTTTCAACAGTGAAAGAGTGGGAATGGGATGCCAGCCTCATAGGACGCTTGAATTCATAGGAACCAGCGATAGCAGCTCATCGGAGCAATTACCATGGAAGTATTTGTAAAAGAGGCAGAGAGAGGTGATATATGTATCAGTCTGTTGATATTTATCTATTTATCATTGTCTTTTGAAAAGCATTCTAACTTGTCAACTTGCAAACAGATTTTCCTCCTTGCTGTGTTAACAAACTCTAATAGACATAATTTTGTTTCTTCTTTGCTGATCACTTCCTTTATGTTGCTGCCATTGATAACTAAGTGGACCAATGGAAGAGCCGATGGCATTGACTGCATGGTAATGTTGGTGGAGGATGAAATTGCTCTGTTGAATCTTTGTCTTTTCTCGTTTGATTTCTTCCTTTTCTCTTCTGGTCAGATAGTTTTCCCATTTGATGTTCAAGATTGAACAAAACTCTTGCTGGTGAAAGTGTTCTAATTTTTGGATTTCAGATTATACAGAGGTCAGCTTTCGCACCCATAGAGTAAAGATGAAATCACAACAGCATTATAGACCATAATTTTTGTGGTTAAGTTCAGATATATTTTTGTTGAAGATGTGTTTGATTAGCTTTCCAAATGCTCAGTGTGCAGCACCAGTTTTATGTTCCACATCCTTTTCTTAAGCACACTTGTTTGATAGAAGGCTACCTAGATATGTAAAATATTCTACTTGTTTGAGAAGCATATCAGAGATAGTAATATCAAGATCTGGTAAGATGTTATTTTGGGCTGGCTTTGCAATGATCTTGAGTTTCTTGATGGTAGCATTGTCATCAGTATACTGAAGTTCTAAGATGTGTTGATTGTATGTTAGATGTTTTGATCTAAGTCTACTAAAGTGGAAAGGTCATCCATCATATTGATATCTGATGTCGACTTTGGGATTGTCTGGAGGAAGTGAAACTTTGCAACCGGATAAAAGAAGAATAGTGTAGGTTCCAAGACAGATCCTTTATTTTAGTCTGCACGTGATTGGAAATTCTTCTGGTAGAGTTTTTTGGTTGAATATACGTTCAGATATATTGTCATGCATTACTTGAAACACAGAGATAAATTGGCTGGGGTATATATAATGATGAAAAACTTTCTACATAGAATCTCTTGGAATGCTATCAAAGGCCATTTCTAAGTTATAGAAAACAAGAATAAACGGATTTTTTGTTCCTTGCTTTTCTCTTGGAGATGCCTTGCAAAGAAAATCTTGTCAGTTGTGCCACAGGAGGAATGGAATGCATGTTGAAATTGTGGTAAGATCTTTTTGGCGATGATCTGGAGCCAATTTAGAAGGATCCTGGCAAATACGTTTCTAGTATGGAGAATAATGATATTCCTCTATAGTTCCCACAGATATCCCATGATAAAGGCACTCATAATTCTGATAGAGAGTGAAAGAGACACATTTCTCTGGGAGCTTTTGTATTTAATCATTTCACCCCGAAGAAGGCAATAAAGCCACTAAGGTGCAAGAGGTTACTGGAAGTGAACAAGTGAATGAGAAAACCTTATTGAAGAGAAAGGACAATAAAAGAACAGATTCCAGGAAGACAGAAGATGGCAATTGACATTGCATTTAGATTTTTGAACACTGTAAGGGCAGGGGAGCAAGAAAAGTTGACAAGTGCAAGAAAAATGGCTATTAGAATAGAACATACATTTACATCTAGCTAGTTCAATAGTAAAATGAGACCGAGTAGCCAATCTAGTGGTATGCAGCATAGAGTCAAGGTACACAGGTGGTGAGCTCACTAGAAAAAAAAGGCGATGAAAATATTTGTAGAAACAGAAGCCATGTAATGTTGATGAGAAACTGACTGACATCAAGATGTCAGGTCAGGACTGATAATATTACAGACCCTTCTATAGACTTTATTGATTGAAGTAATTGATTTGTATTTTTTTACTTACTATCACCCTTTTCAGGTTATTTAAAGTCAGAAAATAGTTTTAGATTCTAAGAAGTATCTGAAGATAATTATGATTTACTGATACAAGTCCTACTAATTAACATATAGCTGGGGAGAGAAGATGAGGATACATTTACCTTTATCAAACTATTGCATGTAAATGAATATAATAAACCTGTCTAGAATTGGAACTTGGCTCTACCACTACCAATTCCAGCACATCCTAGATTACAGCACCCAATATTCCCAAGATGTCAGCTATCCAGGTACTGACAAAGCTCCAGTAATTGTACAGCAACCAGCATTTCTATATCATAATTGTATAAAAATCTTTACAGCAATAATGAGTGCATAAAGATATTTTGCACCAATCACAAGTGCACAAAAATCTTCAGACCAAAGATAAATGGATAAAAAGTTTTACACCAATGATGAGTGCAAAAAGATATTGTGCACCAATGATGAGTGCATAAAATCTTTAGACCAATGATAAATGATTAAAGTCTTTACACCAACAATGAGTGCAAAAAGATATTTTGCACCAATGATAAGTGCATAAAAAAATTTACACCAATGATGAGTGCAAAAAGATATTTAGCACCAACGATAAGTGCATAAAAATCTTTAGAACAATGATAAATGCATAAAAAATCTTTACACCAACGATGAGTGCATAAAGATATTTTGCACCAATGATAAGTGCATAAATATCTTTACACCAATGATACGTGGATAAAAATCTTTGCTTCAAAGTGTGTAAAAATCTTTACACCAATAGTAAGCATATTAAAATCTTTGCCCCAATGATTAGTGCAGAAAATCTTTATGCCAATGATAAGTGTATACAAATATTTACACCAATGATAACTGCATAAATGTTCTTTATACCAATGATATGACCATCAGATGATTTTTGTTGTAAATCTTGAGATATAGCTATCTCTTCTATACCAACATTCTTCTTCTTCTTGTGGATGTTAGCGATTATTGCTCGCCACAATTCCAGGTCTTTTGAAGCTCTTAATAAATTTTGTCTTTCTGTTATATCTCCTATATCTTGTTCCTTCTTCCATTTAGTCAAGCTCATTCTTCTTATTATTATTATTATTCTTTTATATGCCATGTCCCTTCAGGGCGTAGCCGATCATGGCTCTCCACGATTTCCTGTCCTTTGTAGCTCTTAATAAATGCATCTTTATTATCATTCCTAAACCTTGTTCTGCCATCCATTTACTCAACTTCATTCTTCTTCTTCTATGCACCATGTCCCTTCAGGATGTAGGTAATCATGGCTCTCCACAATTTCCTGCCCCTTGTAGCTCTTAAAAAACCCTTCTAAATCTTGTACCAACCACCATCCATTTAATCAAGCTTGCTAAATAGGATAAAGGTTGTTTTTCTCTGTCCCTCTGGCCTTCAATCTGTCCTATGAGTATCAAATTTTCCATGCTCTCTTTCCTCATTATACGCCCTAGAAATTTTCAACTATCTCTTTCTTATATTAGAATAAGTCTCTGTTTTGTTTGCATTTTCTCTAAAACTTGCTCACATGCTTGGTTTATGGTATTCTTAGCGTCCCTATGTAGAACCATATTTCTGTTGCTTCAAGACATATGCACTGCTATATAAGAGCATTGATATTATGAAACAGTCCAGGACTCTTTTCTTTGAAATTTCTAATAAAATTTTCCTGTTTCATAATACTTTACTTAACTTTCAGAAGGAATCTTTCACCATCCCAAAGCACCTTCAGATTACAGTGTCACATTTTTTGCCATGTTTTAAAAAATTCTCATATATTTAAATTGTTGTACTTGCTTGATTTTGATATCACCAATTAGTAATTTGCAATTTCTTCTTTTTGTTAACCATTATGCATTCTATCTTTTTGCAATTTATGCTTAGTCGTTTCTTCTTGCTTTCCTTTACTACCTTCTGTGGGAGCCCTTGTAGTTTCATTTCTATGTCTGCTATTAACACTGTATATCTTATGTTGTTCAGATTGCGGCCATTAATAATGAATCCTGCTAGGGCTTCTAGTAATCTCAGAATCTCCCTACAATATACGTTAAATAAGTCTGTGAGAAAACATGTCTTTCACTTACACCCATTTCTATTTTATATATTTAATGAATATTATTTTATATATTATTTAAATGAAGGGTTCAGTTCATTGAATGATATACTCCTGATATCAGTACAACAGCCATAATAATCATAATTATTTAAATGAAGGGTTCAGTTCATTGAATGATATACTCCTGATATCAGTACAAAAGCCATAATGTTGTGATTACAACAACAAGTTGAAGACAATAATCTGCATGAAAATAGGGTAAATAAAGTACATTACATCACTGTTAATGAGACCCTGAACTACTGCCAGTCAAGAGGAACTGATGTCCCCTTGAGGAGGCATTATACCATGAGTGAATATTGGGCCTCAAACTCACACCTGACCTAAAGTGGGACTCTTATATATGATCCATTGCTAAAAATGTAGATAAAATGACTGACTCCCTGCACCACTCCAGTAAGTATCTGAATACTCATGTTATCTTCTACCTTTTATAAAGGTAGAAGATAACATGAGGATGAGCCAGATCATACCGAAAATTAATGTACTAATGCCATATATGGGCGGAGCTGCCCAGTCGTCACTCTCCAGACTTGATAGAGTTCAAAGGCGTCTCCGAGTCCTTTCTCTCACAGGCAGGATGTGGCAAGCCTCTCACTGCTCTATCGCTACTTCCATAGAAAGTGCTCAGATGAACTACATATCCTTGGCTCAAACCTTCACATGCAGGACCTGACATATCACTTACTTAGTAGCAAACCACCCACATTCTCTCTGTATTCCATTGGTGAGAAGTAAGTTCCACACAATTAGCTTCTTCCTGTGAATGACTACTCTATGGAACAGACTCCCAAGGTGGTGCTACTCTGATTACTACATCACTTAATCTGTTCAAGTCTAGAATTAATCATTATCTTCCCCCTCCTATTCATACAGCCTATCCCTTAACACAGCTCCCTATCTTGAGTGGCTCTGAGCCTTGTACAGAGTGAACCGTACTGTAAAAAAAAATATTACTTTCGAAATTAATTAAAGGACTATAGTTGCAACCAAACAATTTCCATTCTAGAAATAAAAATCACCATAAAAAATGTATATCTCTATGTAAATAACTTTTCTCTGGAAGTAAATAAATGGTTACATCAAAAAATTCCACCTAGGGCAACTATAAAGAGTAAAATAAACCAGACGGATTTTTAATAATAGAAAACTATGCACTGAACATATAAATTATTTGACGGTAATGGTGAAAACAGGTTTAAAATTATCAGTCTTGCTTGAATGTCTATCTAGAAAAGATCTGGCCATTTCTGAGAAATCTTAGTGCATATAGGTGAGTGGCTGCCCTCCCAGGAGCTTACTGAGTTATCAAGTGAGATACCAGTGAGTAATCTAGTATACTATGTGACTGTTACATTTGCAATGAGGTTAGAGGCAAAAGATTGTAAAAACCATGTCTATAAAGGCAACACCAACTGACCAGTTTTGTTACTCAGCTTCCTGTATATTCAAATATATATATATATATATATATATATATATATATATATACATATATATATATATATATATATATATATATATATATATGTATACATATAAAAGAAAAAGACTAAATTAATTATCATATAACTGGTTATAAATTTGATTCAACAGTCACACACACACACACACACATATATATATATGTGTAATTTGGCAGCAACTTTTCTTTTAAACATGTAGTATTGAATGTTAAAGACAACATAGTCTTGCATATTTTCTTTTGAAATAGCGTAATCATGTTGCTACTTTTTTATAAAAGTCTTTTGAATTTAAAAGTATTTTAACATTTATTTAGTTTGTAAAAAAGTAGCAACATGATTACGCTACAAGATAATTGGCAAATGTTTATTTAAAAAAATTTTGACTAAAAGTATTGACCCTGAAGATGAACAATGATGTTCGAAAGCGCTAGGTCATCGTACGGACAATACTTATTTCGAAATCATTTTCAAATAAAAAGTCTCATTAGAGAATATGAGAAAATTCAAAAGAAAATATGCAAGACTATGTTGTCTGTAACATTCAATACTACATGTTTAAAATATATATATATATATATATATATATAAATGGTGGTACTCATTTGGAAAAACCTCAGATAGCTCAACTTGCAGTAGACCAAATTGGTACCTGAGGAAAAATGGGAATAAAAAAAGAAAGAACCAAGAACATTAAAACAAGGCAAAAATAATCGTCCAGCTCCAAGTACAAAGAAAAAAAAAACAAAACAAGTAAAAAGACAACTACGTAAAGTGCTCAATTCACTAAGTAGACCAAATCCTAAGATAATCCTAAGGAGCCAGGCAAACCTACCTAAGTTTCACCTAAACCGATCTTCAGGGAAGCTGCATGAAAAGGAAAAATATGGAACAGTTCCATACTGTTCCATATTTTTCTTTTTCATCCAGCTTCCTTGAAGATCTGTAGGTTTGCATGGCTCCTTAGAATTGTCTTACATATATATATATATATATATATATATATATATATGCATATATATATATATACAATGCGCATACATAGTTACAAACCTAAAAAGATATTTTTCAGTTTTTGGCACAAAATAAATGTCTATTTAAATTTAAAATTATGATAATTTAAATGTATTTTACGGAGGCATTTATATTGCCCTGTATATAAATTTATAGATTGATCTCTCATCATGGAGTTAACTTTTTAATATTATATTAAAAAGACCTCATTAGAATAATCCCTACCATCTATGGATTATATATATATATATATATATATATATATATATATATATATATATATATATATATATATATATATATACATATGTGTGTGTGTATAATAATTACTGAAGTTATGAATTGTTGCATCCGTATAAAAAATTCCTCTTAATTTCATATGAGGCTGGATAAAAAATATGTAAATTTCAATTACCCCACCTCCCTCACCGGATACATTTACAATACCCTTACTTCCCCCCCCTCCTCCTCCACCTCCTTCTTCTTCTTCTTCTTCTTCTTCTTCTTCTTCTTCTTCTTCTTCTTCTTCTTCTTCTCCTCCTCTTCCTTCTCCTTCTTCTTCTTCTTCTTCTTCTTCTTCTTCTTCTCCTCTTCCTTCTTCTTCTTCTTCTTCTTCTTCTTCTTCTTCTTCTTCTTCTTCTTCTTCTCCTCCTCCTCCTCCTCCTCCTTCTTCTTCTTCTTCTTCTTCTTCTTCTTCTTCTTCTTCTTCTTCTTCTTCTTCTTCTTCTTCTTCTTCTCCTCCTCTTCCTTCTTCTTCTTCTTCTTCTTCTTCTTCTTCTTCTTCTTCTTCTTCTTCTTCTTCTTCTTCTTCTTCTTCTTCTTCTTCTTCTTCTCCTCCTCCTCCTCCTCCTCCTCCTCCTCCTCCTCCTCCTTCTTCTTCTTCTTCTTCTTCTTCTTCTTCTTCTTCTTCTTCTTCTCCTCCTCCTCCTCCTCCTTCTTCTTCTTCTTCTTCTTCTTCTTCTTCTTCTTCTTCTTCAAATAGAGCCCAATGTATTTATTACAGAGCATATAAATTACAAATGAATGAAATTCAAAAATACCCCATCTCAATGGCCGTTTTGCTCCGAAAGAGTTTGTCAACACTAAAAAGTTAGTTATCTAAGCTTAGGACCAACTTAATAAAAAAAATATTCAAATGTTGGACAATTTTTGTCTTTATTTTCACCAGAAATTAAAGCAAATATATGAACATTAGAACGGTTCATGATCAGACATAATAGACATTCATTGTCTGTTATATTTAACAATATATGTTTAAATAATGATCTGCTGCCCCAATACACTAAATATATATATATATATATATATATAAATGGACAAACTGAAATTAGCGTGTTTGTGTGTGTGTGTCTGTTTATTTATTAATTCAACATACTTCAATATACACTAAGAAAAAAAAAATTTTTAATAAAAAGTTATTATTATTATTATTATTTATTTATTTATTTTTTATCAAATGTTTTGGTATATATATATATATATATATATATATTGTGTTGTCCAGAAAATCCATATTGATTTTTTGTTGTTCATGTTCCAACATGTTAGAACACGTTAAATCTATTAACTAATATAATATGTTTACATTTCTGATTAGAGCACACTTTAAACTATCTCTTGAGAAAGAAACTTTAAAATTACTTAATTTTTGTCAGTTTTGCATCCCTATGAAAATGGAAGATTATAAGCTGCATTTTAGACACTTGATACTGTTTTTTACTGTAAAGACAAAAATGCCTAGCAAGCAACAAAAAAGGTACAGGTGCTGTGTACAGGGAAGATGCTTTGGCTGACAGAAGTGTACAGAAGTGGTTCACTATGTTTAGAGTTGATAATTGTAGCCTCATTGATGAAGAATTCTGACACCCAAGACATTGATTGGGAATAAACCTCATTACACAACATGGGAACTGGCAAAAACACTAAATCTATCAAAATCCACATCCATGAGCACTTAGTGAATGTTGGGTACTCAAATTGCAATGATGTTTGGGTACCCCTTCTGTGATTTGCTGTATAAACATAATGAAAATGAACCCTTTTTGAAGCAAATTCTGGTGGATGATGAGAAATGGATTGTTTACAACAATGTTCAGTGAAATGATCCTGTGGAAAGTGACATCAACCAACTTTAACCACCTCAAAATCAGGTGTTCATCTTATGAAAGTCATGATGTACATCTGGTGGAATTGGAAAGGAATCCTGAGCTTCTGCCAAATAACCAGTCACTTCTGAAAAGTACTGCTCACAACTGGCTGAATTAAAGGCAGCAATTCAAGAAAAATGCCAAGAATTGGCAAACAGAAAAGGTGTTATTTTTCAATTGAATGATGCTGTTTATTTGACGACCTGGCAAAAACTGTTGCCGGTTACCCCATCTTCCATATTCACCAGGCATTGTTACTGCAGATTTTCATTTATTCAGGTCCTTGCAAATTAATCTCAATGGTAAAAATTTTAATTCTTTCGATGACATAAATAACCACATTAATGAGTTCTTTGCTGAGAAACAACCAAAATTTTGGGAAATGGAATCTTAAAAGTTGAAGGAAAAATGGAGAAAGGTTTTGTTACAAAATGATTCATATTTAGTTGGATAAATATTTAATGCCAAAATTTTGTTTTGTGTTTATATTTTTGCTTAAAAATTGGCATGAACTTTCCGGACAATACAATATATATATATATATATATATATATATATATATATATATATATATATATGCATATAATATATGGATAAAATAACTGAAAAAAAATTGGGTGTTTTTTTTGCGAAAGTATTTATTTATATGTTTTTATACATATTTAATATTTCAGACCAGCTCGGCCCTTCCTCAGAAATTAATTGAATTACTGTATTACTGTATTTGGCAGTTTGTTTACACTTTACAGCGTCCGTCGTTAGACGCGGACGTCACGTGATGTGGAATGCAACTATGTTTGAATTTTTTAACGTAAATCTAACGATCGTATTTTAGACATTGTTTAAAAAGGTTTTTTAACTATATCTAAAGAAATTTTTTAACTATTGAAATATTTATACAGATTTAATGCACATATATATATATATATATATATATATATATATATATATATATATACACATATTATATATATATCTGTCTATATTTCTGAGATGAGGTATTATGTACACTATTTACATTATTCGGACTATTGTCCTCATCTTTGTCATTTGTCGCCATATTTATTACAACATTTCGGCCATTATACACTCTGGCCTTCTTCAGGAGGTTGTAATGTCGAACTGAACACTGTATTTCACTCACTGGAGTAGACTGTTCTAGTGTCTAAAGGAGGCCAGAGTGTACAACAGCCCATAGATATATATATGTATATATTTTAAACAGACAAAACCATATGTTTTTATCCCAACAATGTAACTTTTTCTTGGACAACAACTCATCAGTGGAATCATTGATGACCCGTAAAATGTTAATGTTGATATGGTGTCGGCAGAAAAAAGCGACTGCTAAGAGTGACACATACATCCCAGTGTGCACAGATATTTTTTTTAATATTAATGTTCATCTAATACAAGGCTCAAGTGCCACCTAAGGTAGAGGTTAATTTGTAGCGTTGCATGAGCATAAGGAAAGGCAAGAAGTGATGTTCCTACACTGATCCTAGGCAAAGAGCCAGAGAGTGGCACAGATACTACACACTAATCCTCAGGAAAGGAACATGATCCTCAGAGGCAGAATACATAGACTGCTTTGGATTACATAATCTAAAGCAAGAGTGTCAATCCATGTATAAAGAAGCCTTTCATTTTTTATGGGTACCATGCTAGAAATAATATAAATAAAGAAGAATTATTGTGTTTACGATTAGAGGTAACAAGTAGACAAAATTAATATCGAAATTAGAGGCAATAAGGTTGTTTTGCCACTAGAGCTGAGGGGAAAAGAGTAAATAAATCAGGTAAAAGTCATATTATACCTGGCCCAGCAGCAAACTTTTATTAACTGGCTTATCAACCAAGATTAGGTTACCTGTCTACATGGTTATCGGGGGGATGGGGGGAGACACAAAACAGGTTTCTCAATATCTTCAACATTTTTTGCCCTCACTCATATCACCAATTTTGATAATTTAATTTGTATATTATTTTGTTAGTTGTTACTTACAAATATTTTATATATATTAAAAATAGAATGAAAATATAAGCAAAGTGGTATGAAATTATTTTTAACTGGTATTTTTTTCAGTTACTTTTTATCACAAATACTGACAATTTCAGCCTACAGTAATTGTTAATACAACTGTTTTTATTAAATAATATGGGCCGAGTGGTTAGAACGTTTGCATTCTGACCATGAGACTCGGGTTCGAATCTCACCATGGTCAATTTGTCCGGAAGGAGAGGTCTATCCCACCTTTGGAAAGTGCCTGACGACCATACCACAGATTGACCCAAGCCTTGTCAGTGAAATTGGGTAGATAGAACCCTTGGTGGCCATTGATAGCTGTGTTAGCATGAAGTCACAAGTCATCATGACCGAGAGCTTGCGTGTGCTGGCCTTGTTCAAACTGTTGATCATGCAAGATAACATGCTCTTTCTCAGAAACTGTAACTAAGGTCATCTCAGCATAGTTTCAGTATAGACCACAGATGGGCTTTGCAAGCATCTGCAATAGAGATTGGCTAGCCACCCTAGTAGACAGGTATCCTCGAATACGAGTGGCCAGCTATACATTAAATAATCTACCATTATTAATTTTTGTCTGGTATTTCTTTCATTTTCATTTCACTTATTTTATTACATTAGTACTATTTGTAGTAGTAATATTCTCTTGAATTTTTATTAGATGAAGCATTTATAAGATATAAACTCTGATATTTTATGGCTAATAAGTGAACTACAAACAAGTAAGAGACACCTATAAATAAATCTTACTAAATTCAGTACATACAAAAACATTTTTACAATTCTTTACAAAAAGAGCTCCAACTTAAATAAGTATTTCTAGAATCTGATTGGATAGGACAAGTCACATGAAGTGCTTTCTACAATGTCCGTGTGGTTGAACTCCAAAATGACCTGGAAATGGATTGGGGCTCAGGTTACTGAGTACATCCCTGCGCAAAATGCAGATAGGGATTCGGAGCCGAGCACCTGCTACCTATAAGTAATAAATACGGTTCATGAACAACAGCAAAACAAACTGTCAGTGACTAGATATGTAAAAGACAGCCAACAAACCAGGCCCTGCTTCAATCAACAACATAGACACATGTTACCATGACAACATGTCAGTCAGCGATGATTTTTCTACACTGAGAAACATAAAAAGCCGTTATGAAAGTCCTGTCTCCACTGTCTGTTCACCATATGTATCTGCCTATATAAGTGTTGTTGTCAAATTCAGCTTCGTCTTCTTTTTCCCCAAAGATCATTTCTTCACATTGTTTATTATTTTGTGCTGTATTTGTGGGAATGACACTTGGTTTTTATTTTTCCATCTAAAGTCAGAGTAGACTGACCCCACACATTGTCAACTATTATTCATTTCTGACTAGTATTTCTTTCATCTTAATTTCACTTGTTTTTTATTACATTAATAGTATTAGTAGTAGTAATATTCTTTTTGATTTTTATTATATGAAGCATTGTCAACCATTCATTTTTTGAGTAGTATTTTTTTCATCTTAATTTCACTTACTTTTTATTACATGAGGGAAAGAAATATTCATTCTCCCTTTTACATTTGTCTTGTTATGAGCATTGTTACTTCGATGATACAACAACACCATAGACATAAACTACAACAACAAAAAAACATACAGATACATATATAAACATGTCCAATGTGGAGAACAGTGAAAAAATAAATATTTCACCCCAAAGCAAAACATAACTCAGTATTTAGTGAAGAAACCTTTGTTGGCAAGCACAGCAACCAGATGTTTCCTGTAGTTGGTTACCAAGTTTTTACAGATACCAGGGGGGATTTTGGCCCACTCCACTTTGCAAATCCTCTCCAAATCCTCAAGGTTTATAGATTGTTGTTGGGTAACTCAAAGCTTCACTCCCTCCACATTTTCTCTAAAGGATTAAGATTTGAAGACTGTCTAGGCCATTCCATTACCTTAATGTGCTTCTTCTTAAACCACTACTTTGTTGCCTTACCTGTATGCTTTGGGTCATTGTCATGCTGGAACACCCATCCATGACCCATATTCAGTATCCTGGCTGAGGCAAGGAGGTATTCATTCAAGACTTCCCTTTACTGGCCCCATTCATTTTTCCCTCGACCCGTTGTAGTTGTCCTGTCCCCTTAGCAGAAAAAGAGCCCCAAAGCATAATATTATTCACCACCATGCTTAATGGTTGGGATGGTGTTTTTGGGGTACAAGTCAGCTTTTTTGCCTCCAAACATGGCGAATCGATTTGATGCCAAAGAGCTCAATTTTAGTTTCGTCTGACCACATCATTTTCTCCCAATCCTCCTCTGAATCATCCAGGTGTTCATTTGCAAACTTCTGACAGGCCTGTACATGTGCCTTCTTGAGTGACATTATGGGTGCTACATGATTTCAGTCCACTACGATGTAGTGTATTACTAATGGTCATCTTGGTGACTGTGGTTCCAACTGCCTTGAGATCATCAACTAGCTCTTCCCACATAATTCTGAGTTGTTTTCTCACCTTTCTCATCATCAGGTTCACTCCAAATTGGGAAATCTTGCTTGGAGCTCCAGACCAAGGGAGATTGATAGTCAGTTGGTGTTTCTTCCATTTTTGACACCAACAGTTGACTCCTTCTCCCCAAGCTGCTTGCCAATCATCTTGTAGCCCATTCCAGTCTTGTGCAGGTATACAATTTTGTCCTGGATGTCCTTAGACAATTCTTTCATCTTGTCCATTGTGGAGAGATTCTGATTCATCATACCAAGTGGCTTAAGAATGCTACTACTGACCTTGAAGGCATTCAAACACTTAATTTTTCAGTTTCTCAATCCCTCATGCAGATAGTTGACTTCCCCACACGTATTTGCCTACAACCAGGACAGTAAGGCCTCTCTCCTTGATCTATGTTTTACCTCCATCCCTGAGTCTTGTAGCACCACGCATCTCTGCCCTCTTGGTAACTTTGATCATGCTGTAGTGTCTGTCAACATCTCCTTCAACTCTAACCCCTGCAAAGAACCTCCTACCATTAGAACCTTGTTCTGCAATCAACGAGCAGACTGGGACTCACTCAATGATTTCCTCCGCAATGTCCCCTGGGATGTTGTCTTTACACTCCCCATTCAAGAATGTGCTTCTGAGGTCTCCTCCTGAGTTAAAGCTGGAATCAGTGCTTTCATCCCCTCAAGGAAATATTGCACTCCTCCCCTTGATTCTCCACTGCTTGCTCAGTCGGCATTGCCCATATCAACCACTTCTTCTACCTATATCGTAGCGACATGTCCAACTGCAATAGATGACTTTTTGCCTCTACCCATAACAAGTGTAAGTGTGTCCTTAACAAAGTTAGGTCACTATTTGCTGCTCAAATAAAGGAATGTATTGCATCTCGCAAATACGGCTCCAAGGATTACTGGCATCTCTGCAAGAGCATACTTAACAATAGCAAACCCTCTATACCTCCTTTGTTCAACTAGTTTGAGGTCCTGACCTCCTCTGCCGACAAGGCTGAATGCTTTGCTCAAAAATTTTCATTCAATTCAACGCTCGACTCTTCCAGTGTACCCATACCTGATTTCCCTCTTAAAACTGAGGCCCTTTTGAGTGGGTTGCACATAACCCATCATTGGTATTGGGCATTATCTCTAATTTAGACCCCCACAAGGCTAGTGGTGGTGATGAGATACCAGGCATTGTCCTGAAGAAATGTGCGCCTGAACTGGCGCCCGCCCTCTCCAAATTATATAACTACTGCCTGAAGGAATCTTGTTTTCCAGACTGTTGGAAGTCCTCATCAAATCGTTCCTGTCTTTAAGGACTATAGCGACCCATCTGACCCTTCTAATCACCGTCCTATCAGTCTCCTACCCATCTTCCGCAAAGTCTTCAAAGCTTTAATCAATGCCGAAGTGGTTAACCACCTTACATCTCAGGATCTGCTATCAGACAAGCAATATGTTTTTTCGCTTTACCTGATCTACAGCTGATGTGCTTACAGCAATCACTGAAATTGTCTACCAAGCTCTTCAAAATAACGGAGAAGCTTGTGCCCTGTCTCTAGACATCTCCAAAGCATTTGATATGGTTTGGCATGCTGGCCTTCTTCACAAGCTCCAGGGTTATGGAATTACAGGTCGATTGTTTGACTTAATACAATCATTCCTGTCAAACCGTGAATTGAATGTCATTCTCAATGGATTCTCCTCCAGCTCCTATCCCACGAACACAGGTGTTCCCCAAGGCTTCATCCTAGGCCCCACTCTGTTCCTTATCTTCATCAATGATCTTCCTGATGTCATAGATTCCCAAGTAGGCATCTATGAGGACGACACTACAACTTACTCCTGCCTCAAAAACAAATCTAGTGTCACTGACAAAACTAACCTGGCCGTTCATCTCGAAAAGGACCTCCAATCAGTTGTGAACTGGAGCAAGAATTGGCTGGTTAACTTTAATGCCTCAAAAACAAAGCTGCTCTCTATTAATCACCACCGAGATCCTTCCCTGTCCCCCCAGAAGAATGTATGACACTCAGCTTCTCAAGAGCACCTCTTTTGCTGACTGCTGACCTGATATGGAACAAATACATCGAGTCAATTGCTTCGTCCACCGCAAGGAAAGATGGCTCCCTGTGCCGCGCCAGGAAATTTTTCTCCCCGAAATTGATTCTTCAAATCTACAAATCAACCATGCATGGAGTATTGCTGCCATATATGGTCTGGAGCCCCTTCTGTTTGTCTCGGGGTTGTTGATAAGATCCAGAGACGGATATGCAATGTAATTGGCCCTGATCTGGCATCTCGTCTGCAGTCGCTCTCTCACAGATGTGCCGTCACCTCTCTCTGTCTTTTTTACAAATACTTTCATGGTAATTGCTCTGATGATCTACTTTCACTGGTTCCCAGACTTCATGAATTCAAGTGTCCTATGGGGCTGGCATCCTGCTCTCGCCCTTTCACTGTTGAAACTGTTAAATGTAGCTGTCTTTTCTACTCCAATAGCTTCATATCTCGCACCTCTCGCCTGTGGAACTCCCTTCCCTATTGCAGTTTCCCTGATAGCTATAATCTCCAACTATTCAAATGTAATATCAATCAACATTTCCAGTTGCCTTGATCTATCCACTATCCTTCTCTTCATCCTTTCCTCTATCACTCCTATCTGCTCTCACTCCAAATCCTCTGTAACCCCTTGCGTGCTAGTGGCTTCCCACCTTGCTTGGGGTGAAATGCTTAAAAAAAAATTCTAGTGTCTTTTATACAGGTAATGAGTACTTGATTAGGAGTAATAAGTGAGTAATAGGACTAGTCTATATGACTTCTGGTCACATAACCGGTCTGTGGGGCCTGAATTATTGCTGGTTGGTAGGGGGTGAAATACTTATTTTTTCTATAAAAATAAATAAATGTCCAAAAATTAATATAATGTGATTTTCTAGAATTTTTTTTATATTTATATTCTCACTTTCAAGACAAACCTACCCTGAAAATTATAGGCCGTTCTCATTTTTGTAAGGTGGCAAACTCAGAAAATCAGCAGGGGAGGAAATACTTCTTTTCCCCACAGAATCACATATGTCTACATAGCAAAGCAAAGTATAAGGAGGAACAGAAGGAAGGTCTTACATATAATTTAAAGATATTCCTGACCTGGAGAAGACTCTGGGTTTAAACAGGCCAGATTCATCTACGTTCCAAAGGGAAATGGCATCATGTGCTTGTAAGCTGGGGAGACAAATTTAACCTCAGTCTGGGCCAAAGTCCCATTCGTTTATGTCACAGAGAGAAATGGCATCATGTGCTTGTAAGCTGGAGAGGCAGTTTTAGCCTCAGCCTGGGCCATAGGCCAATTCATTTATGTCACGAAGGAAAAAGGCATCATGTGCTTGTAAGTAGGGGTGACAGGTTTAGCATCAGCTTTTTCCAAAGGCCCATTCATCTATGTCCTATACGGAAAAGGCATCATGTTCTTGTTAGCTGGGGAGGCAGATTTAGTCTCAGCCTGGTCAGAAAGGGAAACAGCATCATATGCTTGTAAGCTGGGGAGGTAGATTTAACCTCAGCCTGGGCCAAAGGCACCATTCATCTATGCCATAAGGGAAATGGCACCATGTACTTGTAAGCTGGGGAGGCAGATTTTGCCTCAGCCTCGACCTTTGGTCCAGGCTAGAAGAAAGCAACCATCATGTTTATTTCATGTTCACAAACTAAAAATTGTCTCCTGCTTTAGGTCACTGTATGCAGTGACTTCACAAAGTGATTGTCATGTGACCACATAACTTATCTTCACCCCCAAAGTAGATCAGCACCTCCTGTATCCGTAAAATATTAATAGTATTAGTAATAGTAATATTCACTTGAATTTTTATTTGATGAAGCATTGTCAACCATTATTTATTTCTGACTAGTATTTATTTCATCTTGATTTCACTTGCTTTTTATTACATTACTAGTATTAGTAGTAATAATATTCTCCTGTGTTTTACTAGATGTAGCATTGTGAACCAATAATTATTTATTGACAATAATTCTTTCTATATAATTTCAGTTTCTTTTTATTGCCACTCCTCAATCATCATTCCACTCTCATTAGGAGCCAACATAGTCAAAAGATAAGGCTTTAGTGTCTGTCCAATTTACGTCCCTTATCTTCAAGGTTTTGTCTTAATGAGAACTGCTTTAACAATTAGTCTATAAATGCCACTGGTTTTAGTCATTCAAAACTGGCCATCAAGCCATTCTGTATTCAACGCAAAACTTGACGCAATGCCATTTTCATTTGCATATATCTGAGGTATTAGTATTTTGAGATTAACAGTGGACATATTAAGACAGATTCCCTGAGTAAAAATGGAAGTATATTCTTTATTTTAAGTTCATGCTGCTTACTCATTTTCAGGATTGATTTGGGAGTTGGGATAAAAAGCAAGTCAAATTAAAATGAAAGAATTACCAGAAAATATTTTAATCATAACTGCCAATAATTCCTCAAAGAGATTTGTATTGATGAGTAGTGATTGAAACTATCATAATTCCCCATGTATAATATGCCTTCATCCATAATACACGCGCCTAAAATTGTGCTGAAAGTGTGGGAAAATGCTTCTACTCATGCATAATACGCACCCCTTGTTTGGTAATCAAACACTATAAATTGTACCTCTCCAATTTCATTAGAGCCAGCATTTACTTTATTTTA
>OZ038505.1:36509133-36701633 GCA_964036315.1 Acanthosepion esculentum
GATTATTGGTTTAACAATTCCAGTAATTAGGAAAACAAAACCTAATCTAAAAACTATGAATGTTTATTGAATAAAAAAAAAATCTAGTACTGAAGTACTAATATCATTATTTGAGTAATTTGTTTGTGGACTTAAGTAGTTTGGACTTCGAACTTGGTCAGCATCCAATATTATCTGACAAATATCAGATCCAATTTTGTACAAAATTTGGCCAGATAATATACTTTTAATAGCTTTAGCTTAGCAACATAATGAAAGCCATTTAAATAACCTACGAGGAATAACAGACAATGATTAGGATAATGATGGCAAGAGAAATGATTACATCGCTATTAAAAATTACATATGCAAACAAATGTAGTAATTACAAAGAAATCAATGATAATTAGAATATTTGATTAGTTGATATTACAGAGCATATATGCAAGCTACTTGAGTACAACATTTATATATGCATATATATATATATATAAATACACAAACACATATATATATGAAATGGACAAAGTCTGACAATTATTTAAAGACATTTTTATGTTTAACATTCTTTTTATAGATACAAATATTTAAGTAAATGCTCTGTTTATAATACACAGTATTAAATAACATTTACCGGCCTGAATGTCCGAGAAATTTTCATGAAATATATTCTTCCTCCGACAGGATTCGAACCTGTATCCTATACAGAACCGTCATATAGCCTGACGTGCCTTAACCAATTTGGCCACTGAGGATCGTTCGGTTGGCAAGGTCGAATTTACTGCTTATAAACTTCAATCTTCCATGAATCTCTCACATACATTCATAACTGCTCATGGCGTATCAAATGTAAAGAAATGACGTCACACATTATGAAATGGACAAAGTCCGACAATTATTTAAAGACATTTACATATCATTACAATCTATTTTACATATTTATAAGTCTACCATTCATTCAGACATTGAATATTGCTACCATGTCTACTGTTTCTGCTATGCATTTAGAGCTGCTTGATAAAATACAAGGAAGAATCTGCAATATTATTTGTCCTGACCCAGCATCTCAACTTTCCACCACTGTTTTATATCCTCTCTTTGCATCTTCTATAAATATTTTCATGGTAATTGTTCTGATGTGCTTTCCACGTTGGTATGTAGACTTTATGAATTTAAACACCGGACTAGACTGGCAGCAAGGTCTCACCATTTTTCATTTAAAATGGTTAGATGTAACTGTAACTTGTACGTTAATAGTTTCTACTGTTGCACTTCTCACTTGTGGAACTTTCGTCTTGCTTTCCAGTCACCTTTGATCTTTAAAAATTTAAATGCAATTTCAATTGTTATCGTCTGTCTTCTTAATCCCTATCCTTTTATTGTTTTCTCTGCTTAATAATGTTTTCTTTCCTCATATTATTCCACAGTCTACTCTTATGTCTTAGTGGCTTTATTGCCTTGCTTGGAGGTGAAATGATTATATATATATATATACATATGTAAATATGTTTTATTGAATTTGACTGACAAGTGCTGTCTATTGATTTTTTTTATAATGATTTTCCACTTTACATCTAAGTAATTACTGGCAAAACTCATTGCTGTGTATTGGAGTGCTCATCAAGATTTTCTGCTATGTTGGATCTGAAGAGAAATCCACAGACACCACATGGTAGGATAGGAGGGTTAAGGTGATAGAGAGCTCTAGCTTTTCTTTGGGCTCTTTTTGTCTCTTCTACTTGTCTTCTGGTGCTTTCGAAGGATGTTGTTTTTTCATGGATTACTCTTCCCCAATTGGTTCTTTCTGCAGCTCCCAATTTACCACATCGATTTCTGTCCTCAGCTAGGTTTTGTTGAGCTGATCCTTGGTCTCTTGCCAGATGAGAAGAGGTTTTGTTTGGGTAGGTGGATATCTGGCATTTGGGCAAGATGGCTGGCCCATTGAAGTCAGTGGCGAGTCATAATGGTTTCTAGGCTCTCCATCTTTGCACAAAGGAGAACTTTGTTGTCCGTGATCTTGCAGTGGATGTCTCTTCAGTAGAGTACCCAGGTTTCACAGGTGTACAGGAGAGTCGTGCTTACAACAGCTCAGTAGACTATGATCTTAGTGGTTTGTATATATGTATGTAGTTTTATGCAATATTGTTTATATATATGTATGTAGTTGGTTGGTTGGTTATCAGCATCTCTATGTGTTATTTAATGCTGAATTCTAAATAATTTTAACACAATTGTATGCCTTCATCTATAGATAAAATTTATTCTTGGTCATTTTGCTATAAAATGTATCAATGGTAATTCTACTATAAAATGTATGGTTGGTATATCTTACAGTATCTGTCTATATTTCTGAGATGAGGTATTATGTACGGTATTTACATTGCTTGGACTATCATCCACATCTTTGTCGCCATATCTATCACAACATTTTGGCCATTGTATGCTCTGGCCTCCTTCAGGTGGTTGGAATGTCGAACTGCACCATTTATTTCACTCGCTGGAGTAGACTGTTCTAGTTCCACGTGCCATGTCTAATGGATGTCAGTTATCAGTTATCTCCTGTTAATTCCCCTCTCCAAGTCCTCCACTGCCTTAACCAGGAATTGAACTCACACTCTTTGGGTCCTGTCACTGGATTTAACAAATGCCTTTATCCACTGTGCCATGTGTCCTTGAGAGATTTATCTGTAGCCTTTATCCACAGTGCCATGTGTCCTCAAGGACACATGGCACAGTGGATAAAGGCAATTGTTAGATCCAGTGAGAGGACCCAAAGAGTGTGGATTCAATACCTGGTTAAGGTGGTGGAGAACTCAGAGAGGGGAATTAACAGGAGATAACTGATAACTGACATCCATTATACATGGCATGTTGAATTAGAACAGTGTACCCCAGTGAGCGAAATAAAGGGTTCAGTTCAACATTCCAACCATCTGAAGAAGGCCAGACCATAAAATGGCCGAAACATGTATTGCTGGCATTTTTACTATAAAAATGTAATTTTTAAACTTTTGTAGCAAGAAATAAAAGATACCTCCCCTTGACCAAACAAAAATAATAAAAATTAATTAGAAATATTCAAACAGTCACATGACCTGAAACATGACCTGTGAAGTTATAGAAACAGGATGCACAAATTTCAGGCTTGTGACAAACCAAACAGATAAGTACAAAATTAATATTGATTTTGCTACCTAGTCTTTTGCAAGTAGATGCATGCCAACCTTGTATTAAGAATTTTGAATAGAAATATATATATATATATGTGTTTTTTTTTCGAAAGACTTTTGTGTTTTGTTCAAATGTTTCATATATTTATGCAGTCATATGGTTCATTTACTTTAAACAACGTTGATGTTTCATACCTCTGTACAACACTTTCATAGTGTTTTGTTTTTGTGTGTGCATTCACTATTTGCCCATAGCTGTGACCCTAACAGGTGCTATTACTCTGGGTCAGGGAACAACATCAATTAAGAGGTGGTTTCATGCTCCTCAAAACCTCCAATCTCTCAATCAGATGCCTTGATGCCAGATCTAGTTTATTGTCATATCCAGGAATATATATGCATGTATATAATTTAATATATATTAAAGAATTTGGAAGGACTCAAACTCATCACAGAGATCTGTTTTAACAGTACATCTGTCTTACCCAGGACCAGTGCAAGGGGCTTCATATGGGTGCTCCCCGTTTTAATACACCTCAATTTTTATAAGCTTGTATTCATATAAAATACAAATTTCATTGTAGCCTAATTATGTACGATAATGGATCATATGTAGTACTAGAAAAATTTAAAATAAATACACTGTGTCTAAATATAAATTAGAGACATGTCATAATAGATCCTTATATCTTAAATAAATCAACAGTTTTGTGGCAATTTTTAAGATCAGCTTGAGATTTTTCTTAAATGTTGAATAATTTTAACACATTGAACATTATGGATAAAAAATAGTGTTTTTTTGAGACTTATTTCAGTGGAAATATGGCCAGTGCAATGATATCGTTACCCTCACCCGCCGGAATCTGTTATACACACCCGTAAACTTTGATACAGGCCCAACTCTACTACATCTCAATTTTCATAAGGTAGCATTTATATAAAATACAAATTTTATTGTTACCTATATATATATATATATATATATATATATGTGATGAAAAATATGGAAAAGACAGAACAAAATCCGAATATGCAAGTTTACTGTTTTAATGTTGTTTTACTGTCGACGTCAGACGTTTCGTTCTAGTAGACCATCTTCAGGACATCCACATATTTGCTTACATATATATATAAGTACAATAAAGGAGCATATGCAATATAGGTGAACAGTTCAACTAGAAATATTGAAAATAAATACAAGGTGTCCAAATACAAATTAGAGACATGTCATAATAGATCATTCCATCTTAAATAAATGTCATAATAGATCATTCCATCTTAAATAAATCAACAATGATTTATGGCAGTTTTTATCAAGTTGAGATTAGTCTTGTTAGAAAAGTGAATAATTTTAGCACATTCAACATTATGCATAAAAAATAGTGAATCTTATATAGTGTTTTTTTTCCTAGCTTGAGCTTGAGCAAAACAAAGTCACAGATTTGGACAAGAAAATAAAGAATCCAGAACACCATCAAAATCCACAAAGATTTATCATCCTTTAATAGTAAGTTATGCTTAGTTTAATCTGCAATGTATATGAATGTAGCAAATGTTGATGAGGCAAATGTTGATGAGGCTTCTTTTTTTTTACAGTAAGCTTCACCCTGTATGAGGTATAGGTTTAGATTAAGGGTTAATTTATGTGGATAGGAGAAGATAATGGTTAACTCTTGACTTGAACAGGTTAAGATTGTAGTGATTGAGAAACCATTCTCTTGAGAGTCTGTTCCACAAGGCAGTGGTTCATGGGAAGAAGCTCTTTGAGTGGAACTTATTTCTCACTGATGAAATACAGAGGGAATGTGGGTGATTTGATACTATATAATTGGTAAATAGTGATTGTCATCAAGCACGACCCAGGGCCCCAAATCAGTTAGGTGGTTAGTGGGTAGTATGCATTGGCCCTGGGCTTACCAATTAGTCTATGATACTGTTTTATAGCAAAAGCTACATGTTACACAGCAACAGTCTCTTTATAGATTGAATAAAACCAAAAACATAGAAGAGGATTGAATTTTAAATGGAATCGTTAATTGGGTAAATTATGATATCTCATTATTTGATAAAAAAAGAAAACAAATATCTTTTCTCGGACAACTGAGAAAGATTTGAAAAAAGAGACCCGCAAAAAACACTTCTTCACCATTCAGTTATAAGCTTTTGGCTACATCCATATTGTTAAACACATTTTCTCAAAATACCAACAAAAGTAATAATAATACGAATATTGAAAGTAATAATAAAAAATGATTGCAATAATAAGGGAGACTGATAACAGATAAATTGCACAGATAATCATCAATATACTGTGAGTTACCGCCCCTGATCAAGCTGGGAGATTGTAATGGACCATTAATCCGATTGATCAGTTAATGTCACATGACTTGTTTCTTTTTGTTTTTTGCTATCTGTGTGGCTGTCATTCATTGGTTTATATAAACACTGAGGCTTTTACATATATAGAGACGTCATATTTTTTGATGGAAACTGAAGATAAATATTGTTATCAGGGGAATCAACCATTTGCTGGTTTCTGCTTTTCGTGAAAAAAAAAAAAAACATTTCAAATAATGATACCAAGCATATGCAATCAAAAAGTGCCAAATTACATATAAAATATTTGACAGCAAAGCGGTAAGTAAATATTGACTGCTTAATGTAACTTTCATGAGTAAATATACAAAAAAAAATACATCACAGAAGAAAACAAATGTATAAGGGTATGAAAAAAAAGGGTAAATTGGTATGGAGAGATTAATTAAAGAGATAAATATTTTTCTAAAGATCATTGTATATATATATATATGTGTGTGTATATATATATATATATATATATATATATAACTCACTATATATATATATATATATATATATATATATATATATATATATACATTTCTCACTATATATATATATATATATATATATATATATAGTGAGAGATGGAGAGAGCACTTTAACATGGTAATGGTTATCAAGCTTGTCTTATCATATCAATTAATACAGTGTATTGAGTTTGATCCACACTAAGTGCTACATACTTTCATCTTTGTGCCACATCTATGCTTCATCTAGAAAATCAATATTTGAAGCACTTTAGTGTGGTGTAATGGTTAGCAAGTTTGTCTCACTGGATCAATTACATTTGAGTGTTCCAAACTTTTGGCCTTGTGTCACATGTAAGTTATGCTTAGAAAATCCATATACATATATATATATATATAGAGAGAGAGAGATAACTGGAAATATCATTTAAAAAAAAGAACCCCTGGAAGAATAGACATTACCAAAGTCAGAGAAATATAATAACAGATATATATATTTATATATATATATATATATATATATATATATATATATATATATATATGTGTGCCAACTGAAGTTATGGGAGTTTAAACAAGTTTATTAGATTTGTTGGTGGTGGAGGAGATGAAGACATGTAATGATAATGATAATGTCGATGGTGAAAAGGTGTTGTGATGGTGGTAGTGAAAAGATAGAAGGAAGGAAGGTAGGAATGGTGGAAGGAAGGAAAGAAGAGAAGGACGAGTGATGTCAGATGAGTGTTGGAAGAATGAGAGGCAGAAGGAAGGAAGGAATGAAAAATAAATTTATTTTGGGAGGAAGGAAAATTATTGTTGGGAAGGGAATAATACTTGACAGAAGGAATGAAAGAAAGAATGGATGAAGGAAGAAAGGAAGGAAATAATGAATGAAGGAAAAATAAAAGAAAGTAATGATCAGAAAGAATAAATAAATTTGAAGGAAAAGTGGAAGAAAGGACCGAAAAAAAAGTAAACTTGTGAAAAAGAAGTGGATTTGTCAGAAAGAGAAAAAGTCTTGAAAGAAGGAAGGAAGGAAGGAAAGATGGAAAAATAAATTTATTTTTGGAGGAAGGAAAATTGTTGTTGGGAAGAGGATAATACTTGAAGGAAGAAAGAAAGGAAGGAAATAATGAATGAAGGAAAGTAGAAATGAAGGAAAAATAAGATGCATGTTGTGATATTGGTGGTGGTCGTTCCTGTACAAGTTCCTGTACTTTTAAGAGCATAATTGTCCATCCCACAAAATGTTTAATATCTAAAAAAATACTAAATTAATTGTTTCTTCTTTCCAGGTTTTCAGATAAGACAGTTAGCCATCTTGACACCATTTGTTGTACGAATCACTGAAAAACACTTTAAGTTATTTATCTAGAAATAGAACAGGTTAAAATCTTTTTGTGTCATCCCACTGTCATGTCGCCTGAAAAATGGTGAGAGGAAAAATCATTCAGGCCTTCAGTAATGGTACCAACATTCATACTCTGGCTTCCATCTTCAAAGGTCATTCAAGAACCATCAAGAGAATGGTGAATAAGTTTAAAAAGTGAACAGTAGAAAGGAAAACTGGATCAGAAACTCACAACAGCAAGAGGGATCATCATTTCAACTTAGAGCTAAAGAAATCAATTGGAAAAAATCCACCTCAATCCATAAGTCGTTTGTCATGTGAGAGAGTAGTTTCAGCTATGACAGTCCAAAGAGTAGTAAAAAAAGACTTGAAAATGAAATCATGCATGAAACATGTGAGGCACTTTACTACTCCAAGACAGAGAGTTAGAAGGTTAGAAAGGGTGATCATCATCATGAATAAGTTAGAAAATGATCCACTTTATTCACTGTGCCATGTGTCCTCAGGCATTGGTTAGATCCAGTGACAGGACCCAAAGAGTGTGAGTTCAATATCCAGTTAAGGCAGTGGAGAACTTGGAGAGGAGAATTAACAGGAAATAACTGATAACTGACATCCATTAAACATGGCATGTGGAACTAGAACAGTCTACCCCAGTGAGTGAAATAAAGGGTTCAGTTCGACATTCCAACCACCTGAAGAAGGCCGGAGCATGCAACAGCGGAAACATTGTGATAAATATGGCGACATCTCAGAAATATAGACATATATTTTTAGATATATCTATTGTTGCTAATTATTTTAAAATATGTATTGTTGCTAATTTAATTACAAAATTCTTCTTTCTTAGTGCTGTATAGATTGTCATCTTACTATAAAAATGTACTGTTGATTTTTGTTTGGGGGTTCACTATTTGCCCATAGCTGGGATCCTAACAGGTCAGGTTGGACATGGGAACAACAGCAATTAAGAAGTTGTTTCCCATGCCTCAAAACCTCCTGATCAGAGGTCTAGCTGCTGGTTTATCATCATACCCAAGACAGAATATGTGATTATATTTACCTTCTAGGTGATTTCAATACAAGGGTGGGTGCTAGTTAAGTGTCCTGGCCAAACGTTTAAGGTCACCATGGTATGGGGAAATGAATGAAAATGGTCAAAGTCTCTATGCTGCTATCATAAATTGTGTGTAACAAACACCTATTTCCTGAACAAGGCATGCCACAAAGCATCCTGAAAACATCCAAGGTGAAATCATTGGCACCATCTGGACATGGTCATTACCAGATGAGACTCCATAAACGTCTGCAATACCAGAGCTTACCAAAGGTAAAATTAAAACTTAAGATTCTCTACCATTCAAAGACCAAACGTGAGTTATCAAACTACAATATAGAAAAGAATATGCATGCAATGTATATAAAAAAAATGTTGTTGGGGCAGTAAAAAACTTTGTCTTTACCCATGTATAGAGAGACAGATGACGTGATGACAAAGCGTTCTCCAATTGGTCAATCCTGCCACGGGTGGGCCATACAAAAAGTGTAGCATGTGGGCAAGCACCCTCTTTTCAGCAGACCTTGCTTAATGGAAGAATGTGTGGTGTTTTCAGTCCAGACTTGATCTATGACAGCAACCCTGAGACCAGATCTCTGAGGAACCCGTTTTTCTGTGCTCCACCATTTGGGTAAGTCCGTCAGTCATTATCTCCATGGGAGGGAAAGACATGCGTATATTTGTGTATAGGTTAACGTAAAATAATAAAACCTGTTGTCTTTATAAGTGAGGTTTTTGGTTTTCTTGTTTTTCTGATTATATTACATACTAGAAATCCTGATACTTATAGTGTCATAATGATTAACCACTCTCCAGTCAAAAGTATAAAAAGTTATTTTAATGTTATTATAATACAAAAGTCCATATGAAAAAAAATATAGGCTGCAAAAAGATAAAACAAATTAAGATATAAAAATGACTGAGCCATCTAATATGATGCCGAGATTGGTCAGAGTTTAACTTTGTAAATCTGGTGCTACTGGAAATGGCGTAGTGACTGTTGTGTCTCCATTTAGGCATGTAGTGTCCAGAAAGCTGGCTTCAGCTTGTCTAAACAAATATATTGTTTTTTCATTGCTTACACATGAATTAAAAAAATTAATATGTATCTTCAGGATCTTGAATTGATCCTCATATATGACTGTGGTGCATTTGACTTGGCTAAGACATGCACTATTTCAAATTCAGTGTTCAGGAAATGGATATTTTTTATGAATGAGTGGTAGTCCATGCATGTGTCTTCAGCAGGAAAGCATTGATGCCATGGAACTTGGTGTCGGTAGGAATTGTTTTTTTTTTGTTGTGAAAGAAATGTGGGAAACTACTTTCTACAAAAGAATATGCATGCAATATATATTAATAAGTACTGGACTGTTTAAAAAATGTCCATTCAAAATAGCATAAAAAGTTCCTGCTGTGCTAGTATAATGAAAAAGTTCATATAAAAATATATATGCTTCAAAAAGAGAAAGCAAATTAAAGTATAAAAATGTCTGATCAATCGATCAAAGATCTGGTCACAGTTTGACTTTGTAAATCTGGTGCTACTGGAGATGGTGTAGTAATTGATGTGTCTCTATTTAGTCATGCAGTATCCAAAAAGACTTGCTTCAGCTTGTCCAAACAAATATTTTATTTTGCCTTTCTAACACATGTATTAAAAAGAAATTAATGGTCTTTCTTATGTGGCTGCAACACATTTTACTTGCCCAACTCGTGCACTATTTTCAACTCTATGTTTGGGATATATATATTTGAAAGTTTCAAGATGTTAAGTAGTCCTGAAAAAAAAAAATTCTGAAGCCGTTAGTCCAGGAATGACTGGTAGTCTATGCATGTGTTTTTAAGGAAATAATCTTGGTGTCTGTAAGAATTTTTTTTTTGGTGAAAGAAAAATTTGCTTCAAATGAAAATGGATTTACTATGCCAGTAGAGGAGACATCAATGACTAAACACAACTGCATGTTTGAAACCGTATGGTACAATTCAACATGGCACAATACTAATTTAATTTTGTGAAATGGCATCATAGTAAAATTCTCCTCACACATGGTAGTTTAATTAAATATCCTGTAATGCAGGAGAAAATCTCTGAAAAAAACAGTATGAGTAAACAATAAAATACTTGCAAAATGTCAGTTAAATACATGCGGAAATAAATATTGGGATAAAATCTCAACCAAATTTAAGTCTGGTGTTGCTATGTAGTTAACTGAGTAATGACTCCAATTGGGTCAAAGAGGTGGGTCCTACTACCACATGTTACATGTCTCACAGTGGAAAGAGTTGATGAACTACTAGGGTGGAAGACAGCATGGTCTCCTTTGAAGCATGCCAAAATCAAACTTGCTTGAAGGTGAAATTAACCCAATTTTTTTGCCTAAATCAAGCTTGGTTGAGAATTGAAAGGGATTACCTCACAAAAAAGAAAATTTCATTTTGCAGTCTTGAGACTTACCCACAAGGCAGCCTAGGAAGTTAAAGAAATGATAATTTCACCAATTACAGTAAATCCTTATGACAGTCTAAGAGACAAACTAATTGCAATGACTTTTAGCTCTCAATCGGAGAAACTGTCCCAATTCCTCAATGACACAAACATAGGATGTCTCCTATTGTTTCCTCATAGAGGAGTTGGGACAGTAATCACAATTACTATGCCACCTGCAGCACTTAGCCAGAGAAAGCACAGACGACAGCTTAGCGCAATATATTTTCCACCAATGACTGCCTTCTACATTTCATACAGTCTTAACCTTGGTCGAGGGTGGATACACCCATAGAGAAGTTACTAGACATTTCTCTATCTGGGGAGATATATTCTCAAAGGGAAATGCTACCATGGACTTGTAAGCTATAACAGCTGGCTGGTCTGGATAGAAGCTTAGGCAGGGCGAAAAATGCATGCGTCTTGACACCAATAATCTTACTGACTGAATGAATGAGTGACCACTTTCACTGTGTGAAGTGACAACACTGTATGAAATGATATCACTAAGGAGCCTTCATATGACCCATGTGACTATCTCAACCGATGGAAGATTCCTTTTTGAATATAATCTAAAATGCTAAAAAGTCTCAACCCAAGAATCAAGAAGGGCTTGAGACTAACATTTCTACATTAGTACTGGTAATCAATGCTAAGTGCAGTACACTGATTAGATTCAAGAGTGACCGTAGCCAGAAAAATCTGCATATCATTGTATTACTGACTACTATCTCCAACTGACAGAAAGTATCCGACATTCTTCAGACAGTCACAATGCCTGGAAGTTGTCACTTTTGATTTGAGTCTTTCAAAGCCCATTTCAGAAGGTCCTCTTTGTAACACCTGCTAGGCCATATCAATAATCCTGAAACATATTACAATGTTATAGTGGTCCTTCTAGAACTCTTGAAGGGTAAGGTTTGTGCTCTCGATCACCTCAAAACAGCAGCAGAATGAGTGCTTGGTGAAGAGCTTCTTGAAATTAGAAATCACCGACTAGTCTATGGGTTGCATGATAGGGGAGTGTTGGGTGGAGGGTAGAAAACTTTATAAACTTGAACTCTTTGAGAATGCAACCTTCGAGTTTAGGTGGGTGAGCCGATGCATTGCCCAGGGTGATCCACAAATTGACATCATTTAAAATGTGAATATCTGAGTAACTGCCTGTCCCAGGCAAATCAAATTAAGTAGGATTCATATTGCATAAGCATAATAAAAGATTAATTTAACAAAATTTGAAGATGATATTCAAGAAGATGTCGATTTTATAATTGATTTCACAAAGCTTCACAAATATTCAATATGTGTACCACGTCAAGTCAGTAGACCATCTACCAAACACGCTGTAGCATGTTTTGTGTAACATTCTACAGCACCTCAGTGATTCTCTGCTTAAGTTCCTCGAGACTTGTAGGAAGAGGAGGATACAGACCTGTCCTTTCACACAGCCCCATAAAAAACATCACAAGGTATCAAGTCAGGTTAACATGATGGCCATTTCAACAGTACATTGTCATTATCACTAGCACACCTGATCCATCTTCCTGCTAGATTCTCATTGAGATAAGTTCACACCGAGATGCTGAAAAATGTTACCCAAGACATACTACAACTTGTTTGGCAGGAGCTGGACTCCTGACTTAACATGAGTTGTATTACAGATGGTGGAAATATTGAACTTTTGTGAAGGTTTGTGAAATTGTTTATAAAATCTACATTCTATTAAATATCTTGTTTGAACTTTGATAAATCATTTATTGTGCAAAATGTGTTTTTATTTTGCACATGTGTATTGTTTGTTTATGATTTTGTCAAGTGCACAGTATAGTAGGGTCAGTTGGGCATCGTCTTTGTGAAGAAAGGCACCATGACACAATTCAATCCACCAGAAATATGTAAACATCATATTGTACTGCTTGGCATTTGTGCCAGAAGCTCCAATATGAACATGACAAAGTGTTTGGGTGTCAATCTGAGGACAGTGCAGTGAAAGAGTTTAATGAGTCTAATGGTGATTATGAAGGTACTGAATTTGTTGGTGAGAGCCTCAGACTCAACACAGAGGCTTACATCAAGTGCCTTGAGGAGGTAGTGCTGCCCTGGCTCAAAAGGGTGTCTGTTAGAAGACCTGATGTGTGGCAACAGGACTCTGCACCATGCCACACATACAAGAGAACACAGTCATGGCTATCAGACAATTTCTGTGACCACATCACTCCTTATATCTAATGCCACCTAACTCTCTAGGCTGCAACCTCCTTGATTATTATGTGTGGGCAGAGATGAGTGAAAAACCAACAAAACTCCTTCTAACACCAAAGATGAACTGAAGGCAAGGATTATTGCAGCATTCACCAACTTAAACAAGGAGACTGTCTAGAAGAGATGCAGGAGATTCTGAAGTCATCTGAAGCCAATGATGATTTTATTAAATAAATTTACTCTTTAGTAGTTCAAGGTATTTTTTTTGTAATTTTGGTAAATACATCTGTTTTAAATGAGCTGACAATATTATTTTCATTCTTTACATAATTTAGGTGACAATTTATCCATCGCACCCTGTATGTAGTGGGTTAAAATAAACTGGAAAACTTTGAGTATATCTGTAAAAAATATTTTTATGTGCATACTTTTCCAATAATTTGGAGCTTAACTGCAAATACATATCTATCTATCTATATATATATATATATGGTGGTGGATTCCCCCCATTGTATTCAACATATGTGGGGCAAATAGCTCAGTTCCTAGGAATCGACAGCCCAGACACCAGCACATATGATTTGATTATAGTGGTGAAGGCTTTGTGCACAACCAACCAGACTTTTTGAAGGGCTGGATACAGAGACATGGTGCACTATGTGCCACAATGTCCCCAAATGACCCTCTGCAGGTTTGGAATTCAGAGTTGTCCTTCTCCTAGATCAGTTGCCATCCAAGGCTATAGAACCCAGTCTGTCCTGCTATTTACCCATAGGTGGAGGAAAAAGATGATTAATACTTTTCCCAAGGGTATTAGCACGCAAGCTGCTATCCACTACTCTGCATAGATACATACACAAACAAACACATGTATATATATATATATATATATATATATATATATATATATATATATATATATATATTGTGATTTTTGTGTTGTGCTGTATTAGTTTCATTTTTTGGCACATATCTCATATTCACATATCATCTTGTTTTTTAACACATTGACTGCCGACCATAAGATAACTACAAGCTGTTATTATGCCACTGACTATGAGATATCTCGTGCTGACTACACGTTATCTCATGCATACATTTTCATCTGCCGCAACAATTTTATTCACAGTGATACATGTAGTTGCAAAACAATGATAAGCCTTCAGTTGAAGCTATAAATGAACTCGTAAAATTTTTTTATTGCTAAAGTTGCTCTGTTGTAAAGTTTGTGTTTGAAGTCAGATTTTGTAATTGAACATTTTGGTTGTGAACACGTTAAAGTATTGTGCAAAGTGATGGTACTAAAAAATAATGGATGTATGGCCAAGGGGTTAGAGCATTAGCCTTGTAACAATGAGGTTGCTTCTTCATAATATCAGACTGGGAGGATGATCTCTGCGTTGGGGAAGTTCGTGAAAACTATATCTCAAGTTTATCCAAGAATTTTGGTGTGAAACTGGGTAGACAAATCTACTCCAGCTTCTGACCATGAGATCCTGGTTCAGTTCTCACTGTATTTGATTTATCAACATAGTGACTTGATAATACCAAATTGGCGAGATGATCCCAGCATGTGGCTTCATTGGGAAGTGCTAGGAAATAATACTACTGGTTGACCCAAGTCTTGTGAGTGGAATTGGATAGACAAAACTGTTTATAAGACATTGAATGTGCTATATGAATCAATATTGTTATAATCAGCAATTTTTAAGTGAATTGGGTTTTAGCATTATACGACCCATAAAGGTGTTGATGTACTCTTGAACAAACCAAAACAAATTTTAAAAAATTTACACATGGAGATGTGATACCTAAAAAAAAAACAAGGAAAGACAGTTGTATGAAGATATAATATTTGGAAAAAAATTAAATTGACAAGAAATAAAAAAGAAAATGTGCTCTCTGGTAGAGATCAACTCTGCATCCTCCTTCATATAAGACTGAGCAGATATGGGCTTCTGGGAAAAAAGTGAGAAGAGGTGCTTTCTTTAAGAGGGAAATTACAACATTGCTGAGCTGTGATACTCTTCATAGCCAAGCAGTAGATCATGAAGGCTTCTCCTACAAAAGGGGATGCAGGTTCAATCCCTACTGGAGATCACTATATTTTTTATTGAGATTTCTCAAATACATGGGCTGACATTCATAATATACACTGCTTAAAGTAAAAATAAAAAATGGAGCATCTATTTTAAATACGAGTATCCACTGAAGTAATAAAAAAAATGTGGGATTATAATTAAATCCATTAATTCTTTACATACACATTTGTGGACACATGTGTGTCTCAATCTGCCTGTCTACAGGAAGTCCATTTTCATCTGAATATAATTTACTCTTGGTTAGAACTTCTCTGTACCATAGTTGAAGTAGTTAAGGCTGTCCTTCTGATGTGACGGATCAATGTTCAAAACCAAATAAAATTCCAAATTTCAAATACTGATTTTCTAGTTAGAAAACCTTCTCCTCCTTGGGTGATTGACACTACACAATCTTCCTGATCGCTCCATTTTTTCCATCTGAACTTGTGCAGGACCAAACTAAGTACATATTTATGTTAGGTCAGCTTAATGGTTGAGTGAGTTGCATCTTTTCTATTACTGCCAGTATCCCTGCCCCCCATTAGAATGTCTGATGCTCAACTTCTCGAGAGCACCTCTTTGCGATTACTCGGTGTCACATTGACTGCTGACCTGAGATGGAACAAATACATTGAGTCAATAGTTTCATCCACCGTAAGGAAAGTTGGCTCCCTGTGCCGCACCAGGAAATTTCTCTTCATCCTTTCCTTTATCACTCCTATTTGCCCTTGCTCCAACTCTCTGTAACCCCTTGTGTGCTAGTGGCTTCCTGCCTTGCTTGGGGTGAAATGCTAAAAAACAAAAAAAATAAGGAATTAATGCAAGTGTTACTTGTAGATGTTATAACAGAAGACAGAGAGTGTGACACTGAAATCTAAAGGCGTATTTATTAGTTTGATTCACTCATAACAATGAAGTGATAACAATATGTAGCAGTGAAGTGCCATATATATACCAAAATTGAATTACTATATGAAAATACAAAAGAAGAGACACAAACAGATATCAACATGATACAAAGCTAGACAACTCAAACTTTAAAATTGCTGGTGTCTTCTTGTGAAGACTACAGTCCTATGAAATATGAAAATAGTTATTGAAACAGTAAGTCTCTCAGAATCTCTGACAAGGCTCTAGTCTTTGTTAGGTAATCTGCAATCTGTTCACAACCCTTAATCCATTCAGTTTGGATTTCTTTTTGTTATCATTTCCTTTACTCTAGCTACGTCAACTCTCAGACGTTGATCCCTCAAATGATCTGATGAATTTAAAGTCTCTACCAGAGATGCATTATCAGTCTTGCAAAGAACTTCAGGCAACCTGGATAACTGAAATATCTCCTGTAGTATAGCTGCTATTAAAATACCAGCATCAGCTGCTTCACTGAGTTCAAGAGTCTCTGAGGCTAACGGACTTTTTGTTCTTCCTACCACAGACAAAGATGATAAAACCATCCTGTGAATATCCATCTTCTAGGTTAGCAGAAGCAGCATCAGAATAACAAACAATGTTCAGTTCTGAGAGATTTCCCAGCTCTTTTGAAAAGATATAGCACCTCTGTTAGATTTCAACTTTGATAGAGACTTATTGGCCTCAAAGAGCATCTTCACTTTAGAATGTTTTCCAGTATTGGTCATTCTATAGACATCAAATGATCGTGTCTGAGTACATACCTACTCATTTGACCCATGGTTTTTTTTAAATTCTGTTTTCTTATCCTGACTCAACTCATCATTTTTTTCTCAAGGACCATCCATTTTTTATCTTTCTGGGTGATATAGATAATGCATGAAGATCGTGAGCGATAAACACTTTATCTTTCAAGTGCCTAACATTCAATCTTAGAAATTTAAATTTTCCATTTTGATGAGTTCCTACCTTGAATATATTTTAATTCTTAGATCACATTCATTTCCACACAATATAAAGTCATCCATATGCATTGCCAGAATACCAATCAAGTTGTCAGTTGCATCTCCTGTAGCATAGCTGCTATTAAAATAACAATATCAGCTGCATCACTGAGTTTAAGAGTCTCTGAGACTAACAGACTTTTTGTTATCTGGTCAAGTTTTTTGATGACTAACATATAGGGGCCATTTTGTTCTTCCTATCACAGATGAAAATGATAAACCCACTATCTTCTAGGGTAGCATAATCAGCATCAGAATAATAAACAATGTTCAGTTCTGAGAGTTTTCCCAGCTCTGGAAAAGATTTAGAACCTCTGCTAGATTTTAACTTTGATAGAGATTTATTGGCCTCAAAGAGCATCTTCACTTTAGGATGTTTTCCAATATTGGTCATTCTACAAGCATCAAATGATGTGTCTGGTTGTGCTTGAGTAGTTACCCACATCATTTGACCCATGAGTCTCTTTAATTCTGTTTTCTTGACTCAACTCATCATTTTTCCTCAAGTTCCTTCCTTTCTTTATCTCTAAGGGTGATATGGATGATACATAAAGATCTTGATCGATAATGATTCCATCTTTTGACTGACATTCAATCCTAGAAATTTAAATGTTCCATTTTGATGACTTCCTACTTTGAATAACTTTTTTAATTCTGTGATTACATTTTTCTTAAATGATTAATTTCCAAAGAATACAAAGTCATCCCTATGCATTGCCAGAATACCAATCAAGTTGCCAGTTGCATCATGCCAAAGAAATAGTACATTATCATAGGCGCTCATTATTCCTTTCAGTGTATTTAATTCTTGGTTAACCTTCAACGGGTCACATTGTTTATTCCATAGATGCATCTCTTTAATTTCCACACATGTGGTGATTCTGGATACACACTAGGTGGTAGTCTAAGAAACACCTCTCTCTCTCTAGCATATCACCAGGAAGAAATGCTCAGTTGAAATCAAGATTCTCAAACTGCCAACCCATGTCAGAGTCTGTTAACATCACAAGATGCATAGTTTCATGGCTACATGTTGGACAGTCTGTTTTTAAATTATGAGAGTCGTCTTCATAATCATGTGCAACAAGACAGACCTTCAATATTTGTTATCTTTGTATTTCTCACCCATCTTGTTGATATACATTTCTGACCTGTATAGGGCACACCTTCATATACCTCATGGTTTTTCATATTTTCTATTTTGTTGTTCATTACATCAGTGACATCTTTAGCTTGTTCTTCTACAGATGTAAGCAAAACTACATGTTCTTGATGATTTTGATTACTTTCTTCATATCTCACTCAAAGTAGTTCTCTCCAGTGATCCACATGATCCAAGTTAATACAGACATGATCTCCTTTTCTGTCCTTTGGTATTATATTCAGCCAATTGCTATATTCTTCAGTTGATTTTGGCTGTATACTCATAATCTTTTCCATTCATCATTTATTCTTATTCTCCACAAACTTGATCCTACTTGGTTTTTCAGTGTTGTCTTTTAATTCTCCAATATTACCATTCGGTCTTTTACTATTATATCATCCTTAATCTTCTTCATCCAGGATTTCATTTATTTCATCTGATGAATTTTTATATTCTTTATTTTTCATGATAACCAATTTTTTGTTTTCTTGCTTCTTGTTATTTCCTTTCATGAAGTGACTTTAAAATGATCCTCCATGTCTGATCAACACACACTGACCTTTCTTTGCCCAATACCTTGGCAGGACCACACCATCCTTTATAGTTTTGTTTTTTATAATAAATATTATCATCAGTCAAAAATCTTCTTCCACATCTGTCTTCATTGGATTGCAATGCTCTCCAGATTTTTTCATTTGCTTCAGCTTCCATAAAGCTTTTCTTTGTTGAATGTAGAGCATTTACATTTGCTCTAACCATGTCACTCCAGTGCAGGTAATTTATAAGTAAAAATTGAAGGCATGTTGACATTGAAACCAAATACAAGTTGATTTGGACTATGTCTTGAATGATTCTGAAGTGTATTTTGGGCCCCAACAGACCAAGCCAGAAGTATTTCTGGCTCACATTTCTCATCTTTAATGTTTTTTCATTGCTTTAGCTACTATCAGATTGTGGCATTCCACAGTACCATTACTAAATGGACTTTCCACAGCAGTAGTACAGGTCTACATGTTTAATTTTTCATTCATCTGTTGGTAGCTTTCCTTATTAAACTCTCCTTAGTCGTCACTCAAAAACTGCTTGAGAGCTCCAAAATAGGACATCCTCATTAAAAATATGTTGCAAATTATTTCTTCTCTCTTTTTGGTTTTAATCAATCTGGCAGCAGAGTATTTAGTGTCTATGTCAATTAGATGTCAAATCCGATATTGATTATGTCTATGCTCCTTTAAATCCAGACGTATTGTGTCAATGAGCTTACCACTTGTTGAAGTGGGGGTCTTCTAAACTTAGTGAAAAATTCTATTACTTTTAACCAAAGATATCAGTTCCTCCTTTGATGCATGTGTAAATTGCCTATGTAATTTCTCAACATTCCTTCTTTTTTTCTCCACTCTAGGCCATTTATCTAAAGTTTTAACATGCAGCACTGTTAGGTGATTTTCCAACCTCCAAATCATTTTAGTCAAGGGATGACTAGCGTCCAGAAGTTGTAGCTCTAAATTTTAGAGATTTATCTAAAATCCAACAGCAGTCATTTTTAAAGTCCGACACCATCAGTTTACATTGATTTGTGGCTTAGTAGAACGGTAAAATCATTTTTGACAATGTCAGTTTTAGTATAAGCTCTAACACTTTTTACACCGCCAATAGTCACAGGAAATGTAACTGCTTTAGTGGCTTTTACTTCCACTCTGTCTCAAAAACAAAATGTCTTGTTAGACTTTGAAAATTTCACTAGATTTTTATCTTGGTCACTTAATGTGTCAAAAGATATATTGAACCAAAACATCTCCAGCAACTGTTTGTGAGCATGCAGTGTCTAATATTGCCATAGCAAGTGTCTCTTTCACAAGATTAGACATTTTTACATTAGAAACTGAAGCAATATCCGATAAGTTATATCAACATTAAATAAGGTCATATGTACCCTGTCTGATTCAATGACAGCACTGACATCATTCCTAGGACTAAAACAATCTCAGTCAAAATACTTAGTAGAGTTTCATTTAAAACACTGTATAATCTTACCTTGTTTATCTGTAGGATTCGACTTACTTCCATGATAACTCCCTTGGTAGGTTTATTGTCCTCCATTATTACTATATTGGTTAAAATTCACTGTTTCCATTTCCTCTTTAATAACCAGAATGGTGTTGCAAACACTTTCTTTAATGTGCCCTTCATATATGTATATGTTAGAATTCCACATGTGGTTCTCGTTAATTTTTCATTTCTCCTCAGATACGTTTGCCACAAAAAAGGCCTGAACCCTTTCCAGCAAGGTGATTCCAAATTTTTGGTAATCTCTGATATAAAAACTTATAATGTACTAAAAAGTCACTTATATTAGTTCCAGCCACTTTTCTGTAAGAATGAATATCTTTAAATGCCATATACACCATTGTGTTCTCGTCGCATAAATAAATCTCATCCAGTTTGTCTGTAATAGGTTTCAAACCATCTCCTCAGCTGGTATCCATTACAGCTAAATGTCAAACACATTCCATTATATTCAGAGGTAATGATAAAAATAACACTGGACCAAGTTTTTCCTTCAGCAACTTTAGCAAGTCTGAGACCAGATCTGCATATTCTTCTTCCATTTCATGTACAAGTATACACATTGCAAAATAGGTGGCTGTTTATTAAGAGAAGGTATCTTTTTTTCAAACGTGTTTCAATTTAAGTTGAACAAGTATTTCTGTCACGCAAAGAGAGACAACTCTTGTCACCAGTGTTAGTTTGTTTCACACCTAACAATGTTGCGATAACAACACATGGCATATTCATTCCAAAGCTAAACTACTACACAAAATGCAAAACAAGGGAGAGACACACATGTATCAGTGTGATATAAAGTTAGATAACTTAAACAGTATTGTGATAGTCAATAGCACATTCCAAAAGCTAAGCAACATAGTAAGAAATAGAAAATTATCGCTAGAAACAAGTAAAAAGAGTACTAAACTGCTACATGATATCGGTCCTCCTGTATGGCAGTGAGTGCTGGATGATCTCCTCAGTGATGAAGAGGAAATTTGAAACAACAGAAATGTGGTTTTACAGAAGGATGCTGAAGATACCATGGACTAAACATGTGAGCAACGACAGAGTTTTAGAGAAAATGGAAACAAAAAAGAAACTAATAACATCAGGAAGAGACAACTGAGGTTTCTGGTGTACATAATGAGGAAGGAGGGCTTGGAAAATCTGATACTCACAGGACAGATAGTGGGCAAGAGGGACAGAGGAGAGTAACACATAACATATTCAGTGAGTTTGACTAAACGAATGGTAGAACAGGGCTTAGGAGAAATAACAGAAAGACAAAGTTTATTAAGCGCTACAAAGGACAGGAAGTTGTGGAGAGCCGTGACCGCCTACGTCCTGAGCTGTTATATGGATAATGTAAATGAATTGTTAATGATTTTATTATAGTAAATTGGAAAGAAAGGATTGTCTGGTGTGAGGAATTATTGTGACTCATTTCAGGATGTGGAATTAGTAAATACCAAACCCTTCAAATACCTTGATGCAAGGATCAGTTGTTATAATAATAATAATAAACCTTAAAATAATAATAATAATAATAATAATAATAATGAGAAGAAGAAGAAGAAGAAGAAGAAGAAGAAGAAGAAGAAGAAGAAGAAGAAGAAGAAGAAGAAAAAGAAGAAGAAATAACAGGATTATGAGAAGAAGTAGAAACAGAAGAAGAATATGATGAAGATGATGCAGGAGAAAAAGAAACATGAATAATAATAATAATATTAATAATAATAATAATAATAATATTAATAATAATAATAATAATAATAATAATAATAATATTGATATGCGGTCCCTGCAGACTGCTATGTATCTTTGAAGATATTCGAAAAACTGTCAAAATACAAGGACCTTGAAATAGAAATCTCAAAAATGTGGCACACGGGAACATCAACAATTCCTGTTGTAGTTGGAGCCCTTGGACTGGTTGGAAAAGATTCCAGTAGGCTTATTGAAGGGATCCCTGGAAGTCCATGCTTCAAAGAGATACAAAAAATTGTTCTGACAAGTACAGCTCACACTTTACGAAGGGTTTTATCTATGTAATTATTTTTTTTTATTTTATTTTATTTTTTTTTTGCAATGGAAAGTGTCATGATGCCATTTCTAACCTTAGGTCCCTGGGCGGGACCCGGAAAGAAATGTGTAAACGCCAGATATCAAAGGAAATAAAAATAATGATAATAATAATAATAAACCATCTTTATTTAACCTGGAAATTCGAGTCACGTTCTTAAATAGCCTTTTCAAATTGAGACATTTATGTGGATGTCATGCCTGATTTCAAACCAATTTAGAAATATCTAAAGTGTCAGCTGTATACAACCACTTCCTAAGATCAAAATACAGCAAAACCTTATTAGAAACAAAGAAAAGAATACAGAACTGTTGCATGATATGTGTCCTACTATATGGCAGTGAATGCTAGACATTCTCCTCAGAGATGAAGAAGAGACTTGAAACAACAGAAATGTGATTCTACAGAAAGAAGATGAGCATACCATGGACCAAATATGTGAGCAATGATGAGGTTTTGGAAAAAAATGGGAACTAAAAGGAAACTTATTCTTAACATCAAGAAGAGGCAGTTGAAATTTCTGGGGCTTGTAATGAGGAAGGAGGGCTTGAAAAACCTGATACTCATAGGACAGATTGAAGGAAAGAGGGACAGAGGAAAACAGTACGTAACATATTTGATGGCATTGAGTAAATGGATGGTAGAAGAGTGTTCGGGAGAAATAGCAGAAAAACAAAACATATTAAGTGCTACAGCGAACAGGAAATGTGGAGGGCCATGATTGCCTGCATCTTGAAGGGACACAGCACATAAAAGAAAAACAGAGAAGTAAGTGAAAGTTGCGGATTTTGACAAAGACCATCCTTCTTCGAACATTGTGGACTAGTGCTACAGAATCTCAAATGAATAACTGAAACCCTACCACTTGAGGACTATCAAAGGCAGGCATACCTCAAATGAATAGCAAATGTGACTCAAAGAGAACATAATCGAGATGTTGACCCTCTACATGACTTCAAATAAAAGGTTAGGAAGGCAACCCCCCACCCAACAATACTGGAAAGGGTGATAAAAACCTACTGGAATGAGAAAACTATTTTCATGAAAAATGGTTTTAAGATTTTATCAATATCAATCAAGGAATGCTGAAAGTTTCCTTATAAGGAAACAGTTAATATTATTATCATGGAATTGGACTATTTTGTGCTTAATCTAAATACATTTCTAATGGATTTCCTATAGTAAAAAATTGTGAATGATTTTACTATAGAAGTGTATTGAAAATAATAAACAAACATATTGTCTTTTTCATGAATTAATGTGCAAGCTTTACTTACTGACAAAACTGGGCTATTGTTTATATATATATAACAGATACATATATATATATATATATATATATATATATATATAACAGATATATATATATATATATATATATATATATATATATATATATATATAACAGATATTTATATATATATATATATATATAACAGATATATATATATATATATATAACAGATATATATATATATACATATATATATATATATATATATATATATATATATATATATATATATAACATATATAAACATACACATATTTGTGCATGGAGGGTGATGAAAACAAGCACATCTGCGTACTCTTATCTGTCATAATTAAATTTTAAAATGTTTTTTTTCGTTTGTAATTTGTTTTCATTCTGCTCACATTAAAAGGTGTGTTTCAGTTTTTTAAATACCATTTCCTTTTCGTCTTCCTTATCTGTCAAGTCTTGTAAGGTTTCATCTTGTAGCTTTAACTTTCCAAAAATAGAATTTCTCTTGTCATTCTTATAATGGTCTTTACTTTAACTTTTTCATCATGATTTGTTCTTTTCCCAGAAATAATTAGAAAAAGGAGAGCGATTTTGGTCAAAAATGGATAAAGTCATATGTGGGGGTGGGTGTATTTGTGTATATGTATGTATTTGTTTATTTGTATGTGAGTCTGTGTGTGTGTGTGTGTGCATCTGTGTGTATTTGTGCATGTGTATATGTGTGTGTCTATTTGTGCAGCAAGACATTGTGATAACGACAAGAAAAATAAGAACAATACTCCACATGTAAATAATAATTCAGCATCCCCAAAATTCAGACAGAAGACGATCAGACAGCGTTTATGTACATTTAAATTTAAAATGAAGTGCACCTAAAAATGTCAGAATGAATGGCAATAAAAATTTTCCCTTTGATATTGACAACATTAATGTTCCTGATAATTTCTCTTAGATGGTTGAAAGTAACCATGAAAAAAACATGAATTTTGGACTCTGTTTATTAACAGATTTGCAATGGATGCGAAACAACTTGTTCATAAATACAAAAAATATAAGAAAAAAAATAAACAAGAAGATCTTTTTGGCTGAATTTAATAAAACTTTTTTGATTGAAATCTTTCTGCTTAAATAGTCATCCTATATATATATATATATATATATATATATATATATATTTGTGTATTTAGGCAGCAATCCTTCTTTCATGCACATTTCATTAAAAAGACTGACAAGGTGCTTTTATTTAGTTTTTTATATAATTTCTCGTGCGATCTAATAAAGTTTTTCTTTTCAGATCAGAAAATTATATAAAAACTGTCCGAATGTTCTTTTTATCCGAGCGCTTTCGGCTATACTTTAGCCATTTTCAAGGATTATATTTCAACTGTTAGAATTAGAAATAGTTTGTTATATGTATGTTTCATAAAATGTTTCATTTTTTTTGTTTCAAAACACGGTCAAGATATTATGTCCATGTTCAAAGTTAATATTATTAAGTGTTGGTTTGTTTGTTTTTATTAGTAAGGCTTCCATTATTTTTATCCTTTTTTTGCAAGTGGATGAATTTAAGCCTGCTACAAGTTGGCATCTCAGACCCACCTGTTTACTGTTGAAATAGCGAAATGCAAGCGCCACTTCTACTCCAACAGTTTCTTTTCTTGCACTTCCTGCCTGTGGAAATCCCTTTCGTTTCCTTGCTTCCCTGTTAACTACAATCTTCAGAAATTTAAATGCAATGTCAATCGCCATGTTCTATCTTCTTGAATCCAGTTCACCTTTTATCCTGTCTTCCCTCTAATCAGTCTTTTTTCTCACTTTCATTCCCTGTAAACCCCTGCATACTAGTGGCATTCCTGCCTTGCTTGGTGTGAAATGATTATATATATATATACATATATATATATTGTGTGTATTTAGGCAGCATTTTTTCATTCATACATGTTTCATTAAATAATATAGATAAGTGTTGTCTATATATTTTATGTAAGTTTTTTTCATATAGTCTGATAAGCTTAATAACATTATCATTAAACAATGAAAGAAAATCACAATATTGATACATATTTTTTTAATCCAATCTAAACTTTCAACTTACATAAGCCATTATCAAAGATGACAATTACACAATATATTTATGCAAGACAAGAAAAAGAAATTGATGATAGTCTTATTTGTTTACATGGATGATTTCCAAGCAACGATAAACACGTGCATATAAAACGCTGAAAGCGAAAATCGCACAACAGCTCATGACGTCACACATGACCACGCGAGAGTGAATCCGATGAGTATTGAGTATGGAAAGCCGTTGGTATGAACCAATGACTTCTGTTACTAATTATAGGCATTTAAGGATATTTTTGGAGATTTCATAGTTTATTTTGTTCAGGTTAGGTTTCAACTGTTTTATGTATATAGCTTCAAGAATTTTTAGTTTTTGTTTATTGTTTTTATATATATATATATATATATATATATATATATAATAGTTTTTTATGAATATTGTACCAAGCATGGTGATATGTAGATAGATGTAAATATACCTTCTTATTTTTTGTAAATATCATAATATTCATATGTATACATATATGCATTCATATAATTGCATATGTATATATGCCAGAACATTTGTGTGTACATTTTTATTATTTTTATAATTACTAAGATGTACATATTTGCTTTTGGATTTTAATTCTGTTTCTGAATGTCTAGCTACACTGATGAGCTGTGATACAGTGAAACAGTCTGTCTGTGGATAGCTATATATATGCTCCTGAAAAATTATTTTAGTTGAGCTCTCAGGGGAGAAAGTGTGAGTTTGTATAAAGTGGCGTTTATCTAAAACATAAATATGTTTAAATTCACCTTCATCTCCACTGCATGCCAATGGCTTAGGGGTAGATTCTCTAATTGACGCCAATTCATCCAGGTTTCAATACTAGTTAGAGGCAAATGGGTGTCTAGCCACACTGATGAGCTGTGATACAGCGAAACAATCGGTCTGTGGATGACAATATACATATATATATATATATATATGTGTGTGTGTGTGTGTGTGTGTGTGGATGGATATAAAAAGTAATGTACATTTCAATGAACCCCGCCCATCGATACATTTACAATACCCTTGCTTTTCTTCTCTTCCCCCTTCTTCTTCTTCTTCACAGTCTCCTCCTCCCTTTCTGTTACACCCAATGTTGTGTGTTTCTTTCTCTTTGAAAATAATATAGTGTTCATTAGTCAAAAAAAAAAAAGGGTTAAAAGGTCATTTGATAAAAATCACCTGAGGATACCGTCAAGTTGAAACCAAAGCAGCAAATCCACACGACCTCCTGATTTTTAAAATTAAAATCTCTACATGTTATTTTTATTTTTATTTTATTTTTTATCACACATGTATTGAGCACTTTTTAATACTACTGTTTCCTGGTCAGATTCAACTCTGACCATTAACCTTTTAATTATTATATGTGAATAGTTAGATAGATTGAATAATGAGGTCAACAGCCAGTGATGAAACACTGTTTCATGTTTGAACCCAATCTTCAAGCCATGTGTTTTGGTTCAACTTTTTATATCTGGTCAATGGTGCATTATGGGTAGGAGGCCTATTGTATTATCCTAACAGTTATTGGGTTGTCGGTTAACAGTTATGTTTCAAATTATTCTAAAGACTATTGAGTAAAAATATTTGTTGATCTAAATGTAGTTAGTAGTTGTTTGTAGCTATTTTATAGTTGTTTGCCAATTTTTTTTACTTATTATTTATCATTGATTACTTTATTATTTGTTGTTGATTATTATTATTCCATTTTCATGTTTTTACATGTGCAATGAGTGTAATTTGTTTATTATTTAATTAGTTTACTTATACATTGATTTAGAATTTTTATTTATATATTTTAGTTATTAGTTTCTGATTTTTAAGTAACATAATAAAAATTTGTTTTATGTCTGCATTTAGAGATAAGTGCTGTTCATTTATTTAGAAATTTGTGTTTGTCTGGGAAAAATGACTTTATTGTATATTTTTTTATAGTTAAATGTTTATTTTTTGCCAAAATAAAAGCAATTACACTATGATTACTGCAATGTTACTTTTATTTTTTTTAAATTTCTAAAATATTTAATCTTAAGGTGTCACCCCAAACATTTTGCTTGTTATGTGTATATATATATATATATATATATATATATATATATATATATATATATATATATATTTATATATATATATAGTATTAGATAACATATATATATATATATATATATATATATATATATATAATGTATTTTTGAATTGGACATAGTCCGACAATTTATTAAAGACATTTTTTATATGTTTAACGTTCTTTTTATAGATACAAGTATTTAAGCAAATGCTCTGTTTATAAACAGAGCATTTGCTTAAATACTTGTATCTATAAAAAGAACGTTAAACATATCAAAAATGTCTTTATATATATATAAGTAGATAACACCAAATTTTATACAGAATGAAGTGCAAAGAAAACAAAAGAGAAAAAGCCAACATTAAATAAAGTGTCTTTCTCTGTAGGAACCGTATATTGAATTCTGTTTAATATAACAAACACACACACAAATAATTTTTATCCAATTCAGTTTGACACCTTACACCTTGCCACCTTGGGATAATTTATTTCAAACACATTTCCCAACCTGCTAGAGGATGTATGCTTGCTAATTTGAAGACACAAGTAATTTATGTATGATGGAGCTCCAGCACATTTTAGTGACATTGTTCGTGATGCACAGGCTGATATCTACCATGAAAGATGGATAGGTAGGTGATGACCAGTTCAATCGCCTACACGATCCCCCACCCTCAACAGTTTTTTTTATCTGTGGGACCACCTAAAACAATTGGTTTATGCAGCAGACATTAATAATTCAGAGATGCTTCATCAACATGTCTGACAGATGCATGCATGTGTAGAAGCAAACAGATGACATTTTGAACATTTGTTATGAGTTGCTGTGTTAAGGTACAACGATGACCTTTTGGATATAGGATTATATGGCCATCTCACCTTGTTTGGTGTCAGGAAGTCATTCCCGGAGTTTGTAAAATGTTTTTGATACATCCTATGTACATATATACTGCTACAAAGTCAAAACATCAATCTGAAAACTCAAGTCATGTTCTTAAATAGCCTCATCAGATCGAGATTTTCAGATGGAAACCAGGCATGAACCAAAACCAATTCAGTCATATGTAAACTGCCAGTTATATATAACCACTTTCTAAGATCAATAGTTAAAAAAGCCTTTAACCAAATGAAACTTGAGGTTCTTGACAAAAATGATCCTTCTTTGAACATTATGGACTGACGCTATAGAATCACAAAGAAATAACTGTACTAAAGAACAGAAACTTCCTCACTTGAGGAGTCCCAACAGCAGCGACAACTAAAATGGATAGCACACATAACTTGATCAGAAAATAATGACATAATCAAGATTATGACATTCCACCCTACTTCAAGCAGAAGGTTAGGAAGGAAACCTCCATCAAATAAAGAAAGAGTGATAACAGCTACAGGACTTGAGAAATACTTTCTCCTAAAAAAAGTGTTTAATGAGAAAGATTTTATGAATTTCAACCGCACGGTCAATAAATGCCAAATGTTTCCTTGTAGGGAAATGGTTAATATCACCATTACCTTATACATAAATATATATATATATATATATATATATATATATATATATATATATATATGTGTGTGTGTGTGTGTACAACATACACCCTTGGGCAAATTAATTGAAACAAAACAAATAATTCCATTATAATTTACTTTTCTTCATATTTTTCCAATGAAATATGTTGCAGTGCATTTGTTAGTACTTTGTATATCTATTTCACAAAGTCATTCCTTGCAGATTGACCACAGATTCTCGACTGGATTTTAATCAGGAAAGTTTCTGGGGCAATAAACAGTACTTTGGTTTATTCGCTAGTAAGGTCTGCCAGTGTGTTTGTGCAGCATTACAATTTTCATACACTTCCTTGGAATAATGTCCATTGCAGACAATGGCCATAGGACAACTAATTGACAGTTGAGACAATAGTGTCTGGTTGTGATAAAAATCTGATGCAATCATGGATGACGCAATATTTTTCAAGGCTAAACAAATTTCATCATACACACCAAAAATAGATTCATATTCCTGCATCCTCAAATGACCTAATCTGAGGGAAACATTGATTACACCCTATCACTCCGTAAGGTGAAAGAAAGGCAATTAAAGTAGTTGTTTCAATTAATTTGCACAAGGATGTATATATATATATCTTTGTGTATGACAAATTATTTTCCAACCTGAATGTGACAAGCCTCTCACTGATCTATCACAACTTCTATGGAAAGTGCTCAGACAAACCGTATTACTTGGAGTCCATCATGACTAGAACCTGACATGCCACCTCATTCCCTTTGAATTCCCTTGGTGAGAAGTCAGTTCTACTCAAGCAGCAGCTTCTCACAAACCACTGCTCTGTGGAGCTGACTCTCAAGAGGAAGTTTTCCAGATCCTTCTGTTCAAATCTAGGCTTAACCGTTATCTTCCCCACATATCTGCATAAAGTATCCATCTTACTCTGTAACCATCTACCTTGAGTTGCTCTCGGGCCATTTCAGAGTGATCCACACTGTAAAAAAATAAAATATATGCATATATGTGTATATGTTTGTATGCATGCATGTGTATATATGTATTATGCATGTGTGTGTATATATGAATTATGCATGTGTGTGTACAAGGGGTGAACAGTTAGAAATAATTGGAATTATTTCCAAAAACTCATCAATCCCCAGTCCCTTATTTGGAAAGAATCTATCCCAATTGAGATGGAATCTATCCTTCAATGGGGAGGTATGGTGGAGTAATGGATAGCGGCTTGGATTGAGGAATCAGAAGGCCGAGTTCAAATTCCAGTCAAATCCATGACATTCACATACATGCTAATACCCTTGGGAAAGGTATGAATCCTCTTCTCCCACCAGCTATGGATAAATATCAGGACAGACTATAGCCTTGGATGGCAACTGGTCTACCACAGAAAGAAATGGCAACCTACTGCAGGAAAAGATTTAGCCTTGTCAGTCATGTATTGAAAGTTAAATGTGTGGATTTTATTCACAAGTATTTATAAACAAAAGTAAAATTATTGGTAGATTTTTCAAAATTAATCTTGTCAGTTTTTCCGAAACCACCCTCATTCCCTCTGTATTCCATTGGTGAGAAGTAAGTTCCGCTTGAGCAGCTTTTCCTTGTGAACCACCGCCTTGTGGAACTGACATTCAAGACGCTTCCCTGATTACTACAATCTTAACACGTACAAGTCAAGGATTAACTGTTTTCTTGCCACCTATCTGCATAAGCTGTGCCGCTTATTGTGTAACCCTTTATCTCAAATGGCCACTGTTACTTGCACAGAGTGGACCTCATTGCAATATATATATATATATATATATATATATATATATATATATATATATATATATATATATATTAATTTTTTAAAAGGCGCAAAAGGTTACAGCCTACTACAAATCTTCACACTTTTCAGAATTGTTCAGCACATTCTATCTAAAATACCTAGGAGGGAATGTATCCAGCTCCCCCAGATAAACAATTTTTAAAGTATTTGTTCCTCATCTGTCTTTATTTAGTAACTTTTATAGGATGTGTGTTGTGGTGCAATGGGTATCAGCTTGGAATGAGAACTCAGAGAGTCGAGTTCAAATTCCATTCGAGGTCGTTATATTCACTTATGCACAAATACCATTTGGAAAGGTATTAATCCATCTCTTCTCCCCCATATATGGGTTAAATAGCGTGACAGACTAGGTTCTTTAGCCTTTGTTGGTAACCAGTCTACCATGGAAAAAAATGGCAACCTAATGCGGGAAAAATCTTCTGCCTTGTCAGTCATGTATTGAAAGATACATGATCACCCAAGCATGTATCATGTGTAGCATTTAATTAACTCATAGTTTTTTTTTTGTTTTTTTTAAGCTTATCACCCCAAGCAAGGCTGGAAGCAACTAGCACGCAAGGGGTTACAGAACGTTTGGAGGAAGAGCAGATAGGTGTGGTAAAGGAGAGGATGTGGAGAAAGATAGTGGATCGATCAAGGCAAGGGGGTTACAGAAGATTTGGCGTGAGAGCAGATAGGAATGAAAGGTGAAAGGATGTGGAGAAGGGAAGTGGATAGATCAAGGCAACTGGAGATGTCGATTGACGTTACACTTAAATAGTTGGAGATTGTATTTGTCAGGGAAACAGGAATAAGGAAGGGAGTTCCACAGGCGAGATGTGCGAGACATGAAGCTATTGGAGTAGAAGAGACATCTACATCTAACAGTTTCAATGGTGACTGGGTGGGAACAGGATATTGTAACTATTTACATTATTTACATTGTTTGGACTGTTGTTCTCATCTTTAATGTCATATTTATGACGTTTTGGCCATTGTACACTCTAGTCTTCTTCAGGTGATATATGTCAGTATTTTTGACCAAACTGGGGTTGTTTGTTCTGGTTATCTCAGTTAAAAAAAGTAATTGTGCATAATATTCCAAGCAGTTTCCAAGTTTACAGTTCAAATGCATTTTAAAACACGTATGTCAAGATTAAAACTACTACTTAATTTGAATGAAAATAGAAACAAAAAAAAACAGTTGAAAATCTCTTGGGCATAAAATGTGGAAACAAGGTTTCAAGAATGTATAACTTACAAGACATGTTAAAGTCAAGAGAGCCACAGGAAGGCAGCTACCTAAGAATCTTGTATAAATGGTTGCCAGAACAGTGCTTAGGAGAGATGGCTGAACAAGAAGCCTTACTTTGAGCTGCAAAGGACATTATCTTATGTCTGTTTAAACTTTTGCACTCTGTACGTAGGTGACTTGATTTGTCAAACAAAATGTTTGTACAGCCACTGCATGCAACTCTGATCATCAGACAATAGTTTGCTTGAATTTTGCTCTAGTGTTGTCATTTCCTACTATGGCAACAGGAATATGACTAAATGAAAATTGAAGATGATGCTACTGCAGTTGTCAAGATTAAAACTACTACTTAATTTGAATGAAAATGGAAACAAAAAAGACTGTTGAAATCTCTTGGGCATATAATGTGGAAAGAAGGCTTCGAGAATGTGCATAAACTACCTAAAGAGCTTTTGTAAATGGTTGGCAGAACAGCATTTAGGAGAGTTTGTTGATTTTGTTTAGTAGCATATCAACACATCTGTTGGTTATTTCATCCTGAAATCTAAATATTTTGAATGCAATTTTATAGTTTCAACTGAATATATTTTGTACATAATTTTATACTTTGAGTAAAGATTTTTTATATATTTTGTAAATCATAAAAATGTATTGTTGCTCAATTTAATATAAAAATATACTGTCGATTTTTGTTTGGGGCTTTGTTATTTAAGACATAACTGGGTCCTTAAGAGGAACCACTGCCCCGGATCAGTGTAAACCTGGGAACAACAGCAGTAAAGAGGTGGTTCCAGATTCCTCAAAACCTCAAATCTCCTGATCAGAGGCATTGCTGCCAGATGTAGTTTATTGTCATACCCAGGACAATGTTTAGGAGAGATAGCTAAACAACATGTCTTACTTTGAGCTACAAAGAACTGGAAGTAGTGGACAACCATAAACACCATGTAATTTATGGACTCAACACAAAGAATAATAATAATAATAATAATAATTAATACTAACAATGCTAAATACAGTATAAAATTAAACAAAGCATTAACAAAAATACAGTTTCCACTTGAGACTCCTTTTTTTATTTTCATACTATTCCCTCCTGGAAAGGCATGCCTCCAAATCTCCCTACATACTATCTGATCTCTATTCACATGGGTTATGACATTGTGACTTGTAAGCTACTGTTAGTAACAGCAATATGTATTTGTCTACCTGGGCTAACCACCCACCTCTAATTACCTTCCCTGTCCAGGCAGTCAAAACAGAATAGCTGTTAAGCCCATTATCATCCTTGACAGATAGAAAGTAGTGAAAGGTTTTAACTGAATATTCCCTTCATCAGTCTTTTGGTTGATATCCCCTTAGCTTCATTACAAATCAAGAGCAACACTTGTAATATTGTAATTATGGCATCTTCACACCATTTTGCTGGAATCAATGGTGCCAATTAGTGAGCTGAGAGCAGAATTCTGTTTATTCTAAACTCTCTTTGCCAATATTCGTTGATCTTTTGAATGTTGGGCTTCCCAATACTTTGGCACTGATCAGTAGATATGATAATATACCATATCTCAGGGAGCAGTCCATTGATTGAAAACTATAATTGTCTGTTTGGATGCAATCAGATATCATTCTGTATCTATTGAACCATTCATCATGGACTTAGAGGAATGGCTCTGAATTGGATTTCAACTGAAGTCTTGGTCAAGAAATCTATTGGCATCACAGATAAGATTGTTAGTCAGAGACAGCAGAAGAGGTGTGAGTTGAGTCAGCACTTAGCAGTTATGCAGAGTTGTATATAGCAATAATATGAAGTTAGATATCAAGATAATATAATTATATATGGCAATAATATAGGGTTATATATCATATAATAGTTATATATGTCAGTAATATGAGGTTATACAGCATGATAATTTCATTATACAAGCTGACCCAAAAGTTACCTAGGTATTTAAAAATATTTACACTATTTACATTGTTCAGACTGTTGTCTGTATCTTTATTGTCATATTCATGATGTTTCAGCCATTGTACACTCCGACCTTCTTCATGATGTGTCTATATTTCTGAGATGAGCTATTGTATCTATTTACACTATTTACATTGTTCAGCCTGTTGTACTCATCTTTATTGTCATATTCACAATGTTTTTGCCATTATATGCTCCAGCCTTCTTCAGGACCTGTCTTTATTTCTGAGATGAGGTATTGTAACTATTTACACTATTTACATAGTTCAAACTGTTCTCCTCATCGTTATTGTCATATTCCCAATGTTTCGGCTGTTGTATGTTTGGCCTTCTTCAGGATCTCTTTGTATTTCTGAGATGGGGTATTGTAACTATTTACACTATTTACATTGTTTGTTACTGTTGTCCTCATTGTCCATTGTCATATTCACAATGTTTCGGCTGTTGTATGTTTGGCCTTCTTCAGGATCTCTCTGTATTTCTGAGATGGGGTATTGTAACTATTTACACTATTTACATTGTTTGTTACTGTTGTCCTCATTGTCCATTGTCATATTCACAATGTTTCAGCTGTTGTATGTTTGGCCTTCTTCACTATCTCTCTGTATTTCTGAGATGAGTTATTGTAACTATTTGAATTTTTTGAACTGTTGTCCTCATCTTTATTGTCATATTCATGATGTTTTGGCTATTGTATGCTCTGGCCTTCTTCAGGTGATATATGTTGGAATTTTGAAATGAAACAATGTTAAACATGTAAATAGTTATAATATTCTCAGTCATAATTTCATAATTTTTATTTCTTTTATTTCTTCAGAAGTTAGATTAACATCAAAATATCATCCTTGAAAAAATTCTCAACTAAACAAACAACCAAAATCTTGAAATTTTATTTTGGATTTAATCGAACTTTTTAAGGGTAACATCTGTACAGAAATTCAAGGGTTTCTGCTTTAAACATAATTATGGGAAAAACTACAGAAAGAATGCACCCATGTGATGCAGAAATCATAATTTTTCATCATTAAATTTGAATACATTTCCAATGTTTGAATTTTCATTCTGTATTTGTTAATAATAAATAAAAGTTTTAAATTCTGAGGTGACTTCTGGGACACCCTGAATATAGTGAAAACATATATTTATAAATGAGGATAATTGTTGTAGCATATCTATGGGCAATAATGGGTATGCACCAATTCCCATAAATACAGTAATTAATACTGTATGTTGGTCTGCAGTTGGAGATTCATTGTGAAATTCACTTAACTTACTCCTAGCAGTTGATTACTTCTTCTATGCACTGCTGGTGGATCTTATATGTGCTGTTCTTGTCCTAAGTATTATTGTTCATTACCAACCTTTGTTGAATTATTCTATTCAGTAACATTCCCAATGTTACAACAATAATATATATATCAATTTGTCTGGGGATCACATAAGCAGGGATCCGACAGTCACAAAATCATATGAATTCAACTAAATATGTTAGTTCTATCACAGATATTGAGCACATCCCAATAAGCACTGCACATATATAAAATATATAAATAATTTAAATATACATATATATATATATTTATATATATGTATATATTATACAAAGATATATAGATATATATACATATTATGAAAAAATGTAGTTTCCAGGTGTGCTATGTTTATGAGTTAGTTCTCAAGATCAGAGATAGAGTATATATGTATGTATATATATATATATATATATATATATATATATATATATATACATACAAGTAGGTTACATATATATATATATATATATATAAAAGTGGATTACATATATATATATATATATATTAAAGTGGGTTATATATATATATATATATACAAAAGTGGGTTTTATATATATATATATATATATATATATATATATATATATATATATATATATATATGAGTGGTTTACATGTATATATATATATATATATATATATATATATATATATATATATATAAAAGTGCGTTATATACATATATATATATATATATATATGTATATAAAAGTGGGTTACATATATAAATATATATATATAAGATTTGGTAAAAACAACAAATATTTATATTTATTTACATATAATATTTATAATAAACTTATATTTACAAAGAAATATTAAAATTAAAAATATATTACTTACAAGTGGGTTTTCAGAAAAACATTGTTATACTTTTTTTACTTTAAATTGTTTTATTTTTTTACTTTAACTGGTTTCAATTTTAGCTTTTCAAAAAGTTTGTAACTGTTTATATTTTCACATGTTGATGCTTTTGTTTTGAACAAATGAAAAAACAAATATATATATATATATACATATATATATATATATATATATATATATATATATATATATATATATATATATTATCATTTTTCATATAAAATATAACATTTTGGTTCTTACCAGTTGAGGTGCAACTAAATGCACCAAAACAAGGTTTCGTCTTTGCAGTGATAAATTGTCTTTGTCTATATGAAAAAATTATAATAAATAATTATTGCTCTACTCTTAGTATTGAGCCCTCTTTTGAATTAATGCTGTGAGCGTTCATATTTATATATTATTTTCATTCTCATTGCATTCGTATATATATATATATATATATATATATATATATATATATATATATATATATATATATATATACATACACACACATTTGTGTATATTTATACATTGATAATCCTTAATTATATATAGCAATAATATGGGGTTATATATAATAATAATATGGTTGTATATGGCAGTAATATAAAGTTATTCAACATGAGTTTTATAATGGAAACATATACAGGCTGCAATGGATAAATTGTCATCCAAATGATGCAAAAATAAAAATAACACTACAATATCATTTTAACATATATTTCCCCAAACTTCCACAAAAATATCTTAAAGTAATTATTCAATAAAATCAACCATGGCCATTTGGTCAGCTTTAAAACGTCCTGCAAGTCTTCTAAACGGTCTCTTTTTTTAAGTTTGTCAATGCTGCCATATTCCTTGCCTTCAGTTCTTCTTTGGTGTTATAAGGAGTTTTGTTGGTCTCTCACTCAACTGCACTCCAAGGGGGGTTGTAGACTGGTGAGTTAGGTGGCCAGAAGTAAGAGGTGATGCGGTCACAGAAATTTTCTAACAGACATGATTGTGTTCTTCTTGTATGGTGTGGCATGGTGTAGATGCCTGTTGACAGACATTGAGTATTCCAGCATCTACGCTCTTGACCCAGGGCAGCACTACCTCCTCATGGAACTTGATGTAGGCTTCCATGTTGAGTCTGAGGCCCTTATCAACAAATACAGGAATTCTTTTCTTATCAGAAGAATCAGGGTAAGTTTTCAAAGTTGCAGTACCTTTATAATCACCATTAGATTCATCCAACGTTTTCTAAATCCTCTGCACTCTCCTCAGATTGACATCTAAACAATCTGAAATGTTGATATTGGAGCTTTTGGTGCAAATGCCAAGCAGTACAGCATGCCATTTCTAAATATGCGGCAAAGTGAATTGCATCGTGGTGCTCTTTTTCTCACAGATGGTGTCGAACTGATTCTTCTATACTGAGGAATTGACAATTCAAAAACAAACAACACACATGCACAAAATTAAAAATATAAAATGGTGACACTTTACCCATCGCATCCTGTAGTTATAACAATAATATATAGTGATAATATATAGTAAATATAATGATAATATATAATTATATATAGCTATAATGTAGTGTTACATATCATAATAATATAGATATATTTGCCAATAACATTATAATACTGTTATATAGAGTGATAATATAATTATAAATAATGATTGATTTTTTAATGATTTTGAATGGTAAACTAAAATAAAAAAACAACTTAATTTTTAAATATCTTTTAGAAAGAAAAAGAAAAATTATTGATAAAATATTAAATATTATCATCAAGATATTTGTTGCTATAAATAACAATATCATAGAGAAAAATATGAAATTAACTTTATGTAACATATAATATTTTTAATTAATTTTTCAGATGAAAAAAAACTCAAAAAAGAAAATCTTTGGCGGAAAGTCTGTTAAAAAGTAAACATAAAACATTATTAAAATTGACTTTCTTGGGAGAGATTTTGTAATGTTTGTAATAGGAAAGGCTAGAAAAATAAGATTTATAATTTTTTATTTTTAAATCATGTAAAATTAAAATGTTATATTTGAGTATAAGAAGTGTGGTAAATGTTCAACATAATTTTTCATTTGTTAGAATCAGAAATACAGGTGACAATAAAGAAATAATGTTAATCATTAGTCTATCTTTATAACATAAAAGTAACAATAATACACAGCTATACATTATGATAATATAGAATAAAGCAATAATATATGGGTATATATCTTGAGAATAATAAAAATATATATAGTAACAATATAGAATTATATACAGTAGTAAGCAAAAGAAATTAGTTCCCTAGGTAAGAAATAAATTTACTTAATTTTTAATAATAAACTATAAATACTCAACAATATATTTCCAGGAGTATCACATATAGTTAATCATGACTGTATTTCAAAATGTTGTATTCTCGTAAACAAAGTATGAGGATAAATACAGATCCAAATGCATCTAGATACTTAAAATAAGTCATGCAAAAGTTATGAGCCCCTTGACAACCATCTAGATTAGCAGCATCTCAGATTAAGTTATGTATGGAAATTTCTCATGTTAAAGGATTAGACATATATGTACAGAGTGGCAAGTGAAAGAATTTTTCTTAACTCCTTTATCCCAAATGTTATATTCTGTGCTAACAGGAATATATACTTAAAACACAAGGTGGATAAAATAAGTAAATGTTTATTATAAAAAAACAGTACAATAAGAATAAAGGTAACAGTTGAAGGTTGTCACAAGTCAATCCAGTAGTAAGTGCTACTATTGAAAGGTTGGTAGTTCTTGCGTAAGCTTTAGTTGTACACAATAGATTCCAGTTACTCTCTGTAGTCCGTTGACTTACAGATACTTATAGGTAGTTACTACCTATAGTATAGTTACTCATGGGAGTGACATGTTATTCCATTTCATCACCAAGTAAAGTGATAATACCACTAAGATACAAAGAGTTACTAAAGAATGAAAGAGAATTACAAGATTTCAGTGAGGGAATAGGACAATAAAAGAAAAGAATTCAAAAGGAGGGGAGATTCTACTTGATATTTCATTTACATTTTTGAACATTGTAGTTACCAGGGAAGCAAGGAATCCAAGAGAGCTCCACGTGCGAGAAAAGGAACTATTAGAATAGGACTTATAGTTACATTAAGCTATTTCAACAGTAAAACAATGAGACCTAATTGCCAATCTAGTAGTACACTTAAATTCATGTGTTCAAGGTACCAAAGAGGAAAGCTCATAAGAACAACTGTCATGAATTGATAGAGGGAAGTTGGATGGGAAAGTGATTGAATTCAAGATACTAGGTAATGACTGATTACTTTACAGACCTTTCTTAGGATTTTGTCGAGAATCTTGAGATATATAACATGAGCATCAGACTAGATATGGCAGCAATATTCCATGTACAGATGAATGGTATAATGTACAAATATGCAAGATAGATTCTGATGAGCAAATTGTCTAGCATGAGACAGTGAACCAACTTTTCTAGAAGCAGACTTAGCAATTGATTTAATATAATCACTCTACTTCTTGTAAGTCGAAAACCTGAAACCAAGAAGCTACAATGAGTTTATATCCTGGATATTAGTATCAACCATTCTGATGGAAAACGGGAAGTGTTCTCTATGATGATTAAAAGATATTTGTTTCATTTTGAGTCATTAAAATTTACAATTCATTCCTTGTCCCAGTTAACAACAGATTAGAGGTCCTAGCTAAAGGAAAATCTATTTGCTTAAATTTTTACCAATGTTATAATCTTCCTAAAGCCAGATCTTCTTCTGATTCATGTTACATAAATTTCCACCATTGGCCAGGCATGAACACTCCGAAACCCAAAACTGAACTAAAAATTCCATCAACTGCGCATTGGATCAGCACATAGTTTCCGTTTTACTTACACACTCAAATAAAAATACAATCCCGAATTTCCACCTAATAGCACCCACTTCCACCTAAAGAAACATAATAAAAATTGGAGCCAATCTGTGCATAAGAAAAAGATATAAAGTCCATCAAAGGGACATCTTTGTTAGTCGGACGACATAATATCCAGGATTCACAACACTCGTCGGAATGTGACTGCCCATCTCCAAAGACAACTCTCCAAAGGCTGTCACCACAGTAAGTCACACTGCACCTTCCCTCTTCTACCGTAAACTTCTGCAGATGACTTTTACAGTTCTACTTTTCTCTTTCTTTCAACAAGAGACATTTACACCAATTTACCATTTGTTGTATTTTTACGTTAATACAATTGTTTATTTATTAAACCTCCATTGTTTCTTCTTTGTTTTGCCACCATACACTTAATATAATAGCAAGAAGCTGTAAGTTTCCAACAATATATTTTCAAGGGTATTGTCTGTGGTCATTCAGTACTGGGATGCAAATTGTCATATTTTGTGAATATGAAACATAGAGATATAAAATGATCATGATACTGTAAATAAGCCCAGCAAAAGTAGAGATTAAGAGCATAATTAATTGGGCTCAGAATGTTAATCCTCTTTATCTTGGTATATTTTTTCTTTTCTTAGAATCTTATTAAATTTAATCTATAATTTGGCAGAGTTTTGGATGCATCACTTCCCACGCAGTTATCAAGAGTGTACAAAATGCTATATGCATTTTAATCTTTGAATTAATTGTGCACATTAAAACAGTTTTAATGAAACAAATATATCCATATTGGAATCTGTAGAGGACTCTTAGGTGATGATGTGAAGAGATATCACAAGGTTAAAATTTCCTGCTAGCCGGTCCAGCAACATGGGAATGTTGGACTTTAATTAAGTCCAAAGAAGACAAAGAAAACAAACAAGACTGATATATATGGATAAAAACAAATATATATTAATAATAAGTTACACAAAGACATGAAGAGTTACATAGTGTTTGTATGGAGAAATTATGTGTGTGTGTTGTGAGTGTTCATAAGTACATGTATTGTTCTTAGCATGTTCCCAAAATTTGAGAAACGCAGTATCTGTGAGAGGTCACATATTGGCCTAAGCGGAAAAAGAGAGATTTTATCTCATCTCCACACGCCTTGGCGGCCCAAGGCCTAAGTTAAAAAAGAGAGATTTTACCTCATCTCCACGCGAGGTGGCGGCCCAAGGTCTGAGTCGGAAAAGAGAGATTTTACCTCATCTCCACGCGAGGTGGTGGCCCAAGGCCTGAGTCAAAAAAGAGAGATTTTACCTCATCTCCACGCGAGGTGGCGGCCCATGGCCTGAGTCGGAAAAGAGAGAGAGATGAAGGGTCAGCCAGTATTTATAGCCAGGGGAGAGATACCCCTGTTGAAGGATTAAGGAACTGAGGAGGAGCTAACTGCGACAAATCCATACCTAAAATATGACATTAAACAAAATAAGCATGAAATTAACTTTATTCTACTATTTAAAAATAAAATAACTATTGTTATTCTGACTGATTTTGTCATAAACATACCTTTTTATGTTTATAGAGGTAAAAAGATAGTAGTAGGAAAAATGATTCTTAAAAGTACATGGTTTAGCGTTGATATTTTGTACAGCTCATTTACAATGTCTGAAAATATTGAATTAAATTTACTGAATTTAATTATGACATTAACTTTACATAATTTTTTAGTAAATCCTTTTTCATTAATTTTCTCACATAAAATATCATGTTTGCTTCTATTATGTTTCTTGATGGTAAACTAAACTAAAATTCAACTTACATTTTTGAATACCTTTTAGAAAGAAAAATACAAATTACCGATAAAAAATTAAATTTTATCATCAAGATATTTGTTGCTATGAATAACAATATCAGAGAGAAAAATAGGAAATTAACCTTATGTAATAAATAATATTTTTAATTAATTTTGCAGATGAAAACAAACTCAAAGAAGAAAATCATTGGAATGAAAAGTCTGTTAAAATGTAAACATAAAAGATTATTAAAATTGACTTTCTACGGAGAGACTTTGTAATTTTTGTAATAAGAAAGACTAGAAAAATAAAATTTATAATTTTTTATTTTTAAATCATGTAAAATTAAAATGTTTGTATTGGAGCTTCCAGTGTGAATGCCAAGCAGTACAGCATTCCATTTCTAAATTTGTGACAAAGTGGATTGCATGAAGGTACTCTTCTTCTCACAGATGGTGTCAAACTGATTCTTCTATACTATGCAATTGACAAAATCAAAAACAAACAACACACATGCACAAAATTAAAAATATAAAATGGTGACACTTTACCCATCGCATCCTGTAGTTATAACAATAATATATAGTGATAATATATAGTAAATATAATGATAATATATAATTATATATAGCTATAATGTAGTGTTACATATCATAATAATATAGATATATTTGCCAATAACATTATAATACTGTTATATAGAGTGATAATATAATTATAAATAATGATTGATTTTTTAATGAATTTGAATGGTAAACTAAAATAAAAAAAACAACTTAATTTTTAAATATCTTTTAGAAAGAAAAAGAAAAATTATTGATAAAAAATTAAATATTATCATCAAGATATTTGTTGCTATAAATAACAATATCATAGAGAAAAATATGAAATTAACTTTATGTAACATATAATATTTTTAATTAATTTTTCAGATGAAAACAAACTCAAAAAAGAAAATCTTTGGAAGAAAGTCTGTTAAAAAGTAAACATAAAACATTATTAAAATTGACTTTCTTGGGAGAGATTTTGTAATGTTTGTAATAAGAAAGGCTAGAAAAATAAGATTTATAATTTTTTATTTTTAAATCATGTAAAATTAAAATGTTATATTTGAGTATAAGAAGTGTGGTAAATGTTCAACATAATTTTTCATTTGTTAGAAACAGAAATACAGATGACACAAAAATTAATAAAGTTAATCATTAGTGTATTTCCTTTCATGAATAAAAAATTTCATAGATAAAAATATTCAATTAACTTGAGTGAAAAATGTTGAATTAACTTTCAAGTAACAAGACTGAGGGTCCTAAATAACATTTTGTGTGAATTTTGCACACAAAATGTTTGTTTTTGCAAACATAATCTAATATGGCAAATTTGAAATAAAATAAATTTTATACTTACTTCAATTATCTGAAGTTATTCCAAATGTAAAAAATCTTAAACTAACTACAACAGTGAACTACCACAAACCCAAACTGAAGCTAGAAGGTTTCACTCCCAGTAGAACAATCAGATAAAAAATCAGTCTACAGTTCTGAATGAAAATTGCATGATGATTTGACCTTTAGTATAGAACACCATGTCTTGAACAGAATCTGATTTGTACATATAACATTGGTTTTATGGTCAAATCTCAGTTGTTTGCATAGTTCCAACTGGATCAATATTCCCACCCACTCATATTTTCTTCATTTGTTTATTATTAGTAGTAGTAATAGTATTATCTGCTTCTCATCCTGTCCTTTGATATGCTTGTCAATATTCTGCATGTCATGTTTCACCTGTATCAATATTTTGATTAATAAGGTTAGCTTCCCAGAAGAAGACTTCTGTCTCCAAAAATGGCGTCCACCAATTCAATATTAGCATGGGAATTTGACAAAAAACAGGATTCAACCTAAAATCCAATACTGAGACAATATTACCAGTAAAATCAATATAAAACTCTTGAGAGGAAATGTAGAACTCATATTTTCAACAGGAAGTTTTACGACATTGTGATTTAAGCAATCTGACTTGTGTGTCAAAACTCTCTTGAACTAAAAGGATTGTCTCCACAGTCAAATGTGGTCAAATCCAGGTTAAATCTTAGATTTTAAATGCAGATTTTCATAGTTGATATCCACTTTTAATGAAGAGATTTACATAGTACGAAATACATTTATGAAGATGATGATGAGATTTGAAGTGTCAGTGATGTGGTTCTACAGAAAGATGCTGGGGATACCATAGACAGAGCATGTGAGCAATAAGGAAGTATTAAGAAACAGGAAAATCTCTTCAGAAACAAAGAAACGAGTGCTGGATGCCTATGACATCACCCAATGCAATGCCGGGAGCCATTCAAGATAGTGGCGTATTACTGCATTTAATGTGATATTAGATGAGTGTAAGAAAAGGTAAAAAGATAACAGTTAAACTTAGACTTGAGCAGGATGTTTTCAAAATCGCTACAATCTTTTTTAGCGATTGTGAAAACGTCCTGCCAGGAGTCTGTTCCACAAAGCATCATTTCATGGGGAGAAGCTGTTTGAATGGAAATTATTTCTTACTATTGGAATATGAAAAGAATGGAGTGGGAATAGCTGTTCAGAACACATGCAATAGAAATAGCAATAGAGCAGAAAAAAGCTGGCAACTTTTTGTGTGTGGGAAAGGGGTTGTAGAATGGAAAATAATTTATCACCCACAATGCTGTGTAGACAATTTCGAACTCTGTCAAGAGAGGTAAATGAATAGTTCCAGCCCAGATAGGACAACAATAATCCATTTTTGGTCTGATCTGATTCTTATAAAGATAGAGTATAGCAGGGGGAGTCAGATATTTACTGGAGCGGTAGAAGGAACTGACTAGTTTGGGTGGGGTTCCTCTTGAGGTCTGGGTGAGCTTGGGCCCCAACAGGCATTCAAGACCAAGAACCACCTTGAGAGAAAACTCATCCATCATGATAGCTGAAAGTACAAGGTCTGCTTGATGGTGGTGGAATGTTACTTGTTTGGTTTTGGCCATAATGAATTTTGCAATCCAGTCCTTCCTCCATTAAGCCAACAGTAGAGTAGAGATAAGCTGCCAGGATCTGGTCTTCCAGATTTTAAGTGTAGGAAATAGGAAGTGAGGATTATGTAGATAGAGAGGAGGGGTAATACTTGACCCTTGACTTGAAGATGTCAAGTTTGTAGCATCTGGTTTGGTGCTCCTGTTATATAGTTCACACTAAATAAAATATCCCTGTCTTAAAAATCAGTATTTGAAATATTGGCTTTTGCCTAGACTTGAACACAGATCCGATACTTTTTCTCTACTGTTCACCAAAGACCAGGCTCAAGAGCTACTCAAGGTAGAGGGTTAGTGACTCAGATGTGTGATATGAATGCAAGAGTAAGAAGAAGGAAGTGAGGATTATGTAGATATGGTGGATAAGTAATGATTGAACCTTAACTTGAAGAGGTCAAGATTGAAGCATCTGGTTTATGTATTTAGAGATTTTTCATGAAATCCAAAGAAGAATCTACAATATTATTGGTTCTGACCTGGGATCTCACCTTCAGTCACTTTCCTACTGCCATAATATAGCTTCCCTATGCCTTTTTTTTGTAAATATTTTCATGATAATTATTCTGATGAACATTTTTCTTTGTTACATCAATGTTATGAATGTAAGCGCAATACTAAATTGGCATTAAGGTCTCGTCAATTTACAGTTGAAATGGCTAGATGTAATCATAAGTTCTATGCTAACAGTTTTCTTTATTAATTCAAGAACAGTACTAGATTGGCTGCTAGGTCTCATCCTTTTACAGTTGTAATGGATAGATGTAACTATAAGTTCTATGCTAACAGTTTCTTAATTGTTCTGATGAAGTTTTCTCTATGACTTCAAGTGCAGTACTAGATTGGCATCAAGGTCTCATCAATTTACAGTTGAAATGGCTTGATGTAATCATAAGTTCTATGCTAACAGTTTCCTTTATGAATTCAAGAACAGTACTAGATTGGCTGCTAGGTCTCATCATTTTACAGTTGCAATGGCTAGATGTAACTATAAGTTCTATGCTAACAGTTTCTTCTCAGTTGTTCTGATGAAGTTTTCTCTATGACTTCAAGTGCAGTACTAGATTGGCATCAAGGTCTCATCAATTTACAGTTGAAATGGCTTGATGTAACTGTAAGTTCTAGGCTAACAGTCTCTTCTATCACACTTCTTGCTTGTGGAAATCTCTTCCAACTTCTACCTTCCCAGTCAACTTTGATCTTCAAAAGTTTAAATCCAATGTCAATCATTATCTTCTGTCTTCTAAATTCTTATTCTTTTATTGTCTTCTCTCCTGAATAGTAGTTTTTTTATGATATTCTCTAACATTCACTAACCCATTGCTTCCTAGTGGCTTTATTGCCTTGCTTGAGATGGAATGATTTTAAAAAGTAATTGTGTATAATATTCCATACAATTTCCACCATCATTGCTCATTTGAAGGGAAGAATATAGGAGTCAAGAAATAGGTAGTGAAGCATTTATAAAGTTTATAGCCTAGGGTTTGAACATGGACAAGGGTTCATATGCTATGGTGGTTGAATAGATTCTAACAACAGTTAACTAAAATGACCTTACAGTTCAAAGGCATTTTAAAACATGTATGTTAAGATTAAAACTACTACTTAATTTGAATGCAAATAGAAACAAAAAAAAACAGTTGAAAATCTCTTGGGCATAAAATGTGGAAAGAAGGCTTCAAGAATGTATAACTCACAAGACATGTTAAAGTCAAGAGAGCCACAGGAAGGCAGCTACCTAAGAATCTTGTATAAATGGTTGCCAGAACAGTGCTTAGGAGAGATGGCTGAACAAGAAGCCTTACTTTGAGCTGCAAAGGACATTATCTTATGTCTGTTTAAACTTTTGCACTCTGTACGTAGGTGACTTGATTTGTCAAACAAAATGTTTGTACAGCCACTGCATGCAACTCTGATCATCAGACAATAGTTTGCTTGAATTTTGCTCTAGTGTTGTCATATCCTACTATGGCAACAGGAATATGACTAAATGAAAATTGAAGATGATGCTACTGCAGTTGTCAAGATTAAAACTACTACTTAATTTGAATGAAAATGGAATAAAAAAAAGACTGTTGAAATCTCTTGATGATGCTACTGCAGTTGTCTGGCTACTTATATCCAATGGATGAAATGCTTATGAAGGTTAGTTCTTGTTCTTTTATTGTTTTCTCTTCTTAATAGTGTTTTTTTTTTCATATTCTCTAACACTCGGTAACCCCATGCATCTTAGTGGCTTTATTGCTTTGCTTAAATGATTAATAGAAATATATATATATATATGATTATGATAATTTTTCATTTTAAATATTCCAATGAAAATGATGACTACAACGGAATTAATCAAATTAATATGAAATAATTACTCATTTATTCTTGACTACAATTAACTGTATGCATTGCTCCTTGTGATGTCATGAATCTGGCTATATTTTTAAGTGCTGTTAATCCCCAGTTGGATTCATAATTAATTTAACGAAAAATATGGTCAGATATTATTGAAATATCATTCCGTTTGGTGTTTCGGACCTGTTTACATTTGTTTGGCAATTATTCTGAGTTCTTTTGTTTTAGGATTCAGTAATATGTTTTGTATTTCTGCTATTAAATTTGTTTCTTTGTTAATTTAATTAAACTCTTTCACATATTGCTTTGTTTGAGCCCGTTGTTTTCCTGAGTGCGGATTTGCAACATTTCATCTGCTTTCCTTTGCAGCTTTTCAGTTTGCTATCATTGCAAGTCTGCTTTTAAAATCTACATTAAACAAGAACCATTTTTCATGATTTTGTCTTTCTTTTGGCCTTTCATTTGTTTAATCATTCATTATTTCTTCTTCACTTTTATATTTCTTTTATATCTGGTTTATTCGATATTTTCCTTCAACTTATTTTGTTTTTGTTTTTTTTCCTATCTTCTCTTTCTTTTATTCTTTAATTCTTCCTTGTTTTACTCTTTCCTTTCATTCTTTATTTCATTCTTTCTTCCTTCTTTCTTTTTAATCATTCATTCATTCTTTATTCATTTTCCTTTTTATGTTCTTTCTTTTATTTATTTTAATCTGCCTTCATTTACTCTTGCTTTCTATTTCTTTCTTTCTGACATTTTAATTTTTCCTTTCTTTACTTTTTTATTCATTCATTCCTTCTTTCTTTCTTTCTTTCTATGTTTCTTTCTTTCTATCTTTCTTTCTTTCATTCTTTCTTTCTTTACTCTTTTTGTTTTACTCCTTTCATACATTCTATCATTTAATGTTTCATTCTTTTATTTTTTTTTTCATTTTTTCTTTCTTTTAATCGTTCATTCTTCCTTCATTTACTCTTACTTTCTTTGCCCATTCTTTCTTTCTTCTTTCAATTCTTAAATATTCCTTTCTTTGTTTCTTCCTTTCTTTTATCTTTCTGTTTTCTTTCTTAGCTATATTTTTCTTTTGACTTCCTTTCTTTTCTCCATTTCCTTCATTCTTCTCTTAAACTTTCCTTCTTCTTTTCTTTATTTACTCTTCATTTCTTTCTGTGATCTTCTTTTTTATTTAGTCTATCTTTCATTTATTAATATTTTCTTTCATTTTAAATTTAGGTTTAAAAAAAAGAAAGAAATAAGGATGATATTATTTCTTTCTTTTTCTTGAAACCTTCTTTCTTGCTTTCTTTTTCTTTCTTTCTTTCTTTCTTTCTTTCTTTTTATTTTCTTTCCTTCATTCTTTCTTATTGTCTTTCTTTCTCTCTTACATTCTATTTTCTCCTTGCTTTTGAGAATAAAATTTCTCTAACTTTCCTTCCCGTGAATTTAAATAATAATGTTTTTGTCTAAAAATCCACCTGCCAATGCTTACCATCAATGTACCTTAATATTTATGAAATCTTACATGTGCTTTCTCACAACGGTCCGTCTGACTTCTGGCTTTAAGGTGACAATAGAACAGGTAGGAGGATATTCAAAATTTACAAGCAATCATAATAAGAGTCAGCTAAGGATATGAGAAACTTGTCTTTCCTTGTCTGACAATCACCAGCCATGGTATATAACAATTATCATTTCCTGGAAATTCCATGGTGATTTTTTTTTCAATTTAGAAGCAGAGTAGAAAATAATGCATAAATGTTAATAAGGCAAGATACATATTGTTCAATATACATGATAACATTGACCATGTGTAATGGTAACAGGACACATGTAAACTTTTGACTTCAATCCTGCATGAAAATTTGACTAAAATGACTGTCAGACAGACTAATTTGTTGTTGCATATGCATGATAGTATTCACTTGATATATTTCCTCCTTGTCGTGAAAGACCTCAATGATGTTCACATACTTTCCAAATAATTATTCCGTTGGCATGATTTTCAGTTGTATAAATGGTAATAATATTGGTAATTTTAGATGTTTTCTTATAAAGAAACATTCAACATTGACTGCGACTTTCTTTTAAAATTATAAAATCTTTTTCTGAAAACGATTTTTCAGTAAAACAGTGTTGCCAAGTCCAGTAACTTTTAACATTCTTCCAAGTATTGATGAGGGTTTCCTTCCTAACCTTTTGTTTAAAGTCATGGGGAATGTCAAAATCATTATTATATCATTATTTTATCTTGAAGTTACATCTGCTTTGCATTTTATTTATTGCAGCTGATGAAAGTCCTCAAGTGATATGGTTTCTGTTATTTGGTACAGTTCGTTATTTGTGAATCTGTAGCGCCAGACGACAATGTTCAAAGAGAGATGTTGCTTGTTATGATAGGCTTCATTCACTTAAAACCATTTTGAAACATTGAGCTAAGAAAGCTTTTTATATACAGTGAACCGTTTAGATATTTCTGAATGAGTTTGGTACCTTGCATGACTTCCAAATGAAAGTCTTGATCTAATAAGGCTATTTAAGGATACAGCTCAAGGTTTTTGGCCAGTGTTTCAGTGTTATACTGCTTATCTCTGTTTAATTTCCTCAAAAAAATCATCACCTCTGCTGCCGCCACCACAACCACACCCATCATCATTATCAACATCATCAAAAGATCATCATCATCACCTACACCACTGCTATCAATTCCACCACCACCATCATCATCATCATCATCATTAAAAATCATCATCACCACCCACACCACTGCCATCAATACGACCACCACCATCATCATCATCACAAACCATCATACCACCACCACCACCACCACCACCATCATCATCATCATCATAAAAAACGATCATACCATCACCACCACCACCATCATTATCATCATCATCACCTACACCACTGCTATCAATTCCACCACCATCATCATCACTATCACCACCATCATCATCATCCAAGTGAAACCTGGCAGAGCCAATCCCTCTCCAGGTCAAACCACAGCCAATATCTTCCAGTTATAGTGCTGTAATAAGTTTGATGTTGGACAAAACTACCCCAAGCGTAGCTTATCCTCTTTTCAATTCCTTTATCTCCTACACTAAATTTGTTATCACTGAGTGTTTAGAGTTTATTAATTGCACATTCCAAAGTTTTTAAGATGGATTCAAGGGACATGCCGTCACGTACTTCATTCCAATTCCAGATCATAGTTTCTATTTTGGAAACATTTAAACTTTCCTCAGCTATTTTCATTATTATATTGTTTTATTTTAACCAGAGTTTTCAAGTCAATTTCATTTCTTTTTATGTTTTGTTATTTTCCAAAGCATAATTGAATTTAAATATTAAATTCCAGGAAATATAATTTGAATAATTATATAGTGCCTGTCTTCCATGTCAGCCTGCCTTTTTGTTTCATCATCATCATCATCATCATCATCATCATCATCATCATCATCATCATCATCATCATCATCATCCATCAGATCCATGACCGGGTGTGGTCATAGAGTCATTGCACACCTGAGAACCTGAGCAACTCCCTTCATATGTGACAGTTGCATGTAAATATCAAAGCCTTTACAAAGGATCTGCCAGTCCCACTCAGTAATGTTTCTTCTCTGTTTTCTTTTTAGTCTTTCTCTTTTTCTAACTGTAAAAAAACGAATTGTGCAAAGAGGAAATTATGTTGAAAAGTTCCATATCTGGTCAATAGAAATTGTTATCCATCTGAAAGACAATACAATTTTACACCCATTCATCATCCTCTTCATCGTCATCAGACCCATGACCTGATGTGGTCATAAGGTCTATGAGTGCAGCTGAGCACATGATCATCTCCCTCCATATCTCTCAGTTGCAAGCTGATGTCTCAGTCTCTGTGACTGATGTTCCTGTCCACTTAGTGATGCTGTCAACCTGTAATTCACCTCTGTTTTTTGCTTTAAGCAGAACCTTATTGGATGGCAGTGGAAAGATTGTTGACATTTATGATATGTCCATACCATTTCATTTTTTTACATGTCATCCTGTCTTTCTGCTTCTCCATCATCATCATCATCATCATCATCATCATCAGCATCATCGCCACCACCACCCAAGCATTATCATCATACTCATGATCAGGTGTGATCGTAAGGTTGTTGTGCAGTGGAGTTCCTGGCCAGAACCCTGCATATGTCTCAGCTGTGTGCCAATGTCTGAATCTCTATAAAAGATGATCTTCTACTCCATCCAGTGATGCTGTCAGACCATTATTGTCCTCTGTTTGCCTCTTTTTCTTTCGCATAAGGTGGAACCTTTTTTTCATGGCAGTGGAAAGATTGTTGGCTCTCATGACTTGTCCACAACATTTCAACTTTCTCTTCTTGACGGCAATTATAAGGCCTTCCACTGGGCCTCTTTCTTATTTGATTGATTCTTGTATACTGTATTATTTGCGATATAGTCTACGTAAAAGATGCCTCGGATGGTTTTGCAACATCTCATTTTGTTCTTTGCTTTAATTCTGCTTTTAATGTCCAAGACAGCCCAGGCTTGCAACAATGATATATTAATATTAAAATTAATATTAATATGAACAATATAGGAAAACCATTGTCTTTATATTTAAGCATCATATAAAATCTGCAGTAAAAATCTGGGAATAAATGAAAATCATTTCTTTACAGACTGATATCTGATCATATTAATAATAGATTATAATTATTTGATCATAAAACACTTCTTTTTGATATTGCATTCTTTTTCAGTTTTTTTTAAGCTGAAAACTTATATTACAGGTGCTGGACTTATAAATGTGTATTCAGTGTTTCATTGTGTTTTAAGAACTCTAAATGAATAATACCCCAATGATCCCCCAGCACATACAACATTACCTTTCTGTACAAACTAATATATGATAATATTAATGATGGATTTTAATTATTTGGGTATAAACTCACTTTTCTCGAGTATTTTAAGCGAGGAGCATATTATACACAAGGACTAATTATTAACTTTTTCCTTGTATTAAACTGAGTCATAAATATTATCCTTTTTTGTTTATCAACGATAAATTTATTTTAGAAGTATAATAAAATTACATTTTATTCAATTATATATCCCCTTATCAAGGCAACTGTTCAACAAGTTAAGAGTATAATTCAACAGGTATTAATATGAAAACAGTTTTTGATAAACACTTGAATCTGGTTTTCATTAGAAAAAACATTTCTCATCAAAGAAATTTGCAGCAATCAAAAAAGGATTTAACCAGTTGGTGCAAGCTCAGGTGAATATATCACAGGTGGGTGTAAAACAGACCAACCTTGTTCCAAAATTTCATCCTGCATTGTTATTAATGCATTCAGCATTGCATTGTTATAGAGTAAAAGTTTCAACCAGCTATTTATGGACATGTTACAGCTGCTGAACTTATAAATGTGAATTTAATGTTTCAAAATCATTTGCAATTTATTATTGCCATTTATTAGCTAGCTGTTTGCTAACTTTAGATGAGAATTATGCAAGTTTTGATGTGAAAATCTTTTGATAATCTTATGAATCTAGTTTTCATTAAAGAACGTTTTTCCCAAAATTTCCTGAAAATTACGTCAAGTACTATCTTGTGTGAAAATATTGTTTTTGTTATTGTGTTGACGGATTCAACCATTTTCTTTTGATTTCTTGATACAGTTGCATACGTTGGCTTAGGAGAGTAGTAATTCTGTTAGGAAACGTGATATTGGGAAAAGGCCTGGGTGTAGATTAATATTTGGATAATATTCAATGGCAGCACTCTCAAGAATTTTCCAAAGTGTTTTACTGCAATTGAAAAATGAAATAATCAGTTGATTCAAGGTCAGGTGATATACTGAGTGAGGCAGAATAGACCAACCATGTTCCAAGATTTTTCCTCTGTTATTCTTACTGCATGCAGCTTTGCATTGTTATGGCGGAAATGTTGAATGCACTTTTCGAGCAGGCTTTTATGGACATATTCGAGGGACAAACAATAAACATTATCCAGTGATGTATTCAGGGCTGTTTTTATCATTGTTTACAATATGAAACCTGTGAACGGACCAAGGGCGTGTTCATTTAATGACATATCATTGCTATATGTGGGAGACACATCTTGCTCGTTTTCATATAAATTTCAGTTATTTTCCTTGACAGAAATACTTAGGGCCTGCTAACATATATAAATATATATATATATATATATATATATATATATATATATATATATATGTATATTAAGAAATATAATCTTAAAGTGTGCTATATTTATGGGATAAAGTGCTCAATATCAGAGATAGAGCGTGTGTAAATATAAAAGTGAACATAGAAGTCAACACTTAGAGGCGACAGTCTGTTTCATGCTAGTGCAATCGTCAGGCAACTAGTGCTGTTATTTTTCTCGGCTATTTATATATAAGGGTCAGTGGTGCATTGTGGGTAGTTTATTTTGGCGGTTACTTTTACCGGAAGTTACTTATTTGTTTATTTGTTCACTTTTATATTTATATACATATATATATATATATATATATATATATATATATATATTCGATTCTAGCCAGAGGCAACCGGACGTCTAGCCACACTGATGAGCTGTGATACAGCGAAACAGTCTGTCTGTGGATGACAATATATATGCTCCTGAAAATTTATTTCGGTTGAGCTCTCTGGGGAGGATGTGTGGGTTTGTAAACAGTGACTATTACGGCTAATAATGCAAGACTCTTCGGTAAATCGAATCGAGTTCTCTCAGTCACTGTGTGTTTATCTAAATATAAATACGCTTAAATTCACCTTCTTCTCTGCCGTGCGCCAACGGCTTCAGGGTAAAATTTCCGACTGACGCGAATTCAGCCGGTTTTCGATTCTAGCCAGAGGCAACCGGACGTCTAGCCACACTGATGAGCTGTGATACAGCGAAACAGTCTGTCTGTGGATGACAATATATATATATATATATATATATATATATATGTAAGCAAAAATAAAGGATACAGAGGGAAAGAAAGAAAGAATGAAAGAAAGACTACAGAAAGAAAGAAAGAAAGAAAGAAAGAAAGAAAGAAAGCTGGTTAAAGAAAAAAGAAAGAAACTTTAGAGGAGTTAAGCAAGCAAGAAAGAAAGAAAGAAAAAGAAAGAATACAGAAAGAAAGAAAGAAATGACAATGGTAATAATCGTTCTTATTAGATATAATAATTTTATTATATATTGTTATAATATTAGTTATAATATAACTATATTATAATTTCATATATATATATTATAATATTATATCTTATAATATAACTATGTTATAATTTTATTATATATTATTATAATATTAGTTATTGTATAACTATATTATAATTTCATATATATATATTATAATATTATATATTATAATATAACTATGTTATAATTTTATTATATATTATTATAATATTAGTTTCCTTATAGGGAAACATTCAGTATTGATTTAACCTGTGACATTGTCGGTTAAAATTCATAAAACTTTGAAGCAAAACAATTTTTCAAGAAAAGAGATTTCCCAGGTTCATTAGTTTTTATTTCTCTTTCTACTACTGATGGGAGTTTCCTTCCTAGCCTTTTGTTCAAAGAGGTGTGGAATGAGAAACAATCTTCACTTTCTAGTCTCAAGGAAGTCAAAAAGTGTCTCTGCATCCTTATGGGTAGAAGGAGAGTTTGAAAACTAAAGGGCTACCCCAGGTGGTACATGCTCTAGTTACACCACTGCTTCTTTAACTAACATTATCATATGCTAGTGTGCTCCAAATTTATTGTTAATTACTATGCATGATTAGTAGTTACAATGATACATCCATCATTACATATGGTTCTGAAAAGTGGAAATTACTTATGACTTAACTTAATACATCCCTATATGACCAAAACTAAATTATATCTATAATTCAAACTAGTGTGCAAATCACTAACCAATATGTAAATTCTTCAGTATCTGTCTATATTTCTCAGATGAGGTATTATTTTGTACACTATTTGCATTATTCAGACTAATGTCCTAATCTTTGTCACCATATTTATTACAACGTTTTGGCCATTGTATGTTCTGGCATTCTTCAGATGGTTGGAATGTCGAACTGAATCCTTTATTCGCTCACTGGGGGAGACTGTTCTGGTTCCACGTGCCATGTTTTAATGGATGTCAGCTATCAGTTATCTCCTGTTAATTCCTCTCTCCAAGTTCTCCACTGCCTTAACTGGATATTAAACTCACACTCTTTGGGTCCTGTCACTGGATCTAACCAACACCTTTATCAACTGTGTATGAATTTCTCCGTATTATAAACCTAATGTCCCAGCCTCATTTTTTTACCAGTGTTCATCCCAAGGAGATGCTTCCCTGATGATTACAATCTTAACCTTTTCAAGTCTAGGGTTAGCTATTATCTTTGCCCCATATCCACATAATATGTGCCTCTTACTCTGTAACGCTCTACAATGAAGGGCTCATGGGCTATTGAAAAATTTATCCTCTATAAGTCTCTTAAAAAATAACCAATGAGAGGCTCTTGGGCCATTAAAAAATTTATCCTCTATAAGTCTCTTAAAAAATAACCAATGAGGGGCTCTTGGGCCATTGAAAAATTTATCCTCTATAAGTCTCTTAAAAATAACCAATGAGGGGCTCTTGGGCCATTGAAAAATTTATCCTCTATAAGTCTCTTAAAAAATAACCAATGAGGGGCTCTTGGGCCATTGAAAAATTTATCCTCTATAAGTCTCTTAAAAAATAACCAATGAGGGGCTCTTGGGCCATTGAAAAATTTATCCTCTATAAGTCTCTTAAAAAATAACCAATGAGTTGCTCTTGGGCCATTGAAAAATTTATCCTCTATAAGTCTCTTAAAAAACAACCAATGAGGGGCTCTTGGGCCATTGAAAAATTTACCCTCTATAAGTCTCTTAAAAATAACCAATCAAAAGCTTCATAAATGTGTTAGATAAAGTACATCACAATGAACTGCTGTAACTTCTAGTTAACCATGACATTATTTAAGATGGGTATTAAAATAATGGGATGTGCTTGGAATCAGAAATTACATTACATTCACTTACATGCAAATACCCTTGGGGAAAGGTATGAATACGTCTCTTCTCCCTCCAGCTATGGGTTAAATAGCAAGACAAACTGTGTTCTATAGCCTCGATAAGCAACCAGTTTACCATAGAAGGAAAAGGTGACCTATTGCAGTAAAATCTTCTGCCTAGTCAGTCATAACAGAAACATGATCACCCAAATGTGTATCATAAATGTCACTTAACTGACTGATCAAAACTATCCGGAACTATACTGGCATCAAACCCTTCATATGGATAGAAAATGAGTTCAGCAGATACACAAAAATAGAAACGAGTGTTAAGACAAGCATGTGTTTTAGCACCAGATTTATTCAGTCTATACAGCGAGGTGATTCTGAGAAAATTAGAAGTCCTACCTGAATTCATTATTGGTGGCCACAATCTTAACAACATGAGTTATGCAGATGACACAGTGTTGATAGCAGACACAAAAAGCAAACTACAAGAACTCCTACAGAATGTAGTGAAGGAAAAACATTAATTGCAAAAATACAGAATGTATGGCTGTTATCAAAAGGAATAGTCAGGAATGTAAATTAAAAATTGGAGATGCCAAAATAAAGCAAGTATGGAAATTTAAGTATCTGGGAAGTGTTTTAATAAAGGGCAGAAAATATGACACCACAATCCAAAGGAACATTAGAATAACAAAAAATGCCTTTCAAAAACTAAGCAAAGTATTAAGAAACAGAAACATTTCATTATAAATAAAGAAAAGAGTACTGAACAGTTATTTAATATCAGTCCAACTATATGGGAGTGAATGCTGGACAATCTCCTCACAGATGAAGAAAAGACTTGAAACAACAGAAATGTGATTCTACAGAAGGATGCTGAGAATATCATGGATAGAACATGTGAGAAACGATGAAGTTTTATAGAAAATGTGGAAAGAGGGCTTGGAAATTTGACACTCATTGGACATACCGCAGTCAAGAGAGACAGAGAAATAAAATACATAACCTACCTAACAAGCTTGAGTAAACTGGTGGCAGAACAGAGTTTAGGAAAGATAGCAAAAAGACAAAATTTATTAAGCAGTACAAAGGATAGGAAGTTGTGGAGAGGTATGACTGCCAATGTCCTGAAGGGACACAGCACAAAGAAGAAGAAGAGGAAGTCGGTTGTTTGATTTTGTTTAGCGGCATATCAACCTCTATCAGTTATGTAATGCTGAAATCTAAATATTTTTAACACAATTTTATGGTTTCAACTAAATATATTTTGAATTTAATTGCATGCCTTCAACTACAGATAAAATGTATTGTTGGTCATTTTGCTATAAAATGTATTCTTGGTAATTGTACTATAACATGTATTGATAGTCATTTTACCTTAAAATTTTATTACTGGTAATTTTATTATAAATAAGTATTGTTCATTATTTACATTATTCGGACTATTGTCCTCATCTTTGTCGCCATATTTATTACAACGTTTCGGCCGTTGTATGCTCCGGCCTTCTTCAGGTGGTTGGAATGTCGAACTGAACGCTTTATTTCACTCACTGGGATAGACTGTTCTAGTTCCACGTGCCATGTTTAATAGATGTCAATTATCAGTTATCTCCTGTTAATTTCCCTCTGAAAGTTCTCCACTGCCTTAACCGGGTATTGAACTCACACTCTTTGGGTCCTGTCACTGGATCTAACTAACGTCTTTATCCACTGGGACATATGTCCTTGAGGATTATTTTCCTCATCTTTGTTGACATGTGTCCTTGAGGACACATGGCAACAAAGATGAGGAAAATATTCCGAATAATGTAAATAATGTACATAATACCTCATCTCAGAAATATAGACAGATAAGTATTGTTTGTAACTTTACTATAAAGAGGTATTCTTTTAAATGTTTTCATATAAAAATGTATTTCAGATAATTTTACTATAATATTACTATAGTATTTTTATACTTTCATGGTGTTTTGTTTTTGTTTTGCGGGGAGGTTCACTATTTGTCCATAGCTGGGACCCTAACAGGTGCTACAACCTCAGGTTAGGGTGAATCTAGAAACAACAGCAATTAAGAGGTGGTTTGAGGCTCCTTAAAATCCCCAATCTCTCGTTCTGAGGTCTTGCTCTCGGATGTAATTTATCATCATTCCCAGAAAAGAAGTGGGAAAAGATCAACTCTAACGTTAAGAGATATTGGCAGGTTTATAAAAAAATTATTTTAAATAAGAACTATTGAGAAAAAAACATTGTACATTTTTGAAAGTATATACCAAGAAATCTTCTTCATATATCCAATATTTATCAAATACCTACTGCCATATATTAATGTAACTTCTGTAATGTATGAAAGATAACATGACAGGTGTGTTCAAAGAATTATCTAAAAATGACTAAAGATGTGTAAATTGTCAGTTGATGAATGTGCTTGGATTTGTATATACATGTATTGCGTAAATAGCTGAATGTATACATTGTGTGAATACCTGTGTGCTAATAGCAGTGGGGAAATGTCCAGGTGTTTTTGTAAATATTTATATCAAGGTGAATGAATCTTTATAATTACAGGTAAGCCCAGGTGTGCCCACAGTAATTGTACTCTTAAAAAAGAGTGAGAGATTCCCCGGAAATGTGCTTCCTCCGAAAGGTCATTGAGTTGAAGGAATTTTCTGGTTGAATGTTGCGAGTGGTTGTTTAGAGAGATAATTGCTTTTTTTTAAGGATGTAGACACGAGTGAAAACTCTTTGAAAGATTTTTGGATCGTTTTAAATATTGATTTTAAAAAAAAGGAAAGAAGAATAAAAGGGCAGTGAGTAAAAAAGAAAGAAAGAAAGAAAGGAAGGAAGGAAAAAGAAAGAAAGAACACTCAAGTTAAAGAAAAAATTAGAAGAATAAAAAATGAAAAAAGAAAGAAATATTTGACAAAAATGTTTGATAAAACTAAAAAGAAATAATAAAATAAATTTAATTTAAATGATTGTAGATATTGTTAGCTGGTTAAAGGAAAAAAAAGAAAGAAACTTTGAAGGAATTAAGCAAGAAAGAGAGAAAGAAAGAAAATAAATGAAAGAAAGAAAAAATGAATGAAAGATAGAAAAAATGAATGAAATAAAGAAAGAAAATGAATGAAAGGAAGAAAGAAAGAAAATGAATGAAAAGAAAGAAAATAAATGAAAGAAAGAAAATGAATGAAAAGAAGTAACAAAATGAATGAAAGAAAGAAAGAAAATGAATGAAAGAAAGAACGAGCAAATGAAAGAAAATAAATAAATCAATTTAATGAAAACGTTAATGTTTATGATCAATAAACAGATGATTAACAAAAATGAGTGCAAAAAAATGAAAAAGTATTAAAAAAATAATAAATCAAAAAATAATTAAATAAAAAAGGCCAATTCTATAAATTGAGGAAAGACTAAAAAGAAAGAAATGATGAGTGAATGAAAATAAAGAATGAAGAAAGAATTGCATGAAAAAGGAAAAATAAAGAAATATATAGTAAAAATATAAATAATAAAATACGACATGATAAAGAAAGAAAAACAGGAAAAGAAGAAAAGGATCTAAAGAAGAAAAAAGATGAAAAGGATGAAAGAAGAAGATAAAAAGAAAAATTAAAAATAGAAAGGATAATCCAAATGAAAGAAAAAGAATAAAATCTGTAAATAAAGATTTAATGAAATATCTGAAGAAATGACAAAAAGAAAGAAAAATATAAACAATGAAAAAGAGAAAGAGAAATGGAAAAAGATGAAAAGAAAAAAAGAGAATGAAAAATGAAATAGGAAAAAAATTAATATATTCAGAATGTGTAAAAGTTTCCAGCCGAAAATAATTTTTAACTGCATTCAATTTCTAGTTTTCAAAAGGTATTGCTGAGAATTTTAAGCACATAATAAAAGCGACAGAAAAATTTAAATTCATATTTTTAAAAATCATAAAGAAAAAAATAAATAATTTGTGTTTAGTAAAATCTGTTATGAAAATGCAAATCGATCTCCAACTGTGAAAGTATGGTATATATATTTCACTGTTCTTTAAAAGTCTGCAAAGATTTGTGATATTTTCTTGTTAGAAGTAACATATTTACAGTAGAAGGCAACGCGTAGGATATGACGGCATTTTATATCGTTGTACACAGATAAAAAAAAAAGAAAGAGCAACATGGAGCTGGTGAATGTCTGATTTTTCCGCATATCCCTTTGTACAAAAAATTTCTGTTTTACAATAGCGTCCGGTGGATTGATTTTATCAAAATAATGTCATAGTGTTTTGCTTCACAATTCATCTCACATCGGTATTCTGTCCCAAGGTCAAGGTTTTTGCATTCAAAGAATGAAAGAGCAGAGAGAAAGAAAAGACTTTTTCAATAGTCTGCCAGATATCCCAGAAGAAAAATAAGAATTGTGAATGCGAGAGACAGTAGAGAGAAAAGATAGTGAGAAAATCAGCGGTGTTGGAAACTCTTCAATTTAAGCATCTATTGTGTGCGATCCTCTGGAGTCGTCGGTTACATGAGTGCGACGTAACGAGTCCTTGCAATGGACAAGTGGCTAACAAGAAGAGCCACAGTTGGAGGGGTACAAGAGAATCTGTTAAACACAGAAAAATCTGCAACTGCATCAGCCTCGACTGAAGAGGAAGCAATCGTAATATGGTCTCCAAAATTAATATAAAAGAAAGTGTGCGCATGTCTCGAAGACAGGCACTTGAAGATGCAAAGAATTGTTATGACACAGCCAAGTTATGTATTTAGAATTTTTCCCTGATGCACCTCTTAACCATGTCCCCACTGCAACACACTTTACCGACACCAGGAGATAATGTAAACCTTTGATTATATGACACTTTGTAACTGTACTATGTATATGTTGACACTGTAGGCATTTGCAGTAAATTGAGGGGGAGAAGAGTTATATATTTTGGCTGCAGAGCTTATACAACTAAAGTCAGACAATGTCTATTTTCCGAATCGCATTTTATGTTGATTATCTAAGCGTAGCTTAGTTGTGGCAGAAGGCTGAAAGTAAGTGGCACCCAGTGAGGATCAAACTCACTATTCCGTCGTAATTGATCTAGCAAAACAAGCATTGAACCATGCCAAAATACGGAAAGATGATTTTCTAAGCATAGCTTAAATGTGGCACAAGGCCGAAAGTATGAGGCACCCAGCGAGGATCAAACTCACTATTCTGTGTTAATTGATCTAGCAAAACAAGCTTCTCTATCATTGAACCCCGCCAAAATTCTGATAGGTGATTTTCTAAGCATAGCTTAAACGTAACACAAGGCCGAAAGTATGGGTTCCCTAGTGAGGATCGAACTCACTGTTCAGTTATAATTGATCTAGCGAAACAAGCTTGCTAATCATTGAACCACACCAAAATATGGATAGGTGATTTTCTAAGCATAGCTTAAATATGGCACAAGGCTGAAAGTATGGGGTCCCCAGTAGGGATCAAACTCACTATTCAGTTATAATTGATCTAGCGAAACAAGCTTGCTAATCATTGAACCATGCCAAAATTCCGAAAGTTGATTTTCTAAGCATAGCTTAAATATGGCACAAGGCTGAAAGTATGGGGTCCCCAGTAAGGATCAAACTCACTGTTCAGTTGTAATTGATCTAACGAGGCAAGCTTGCTAACTATTACACCAGGTTGAAGTGCCCAAGAATCACCATTTAATATGAATGCATTATAAGGATAAAATCCCCAAATATCATTTTATTATGACCGCATATGATGTAATAATATTTTTGTTGAATATGTGTATGTATATTGTGTACGGGAACTAATCTATTAAATTGTTCTAACAATAATAACTTTTGCCTTACAGATCAACCTCACAACAGTTTTCTATCATTTGTTGTTTTTGAAAATTCTCTTTGATTTTTTAATACTTGTTTCTCACTTCTTCTCGTACCTTTGAATTGTCTTATGTGTGTTAGATTCTCTCCAGACCTTATTTCTTTATCATGATTCCTAAAATAAATCCACCAATTTCTTTCTAAGTGTTAGCAAAAAATTCTTACAATATATTATTCCCTTCAAAAATTTGTTTATCACCCTTTCTGTCTATGGAATTACCAATATACATTAGCAGAAGCACATCTCAACCTCCAAACAATCATTAATCTAAAATCAGAATCCCTGGCAGGAATAATGGCAAGTTGTTAGTCTGCTTTGCTATTGTTATTGAGTAGTGAGTTTGATCCTTAATGTGTGACCCACACTTGGGGTTTTGTATCAAACTAGGTCAAATAAATAAACTTTGATTTTTTAAATGTTTCCTAAAAGAATGCCTTTAACAAGGAATTGGGAACTACTGGACATGCTGCTTCATTATATATATATATATATATATATATATATATATATATATATATATATATATATATATATATATATATGTATATATATATATATATGTATATGTATATATATATATATATGTATATGTATATACATATATATATATATATGTATATATTTTAAGTGTTTCACCCCAAGCAAGGTAGCAAGCCACTAGCACGCAAGGGGTTACAGAGAGTGAGAGCAAAAAGGAGTGATAGAGGAAAGGATGAAGAGAAAGATAGGGGATATATCAAGGCATCTAGAGACATTAATTGACATTACATTTGAATAGTTGGACATATATATATATATATATATATATATATATATATATATATATATATATATATATATATATATATTTATTATACATTGGAACATGCAAGTTACCACAACAAAAATGCATATTTGTTTCAGTGTCTAATTTAGACATCTCATCAGGTGGTTAACATTGGTGGTACTGATGAAATGTCTAAATTAGACATCGAAACAAATATGCATTTTCGTTGTGGTAACTTGCATATTCCAATGTAAGAGTTTATAATAAATATCTGTTGCTCTACTCTTGTATTAAGCCCTTTTTTAAATTAATGTTAAGAATATTTGAATTTATATTCTTTTCGTTCTTTTATATTTGAGTATATATATATATATATATATATATATATATATATATATATATGTATATATATATAAACGAATGTAATGAGAACGAAAATAATATATAAATTCTAATGTTCACAGCATTAATTCAAAAGAGGGCTCAATACCAAGAGTAGAACAATAATTATTTATTATAATTTTTTCATATAGACAAAAACAATTTACTCACTACAAAGATGCAACTTCGTTTTGGTGCATTCAGTTGCACCTCAACTGGTGAAAACCAAAATGGTTATGGTTGTAGTGAGTAAATTGTTTTTGTCTATATGAAAAAATTATAATATATATATATATATATATATATACATATATATATATATATATATATGAGTGTTTTTTTCATGTGTAACAATTGAGTGGCAGTGTGCAAAATTTTGACATGAAACACACAGGAGTCAAGACCCCATTCACATCCACACGCAAGATGCTACCAAACTGATAAACTACAAAGTCACCCCCCCCAAACAACACATTTCACACTAAGAACTAAATTCTTATTGCTTTTTGTGTGTAACAATCCCCTTCTTTACCAGACTATGAAATTACAGACTGAATCTATGAACTGAAAAAGATTACTCAGACCTTCTAAAGTCGTGCTTTTGGAACTTTTGCTGTAAAAATAATTTGGGTTTTAACATGTAATATTTATGGGGATAATATATGGATATCTTTCCTGAGGTGTTTATTATTATACATTAATGCCTGGTATTTCATAGTTAAAGCATTTTGTATTTGCACTCAGTTTTTACAATTTATAGAAATTAAAATTTTTGTATTATCTCCATGTATTTTTCGGATTTCTTGTCTTTTTCTTTTTGTTGGTTCTTGATTAAGCTTATTATATACTGAAAATAATTTAAAAAAACTAATATCATCATTAGTAATAATAAAAACAAAATAAAAACAAATAAAAAATTTCAATCAACAACTGTTGTTTATGACTGAATGTTTCTTTAATAAGAATGAAAATTCAAATAAATTATATATTGGTTACATAATTACTACATAATCTAGTAGACTAACTAGTCATTTATTTCATAATAATTCCATTAAATCACGGTTCACCAACCAAATCAGCACAATGAGAAAAGGCATGCTATAAAATGCTAATAGATAATATAAACGATTTATACAAAATAAATTCCAAAGAAAAAAATCAACTACAAATATGAAATATTTAAATAAATAAAAAATAAAAAACAAATGAATAAACTAATAATTTAAAATGTGCCAAAAACTACCTGATGGTTTGAAATCAATTCATAAACACTAAATGTATTTGGAAAAACAAATATAATATTTCATAGAAAATGGTTTATGGATGCCAAGAATTCCAACAATATTTACACTACCTTGATTATAATGGCAGACTAAGCAAAAGCAGGAGAACCTTAATAAAAATACATAACTCACAGTAATCCTTTGCATATTAGTGGCTTTTTTGCCTTGCTTGGGGTGAAATGATTAAAAAAATCTCAGTGGTTTATGCCAAACTCGATATTTTTATATCTATATCATTTTGTTAATATCTTTCTATCCATCTCAGTTTTTTACATCTATCTATCTATCTATCTATCTATCTATCAATCAACCTCAGAGGTTTATACCTACCTCAGTCTATTTATAGCTATCTATCTATCAACCTCAGTGGTTTATACCTACCTCAGTCTATTCATATCTATCTATCTATCAACCTCAGTGGTTTATACCTACCTCAGTCTATTCATATCTATCTATCTATCTATCTATCTATCTATCAACCTCAGTGGTTTATACCTACCTCAGTCTATTCATATCTATCTATCTATCTATCTATCAATCAACCTCAGTGGTTTATACCTACCTCAGTCTATTCATATCTATCTATCTATATATATATATATATATATATATATATAATTTTGGTGATATCGATCTATTGCAGTCTGCATGTCTATCTGGTGTTTTCAGCTTTCAGATTAGAGAGAAAGAAAGAGGTGGTGAGAGAGAGATTTGGTGAATTCCTCTGCAAAACACCAAGCTTATATTTTGCATCTCTTGGACTTATTCAAATTAATTTCTTTCTTTTCTGTTTACTTCATACAAATCGCCAAATTAAGGAACAAATCTTAATGATTTCTTCTTGCAAAGTCAGTGCCTTTGACCTGGAAGGTATCTCAAGGCAGCCATGTATGACTTTCTCAAATCTTTCTTTCTCAACCCCCAACTTGAAATTCCTTAAAGCTAACATACAGAATCATTGAAATGATGACCTTTCTGAGAACGTCCTTTTCTGTTGGCTCCATTCGTCTCCATTTTTTTCAGGTCAGCCCATCGTTGATCGATCTTATAAAATCAATAAAAATTGTTGGTTGATTGATCATTCTTTTTTTTTCTTTTGTTCCATGGACCAGAATCGATGATCGATAGTCCTTACAGCTATGGGCTGATCTTTCTCATCTTCCTTTATTTGTTCTTCTATCCTCTTTTGTGTGCTGTCGATCGATTGATTCTCCGAGCCTCTCTTGTACTCACCTCCACCGATACATATGTTCCACTAGATCCGACTTTTCAACTGCAAAAACAAAATGGCGACCATAAAATAGAGGTTTACGGGTCGGCTTACATCTGAAGTCTATTTGGAGGTCAAAGATAGTAACAGTAAAAGAACTGTTAAAAGAAAGTGGATACATAAATAGAAATTTATTAAACTTTGCTCACAGCAGTGCAGAAGACAGTGATCAGATCAACTTTAGTGAGAGAATAATAGTCATCGATATATTTTTAAAATGTGATTTGTTCGAGACATTAAGAAAAAAAACAATCTTCTAATTTTAAACTACTTGATTTAACATCATAAATAGGCAGTTGTAATTTCTCAAGGACATAATGAGGAAAGAGAGCTTGGAAAGTTTGATATTCACAAAAACTATTGAAAGCAGGAGGGAAAGCAAAAGAAAACAGTGTATAACCCCTACCTAACAAGCTTGTGTAAATGGTTGATAGAACAGGGAGTAGGAGAGATAGCGAAAAGATAAAATTTACTAAGAGCTACAAAAGACAGGAAATAGTGGAGAGCCATGATCACCCAAGTCCTGAAGGGACACCGAATATAGAATAATAATAATAATAATAATAATAAGAAGAAGAAGAAGAAGAAGAAGAAGAAGATGATGAAGGCCAGGTCTATGTAAATGGTTGACAGAACAGGGATTAGGAGAGATTGCGAAAAGACAAAATTTACTAAGAGCTACAAAGGACAGGAAATTGTGGAGAGCCATGATCACCCAAGTCCTGAAGGGACACCGAATATGGAAGAAGAAGAAGAAGCAGAAGAAGAAGAAGGTCGGGTCTATGTAAATGGTTGACAGAACAGGGATTAGGAGAGATAGCGAAAAGACAAAATTTACTAAGAGCTACAAAGGACAGGAAATTGTGGAGAGCCATGATCACCCATGTCCTGAAGGGACACCGAATATGGAAGAAGAAGAAGAAGAAGATGAAGAAGAAGGTCGGGTCTATGTAAATGGTTGACAGAACAGGGATTAGGAGAGATAGCGAAAAGACAAAATTTACTAAGAGCTACAAAGGACAGGAAATTGTGGAGAGCCATGATCACCCATGTCCTGAAGGGACACCGAATATCGAAGAAGACGAAGAAGAAGAAGATGAAGAAGAAGGTCGGGTCTATGTAAATGGTTGACAGAACAGGGATTAAGAGAGATAGCGAAAAGACAACATTTACTAAGAGCTACAAAGTACAGGAAATTGTGGAGAGCCATGATCACCCATGTCCTAAAGGGACACCGAATATCGAAGAAGAAGAAGAAGAAAAAAAAGAAGAAGATGAAGAAGAAGGTCGGGTCTATGTAAATGGTTGACAGAACAGGGATTAGGAGAGATAGCGAAAAGACAAAATTTACTAAGAGCTACAAAGGACAGGAAATTGTGGAGAGCCATGATCACCCATGTCCTGAAGGGACACCGAATATGGAAGAAGAAGAAGAAGAAGATGAAGAAGAAGGTCGGGTCTATGTAAATGGTTGACAGAACAGGGATTAGGAGAGATAGCGAAAAGACAAAATTTACTAAGAGCTACAAAGGACAGGAAATTGTGGAGAGCCATGATCACCCATGTCCTGAAGGGACACCGAATATGGAAGAAGAATAAGAAGCAAAAGAAGAAGAAGGTCGGGTCTATGTAAATGGTTGACAGAACAGGGATTAGGAGAGATAGCGAAAAGACAAAATTTACTAAGAGCTACAAAGGACAGGAAATTGTGGAGAGCCATGATCACCCATGTCCTGAAGGGACACCGAATATGGAAGAAGAATAAGAAGCAAAAGAAGAAGAAGGTCGGGTCTATGTAAATGGTTGACAGAACAGGGATTAGGAGAGATAGCGAAAAGACAAAATTTACTAAGAGCTATAAAGTACAGGGAATTGTGGAGAGCCATGAAGAAACAAGGAACAAAGAAGAAGAAGAGGAAGAAGAAGAAGAAAAAGAGGAAAAAGAAGAAAAAGATGAAGAAGACAAAGCAAAAGAGGAAGACGAAGAAGAAGAAGAAGAAGAGGAAGTGGAAGAAGAAGAAAAAGACAAAGAACAAGAAAAGAAGAAGAAGAAGAGGAAGAAGAAGAAGAAAAAAGGAAGACAAAGAGGAAGAAGAAGAAGTAAAAAAGAGGAAGAAGTAAAAAAGAGGAAGAAGTAAAAAAGAGGAATCCAACAAAGAAGAAGAGGTATAATTTTGGTTTGGTTTGTTTTGTTTTACAGCATATCACCCTCAATGGGTTATTTAATGCTGTCAAGATTTTTATTGCTCGTAAGATTTTTTTCTGAAAATGTATTTCTGATAATACTTTTTTTTTCCAGAAATGTAATTCTGGTAATATTTTTCTTTTTCAAAAATGTACTGCAAATAATAATTTCCAAAAATGTATTGCTGGTATTAAGACCTATTTTTATACTTTCATAGTGTTTTGACCTCTTGGCGGGGGGGGTAACTATTTGCCTATAGCTGGGACCCTGACTGGTGCTACCACCCCGGGTCAGGGTAGACCTGGGAACACCAGCAATTAAGAGGTGGTTCCATACTCTTCAAAACCTCCCGATCCAATGTCTTGCTGTCAGATGTAGTTTATCATCATAACCAGGATTGGAAGAAGAAGAAGAATATGGGTGATCAAATCTCTCCACAACTTCTTGTCTCTTTTAGCTCTAAATAACGTTTGACCCTTTATCCTTGTCCCTCCTCTGCTATCCATTCACACAAACTCATTAGATTATAAGCTGTGCACTGTTTCCTTCTACTCTTGCTTCCATTATTATGTTCCATGAGTATTAAGTTTTCAAAGCCATCTTTCATCATAATCTGTTGATATTAATTATGGTATATAATAATTTTTATGAAAGGTTTCTCTGAGATAGGAAAATTGTCTCAAGAGTTCCACAGGGATAAAAAAAAAAACGTTGAGAAACATTGCATTAGGGACATAATACTGATTATGTCAGTAATACTCACATTAACGGCTGGACTGTAATCGTCCATTTTTATTCATTTATTTTCAGTGCATTTCTATAATAAAATCATAACAGTCTATATTATATAAATATAGTTATATATTTTTGAATTGGACAAAGTCCGACAATTTATTTAAAGACATTTATGATATGTTTAATGTTCTTTTTTATAGAAGAGATTCATGGAAGATTTAAGTTTAAAGATAGTAAAATCGACCTTGCTAACCAGACGCTTCTCTGTGGCCGAACGGTTAAGGCACGTCACGCGAAATGACGGTTCCGTATGGATACAGGTTCGATTCCTGTTGGAGAACGAAAATTTTCTATGAAAATTTCTCGGACATTCAGGCCGCTAATTGTTATTTAATACTGTATATTATAAAACAGAGCATTTGCTTAAATACTTGTATATATAAAAAGAACGTTAAACATATCATAAATGTCTTTATATAAATATAGTTCTATTTACATTACTTTCTAATCCCTATCATTCCCTTTATTTATTTTCAATGTATTTCTAGAGTAAAAACATAACAATAGTTTTACATTACAGATGCAATAATGCTCCTGCCTTATTAAGACTTGCATTATAACCCACAATATATAACTTTTTTCAGTGTATTTCTCTAGTAAATATCATTAGTAATGCTTTTATAATATGATATTGGAGGCACGGTGGAGTAATGGATAATGGCTTGTATTGAGGAATCGGAGAGCCGAGTTCAAATTCCAGTCCAATCCATTGCATTCACTTACGTGCTAATACCCTTGGGAAAGGTGTGAATCCTCTTCTTCTCCCTCCAGCTATGGGTAAATAGCAGGACAGACTGGGTTCTATAGCCTTGGGTGGCAACTGGTCAAGGAGAAGGACAACTCTGAATTTAAAACCTGCGGTGGGCCGTTTGGGGACCCTGTGGCACATAGTGCACCAGGTCTCTGTATTCGGCTCTTCAAAAAGTTTAAATGGTCCTGCACGAAACCTTCACCACTATAATCAAATCTGATGTGGTGTTGTCAGGCTGTCGGTTTCCTGGGAACTGATCTGCTTGATCCCCATACGTGGAATTCGACGGGAGAGTCAAGTATCCCTATTATATTAGTAAAGATTGCATAATTCCTGACCATTGACAATCCTATTTTTCCTGGTTTCTTCTTAAGGACCTATTATTACCTGATTTTCAAACATATCCAAACAATGTTTAGTTAAAAATTAACAGAAGTAGAGGGTTTTTTTCCCTTGTTTCCTGTTTAAGATTAGATTTCTGTTTCCTTTTACAGTCTGCTTCATACATTTAACACTCATTCTTCCTTACGTTAATATAAGTTCACATAGTAAGCCTCTATTTTGAGTGGCTCTTAGGCCTTCTATTGGATGAAAAAAAAAGAAAACAACCATCTTAAATCACATTTTCTAAGCAATTAATTCTCTTCAACTCTAATTGCTTTTGAGTCATGCAAAATTTTGATAAGTAACTATAAATATTAATCATTGAATTATTTGAATTATTATTTTTAGAGTTGTTTGTTATAGACAATGTTTCAACTAAGGAAGCTTCGGTCATCTTCTGATTATCAGACAAAAACAATGGATATGTGGGGAAAATGAAAGAAGACCAATAAGATAATAATAATGAATGATAAAAAGATTAGAAAGAAAAATGCATTTTTCCATGATGCTGGTAATAAAGTAACCAGATATTTTATTACCCCACTTGGCTTTGTCAAACGCCCATTAGGTGGCGCTGTCTAAGTCTATAAAAAGACAAATATTTTCCTTACTCTTCCTCTTTTTCTCTCTTGCTTCAAAATGTAACAGTTTGTTGAAAAAGACATCCCTGCTGGTGCATATTCATGTCAAATGTCTCTCTTTCCATTTTCTAATGCAAGGCATTCACATGTGTCTTCCATAAGCTTTTTCTTTGGTTGTTCCAACTCAGCAAAAGGCTGACTTGAGCTCAGCCATCATAACTCCCAATGAAGTAAGCACAACCTTTCTTTCATTTCAACTTAGTGCAAAGTGGGCTTCAGCTTGGCTATTGTAATAATGCTTATCCTTACTTACCCAAAATTCTAGACCAGAAAAAGAAAACGGAGATAGCCAAGAGACACTGAGAACTTTATTTCACGACAGTTTATATAAAAAAAAGAGAATAAATATGCTGCTTCTTTATTTACATGTGAACATGCACACATCTGTGAGACACCAGCACGCAACCTTTTAATTCCATAGATACCTGAAGATGACCAGAGGAAAACTTGGCCAAAATTTGTGTCTTTAATAATATATTTAACAAGCAAAGATGTCAGGAATGTATATCGAGAATTCCTCATCTCAAATTTCAGGTTCCGGCTGCTGTGTATATTGATTTGGTCTATTTACGTTCATCAGATATTTTTGGAAAACTCATGCCACTCTCTAACTTGCATTGATTTCACTCGAGAAAAAAAAAAGAAAGAAAGAAAGAATCAAATCCCAATCTTTTTCCTCTTTTTCATTTGCCTAAATTCTTTGAGATTAGAATTCCTCTGAGAGTAAACAGTTTATTTTTCCATGGAACATTTTTTTTTTCTAAATTTTCATAAGTTTAAAGAGAAATTAACTCAACACTTGGAATAAAATCAATTTCGAAAATATACGTAAGTGTAATTAATATCTGATTTATCAAAAAATAAAATGTGATTTTTTATTTAATCAACATGATGGATGTTCTTGGAGTTGATGGATGTGCAGTTGGTGGCACAAAAAGTGGGTTTGGCATTTTGTGTTCAAATTCCAGCTGAGGTCATTGCTTTCACTTTCACAAAAAACACAGTTGGAAAATAATGTATTTCTCTCCTGATTTATTAAAAAAATGCTTTTTTTAGTGACATGGAGGGTATGCACATAGAATAGCAGTTAACAATGTTTGTTAATATCTATATATTTATATATCTATCTATCTATTTATCTATCTATTTCAGTTGGTTCATTATCTATCTATTTATCGATCTCTGTTTATAATCTATCTATCTATCTATCTATCTATCTACACTTCTATCTATCAGTTTCAGTTGATTTATTATCTCAGTCTGTTCATCAGCTATCTATCTCTGTCTGTTTATTATCTATCTATCTATCTATCTACCCTTATATCTATCTATTTCAGTCTGTTCATTATCTATTTCAGTCTGTTCATTATCTATCTATCTCTGTTTATCTATCTATCTATCTATCTATCTATCTATCTATTTCAGTCTGTTCATTATCTATCTCAGTCTGTTCATCAGCTATCTATCACTCTCTGTTGGTTCATTATCTATCTATCTATCTATCTATCTATCTATCTATCTATCTATCTATGTTCATTATCTATCTATCTCTGTTCATTATCTATCTATCTATCTACCTATCTATCATAATTTCTGGCTGAGGTCACTGCTTTCAATTTTGAAAATAAAAAACATTCTTGGAAAATAATGTATCCATCACTTCTCTCCTGATTTATTTAAAAATATGCATTTTTTTTTAAAACCTACATGAAGGATATGCATCTAGCATAGTAGTTAACAATATTTGTTAATATCTGTCTCAATTTCTTCATATCTATATATCTATCTACCCTTCTATCTATCTGTCTGTTTATTTCTGTCTGTTCATATCTATCTCTCTTTATATATATATATATATATATATATATATATATATATATATATATATATATATTTATCAGCATCATCATATCAATCTTAATCTGTTCATATCCATCTATCTCTATTTATATCTATGTAGCTAGTTAGCCATCTCAACCTGTTCTCAAATGTTCTTACAGATGTTGAATACAATCATGTAATTTGAATAAAATGTGCCTCTTGCACCTGTTGTTGCAAAAGAGGCAAGAATTATAGGTTGACTGAACGTTTTTAGGATGTGTGCATTTATTGATATGTTGGACGTAACACATTAGTAATGCTTTGACGTTGAAAGAATGGTCAAATGAATGTTCCTGCATATGTAGACCTGGTTCTGGATGGCCATGTGAAAGAGACATTCACAAAGTCCAATGCATTGTAAAGATAGCACAGCATCAACAATCCAAGGAATGTCAACACAAAATGCTGAGAATCACTTATTTGCAATTATATTACAGTACCATTTAGTCCATCTCTAGTAGTGTTGCAAGAGTATTAGTATTAGTAGCATTCAGTGATGAGAGCCAGTTCTACCTTCATGCAAGCCAATATAAAATTCTTCCTCTTTTGCAACATCAGGTGCAAGAGTCAGAGTTTTCTGTTCCACTAAGATAGCTTCTTTGCATGGAACTGTTGCTTTGTAGAACAGAATCCCAGGAGGATGCTTTCCCAACCGCTACAATATTAACCTCTTCAAATCTAGGGTTAACCATTATCTTCCACATATATCCATATAAACTGAACTTCTTAACATTCTACCTTGAGTTGCTCTTGAACCTTGTATCAGGTGAACATTATTGAAAAAAAAAAAAGACTGACAATTTACTTTTGTCTAAACTGTTAGCTATTTTCAAGGTTTATCTTTTGTTATTTTCATCTACCAGACTGTTTTTTTCTGGAGTCTTTAATAAAGACAATGTGTCCTTTGACAGGGTTCAAATCTGAGTCTATCTGGTGTAGACTCTTGAAAAATCCTGGTCAGTCAAAAAAATATAACATGTAAAGTAAAAGAAATAATGTTGGTTTATAAATAAATATATATATATATAGCATAATGAGAAGCCATGTATACTTTCTTGATATGTATATAATATGGAGAAAACAACTTAAAAGTTGCAAATTAGAAGAAAAAAATTTGAATGTTTTTTTTGTGAAAGTATTTATTTATATTTTTTTATATATATATATTTGATATTTCAGATCAGCCCCGATCTTTCGTCAGAAATTAGTTAAATAACTGTATTCAGAAGTTTGTTTTCAAGTAGCATCCGTCGCAAGACGCGGACGTCACGTGATGTGGAATGCAACTGTGTTTGAATATTTCTAATGTAAATCTAACGATAATATTTTAGATGTTGTTTAAAAAGGGATTTTTTTAACTATATCTAAAGAAATTTTTTAATTATTGAAACTATTAAGACTTGGGAATTTTAAATCTGTATAAATATGTCATAAATATTTCTAAATGTGCTGCATGCTGGCATTGACCCCTCCAGTCTGATAACATCAGGAAGTTTCCTTTCTGGCAAATCAACCAAGGAGAGATTTGAACCTGAGTCTCATGATCAGAATGCGAACGTTCTAACCACTCAACCACGTGCCTATTCATATATATATATATATATATATATATATATATATATATATATATATATATATATATATATATATATATATATATATATATATATATATATATATATATATATATATATATATATATATATATAATGAAGCAGTCTGTCTGTGGATGACATTATATATAAATATATATATATATATATATATATATATATATATATATATGTATATATATATATATATGTGTATATATATATATATATATATATATATATATTCTAACCACTCAACCACGTGCCCATATATATATATATGTATTATATATATATATATATATATATAATATATATGTATTATATATATATAATATATATATATATATATATATATGGTGGTTGAGTGGTTAGAATGTTCGGACAAGAAATGACTTGTAAATTTTTACACCTCCAAAACAAAGCTGATCTCATTTAATCACCACAGAGACATTTTTCTGCCTGCCATCAGTATAGCTGATGCTAAACATCAGAAGAGCAAAGCTCTCCATTTTCTTGGCCTTAAACCTTCCACAGGCCATGAAGTGGAGTGACTATATCAAGGCAATTGCTGTGTCTATTGTAAGGAAAGTTGTTTCAATGTGTTGTGCCAGAAAATTTTTCTCATCAGAATCAATCTTGTACACTTATAAATCAACCTTTTGTCCATGCATTGAATACTGTTGCCCTATCTGGATTGTTGCTCCTGCTGTTCATCTCAAGATTCTTGACAAAATCAAAATGGAATTGATCCTGACCAGGCATTTTGAATTTAGTCATTTTTTCGCTGACCAGATGTGGCTTCATCTTTCATTTCTATAACAATTTTCATGGAAACTGTTCTGATGAGCTTTTTTCACTGGTGCCAAAACTATAAGAATTTCAGCATGCTACTATATTAGCAACTAGCTTTCATTATTTAACTGTTGAACTTGTTAAAATCGCCACTTCTATACTAACATTTTTTTTTGCAACTCCCACCTGTGGAACACCCATCTGATTTTCTTGCATCCCTGATGACTACAATCTCCAAAAATTAAAGTGCACTGTCAATCACCATCTTCCATTTTCTTGAACCCTGTTCCTTAATCCTCTCCATTCTCAGTCTTCTCATTCTCTTTCATTTTCTCTCCCAGTAACCTCCTTCATTCTAGTCCCATTATTGCCTTGCTTCAGGTGAAATGTTTAAATATATATATATATATATATATATATATATATATATATATATATATATAATATATATATATATATATATATATGATGTGTTTTGGGGCCTGAAGACCTTCTTGTTACTTGGTAGTGTTACTTAATTCAATCAGTTCTTTGGAAAAAGAACTCTTTTGAGGGAAAAAAAACATTCCGCAAAGCTGACACAGAATATTCAAAACCTTACATCAACATTATCCCAATGTTTCTGTAGGAATTCCTGACATACCAAAGAATTAAGAGAAAATCATTATTAATTACCGAAAAAGCAATTAAATTTCAAAACAAATTTTTCCACCAAAGCATCTTATCAAAGTCTGAATTAATTACAGAAAACTATCAATAATGAATATATATATATATGTATATATATATATATATGTATGTATGTATGCATATATTTCCAAAATCAAAACAGACATCAGAATACTGAAACTTCCTGATGTTATTGGAATGGATCAAGGTCAATCCCAGCATGCAGCAACTTTAGAAAGTGCCTGAAAACCATACCATGCTTTGAGTGGAATGGTTAAAAAAAAGTCAAATTCCCTTTGGCTTCTAGTGAGCTAGTGAAATTGTTTTGGAAAAGGTAAGAACTTATAGTTAAATCTAGCCATTTCAACTGTAAATGCCACCCATCTAGTACTGCACTTAAATTCATAAAGTCTAAATACAATAGAGGAAAGTTCATCAGTACAATTAAGAAGAAACTGGTAGCATAGAACTTATGGTTACCAGTAGCCATTTCAACTGTAAAATGATGAGAACTTTCTGTCAATCTAATACTGTGGTTGAATTCATAAAGTTTAGGTACCATAGAGGAAAGTTCATCAGAGCAATTACCATGAAAATATTTATAGAGGGGCATAGGGAAGCTATGTTAGTGTGTGGAAAAAGTACTGAAGCCAAGATCCCAGGTCATCCTCCTGAATAGTCTTAACATATATTCAATAATAATAATAGTAATAATAATAATAATGAAATTAACCTATTACTGCATAAAGTTTGCTTAAAATCCTATCTCTTTTTGACTACTAAAAGCTATAGTAAATGTAGACCTATTGTAAAATAATTCCCAATAAATTCTAGAGTAAAATAATTTGTAATCCCTTCCTATAGAAACATATTGTAACAATAAAATCTAGAGTAAAATAATTTTCAATGAATTTCCATAGTAAAATAATTTTCAATGAATTCTTATAGTAACATATTGTAACAATAAATTTCTATAGTAAAATAATTTCCAATGAATTCTTATAGTAACATATTGTAACAATACATCACTATAGTAAAATAATTTCCAATTAATTCTTATAGTAACATATTGTAACAATAAATTTCTATAGTAAAATAATTTCCAATGAATTCTTATAGTAACATATTGTAACAATACATTTCTATAGTAAAATAATTTCCAATGAATTCTTATAGTAACATATTGTAACAATAAATTCTATAGTAAAATAATTTCCAAAGTACAACTATAATAAAATAATTTCAAGTGAATTTCTACAGTAAGATATTGTAAGAATAAAACCTATAATAAACTAATTTCCAATGAATTCCTATAGAAAAGTAATTTCTAATTAATTTTACTATAATAACATATTGTAACAATAAATAATGTTCAATGAATTTCCATAGTAAAGTAATATGCAATGAATTCCTATAGTAAAATAATTTCCAGTGATTTTCTACAGTAACTTATTGTAACAAATTATTGGAGCAAAACAATTTCCAATGAACTTTTATAGTCAGTCAGTCAGTTATGTGCTATGCATGATACATGCACAGGCGATCATGTATCTTTTGATACATGACTGATGCAGCAGATTTTTTTCCTGCAATAGGTTACCATTTCTTTCTGCTGTAGACCAGTTGCCATCCAAGAACCTGGTCAGTCCTGCTATTTACCCATAACTGGCAGGAGAAGAAGTGGATTCATACCTTTACCAAGGGTATTAGCACATAAGTGAATATAATGGATTCGACTGGAATTCGAACTCTGCTCTCCATTTCCTCAATCTGAGCCACTATCCATTACTCCACCATGCCTCCTCTAGTAGCATATTGTAACAATAAATATTATATAATAAAATAATTTTCAATAAATTTCTATAGAAAATAATTTCAAATTAATTTTTATAAAATAATTTCTAATGAATTTCAATAGTAAAATAATTTCCAATGAATTCTTATAGTAAAATAATTTATAAAATTTATTAATATAATATAAAGATTCAGAAATTTTTTGCAAGAATGGTGTTTCCTTCCATAAATTTTTGCTTTAATTTACAATATTTCTTGCAAATGCAACTTGTATTATTAACATGGAAGAAAAAAGATTTTTTAAGAGAATTTTTTTCTTTCTATTTCCAGCATGAGTCATGATGATATTTTCATTTGAAAAAGTCTAATGCAAAATTTCTTAGAAATTTTGGAAAGCCAAACATTGAATTTAAGATGTTTATTAAAGAATATAATGCATAACAGAATGTTCCAGGCTTCTTCTATCTTAATGGAATCACAATTCTTAGATTTATTAATGCAGAAGTAACTGCCACCCCAAGTTAAATATTTCCATTTACCATTCTTTTAAGGGAAGTAAAAGATTTTCCTCTCTTTCTACTGCCACGCCCTGAAATGACTCCTTCAAAACCAATAAACATTTGCCATAAACATTTATGGCATATCATTGATGAGTTATTTATGTTATAAAGCCTTGATTTTCAGGTTGTTATCTTATGTCAAGCTGCTTAAAAGGTTAATGAAGTTGTTGGAGATTTGAAATGTAAAGAAATTTGTAAATTTTTTTGTTCGTCTTAACAAATGTTGTCAAAAGAATCTTTTCAATAAATATAAAAACATTATGAAGGAAAAGACTTGAATGCATATTTTTATTAACAATTTTTCTTCTTTGGTTTGCATGACAAATGATTTGTCTTGACTTTGTTCATGGACAAACAGAGACACCAGCAATAAGTCATTTTTGATTGGTTTGGATAAAATACTGAGTATACAAATTAAGCATTTTGATTGGTTGAGTTAAAACAGAAATACTGACATAAGAAATTAAAACATGTTTGATTGATTGAGACAAAACAAATATACTGACATAAGAAGTTTTTTAACTGTTTGGAGAAAATACTGACTATACTGATTAAAGATTTTGATTGGTTAAGAAAAAAATAAGAAATACTGAATTTACCTATAAAGATTTTGATTGGTTGAGAAGAGGCCGAAATAAGAAAATTTTGATTGGTTGGAAAAATACTAACTTTAGGCAGAAGAACTGTTTTCTTTTTTTCACCATTATGTTCACCCTGTACAGAACCAGATAGAGGGTTGCAGATTGAGAGGCACAGCTTTTGCAGATATGAGAGGAAGATAGCAATCACCCGAGACTTAAACAAGATTCAGATTGTAGTGATCAGAGAAGCACCATCTTTGGAATTGGTTCCACAATGCAATGGTTCATGGGAAGAAGCTGTTCGAGTGGAACTTATATCTCACCAAAGGAATACAAAGGGAATGAGGGTGGTTCCCTACAATTTGCTTGGCATGGCAGGTCTTAGCCATAAAGTTTAGGCTTAGTGGAACTAATGAATGTAGTTCATCTGACGACACTTCATGGAAATAGTGAGAGCTGTGAGAAAAAGGGATTGTAGTGTGGAAAATAATTTGTCACACGCAAAAATGTGGAAATGCTTTCAGACTCTATTGAGACTGGAAAGTGAAGATGGGGAGCCTCCTGCCCATATATGGCAACAGTACACTATTTTCAAAATGATCTGGCTCTTGTAAACATAGAGAATAGGAGGAGGCATCAAGAACTTGCTGGAGTGGTACAGGGAACCGACCATTCTTCCAGCATCTTTAGCAACGGATCATATGTATAAGTTCTAGTTGAGGTCTTGGCCCAAGTTTAAATCCCAATAGACACATGGGTCTCCCTCAGGGAGCATTCATCAGGATTGGTGTAAAAGTTCTGGGTCTGATCAGTGATGGTAGAATATCATAATTTGGTTTTCAAAGCATTTTATCCTGTTACTGTGGTGAGAATAGAAATTGATAAGTTTATTTTTGTTGGTAGATTTTCAGTAAACCTGCAATAAAAACTGAAGGTCATTATTAGTTCTATGTAGCATGTCTAGGAAGGTTAAAGTGTTGTCAATTTAAACATAAGACCTATTGTGGGTTCAATGGTATTAGGTTTGTTAATAAGATGAATATATTAATAGAGAATCATCTATATGAAGAACTATGTGGTAAAATATTTTTGAAAGCGCCACTTTACAAAAATTTAAAAAATACACAAGCCAAACATCACTAAGAGGGTATCCCATCAGTAAACCAATTTTTTGTTTATAAAGATTTATATCAAAATGGTAATTTTTAGAGTATGTGTATTTTCAGGTTATGTGCGGTAAGTTTTAACCAGGATTAGCATTTTATAATAATTTTTTTTATGACGTGTTTATTCATTTCTCTATGAATACTATTGTACATGCACATATATAAAGAGAGAAAGAAAAAGAATGCAAATGAAACCCCTATTTGTTATCCTTATTGACAGCTTTTTGCTTCATAACTGTCGGTAAGGGCATGCTAACTGTACTGTCAAACACAGCATCATTTTTAAAAATCTTAAATTCATTCCCAAAATCTTGGCTTTAAACCTTCAGATGTTTACAATTTAATCTGTATAAATCAAAAAATATTGAACATAATTTCACATTTTCTTTCAAATACCTTTCAAAATATCATTATAAAAAGCAATTTTAGTTAGGCATGTCTCTTATTACTGACCAATCATCAAACTCTTATTATCAACCAATCCATGATGAGAAATTATTATTTTTTTTTTTTTTTTTTTAATCATATCACCCCAAGCAAGGCCAGAGGCCACTATCGCGCAAGGGGTTAAAGAAGGGTTGGAGGAAGAGCAGATAAGAGTGGCAATGGAGGGGATGAGGAAGAAGAGAAAGACAGTGGGTCAGTGGGTCAAGGCAAGCGGGCCACAAAAGATCCGGAGCGAGAGCAGATAGGAATGAGAAAAGAAAGGATGTGGAGAAGGGAAGCGAATAGATCAAGGCAACTGGAGATGTCGATTGACGCTACACTTAAACCTTTGGAGATTGTATTTGTCAGGGAAACAGTAGTAGGGAAGGGAGTTCCATAGGCGGGATGTGCGAGACATGAAGCTATTGGAGTAGAAGAGACGTCTACACCTAACAGTTTCCACGGTGTAGGGGTGGGAGCGGGATGCCAGCATGGTGGGGCGTTTAAATTCACGAGGCCTGGGGACAAGCGAACGCAACTCCTCAGAGCAATTACCGTGGAAGTATTTGTAAAAAAGGCAGAACGAGGCAACATCATGTCTGTGAGAGAGCGACTGCAGACGAGATGACAGATCAGGGCCAATCACATTGCCTATCCATCTCTGGATCTTATCAAGAACCCTGAGGCAAACAGCAGGGGCCCCAGACCATATATGGCAGCAATACTCCATGCATGGTCGATTTATAGACTTGAAGGATAGATTCCGGGGAGAAAAATTTCCTGGCTCGGCACAGAGAACCAACTTTCTTTGCGGTGGCTGATGCAACTGACTCGATGTATTTGTTCCATCTCAGATCAGCAGACAGCGTGAGACCGAGCAGCCGCAGGGAGGGGCTCTCGAGAAGATGGTCATCAGACATTCTAATGGGATGCAGGGATCGAACCTTGTGGTGGTTAACAAATTAGTTTTCTATTTTAACAAAATTTTAATGTTTAATATATTTAACTCTAATAAAAAAAATTAAAAGATAAATAAAATAAAAAAATGTCTCAGAAAAACTGAAAAGAAAAATTTTCTCAAGGAAGTCTATATATACACATATATATATATATATATGTGTGTGTGTGTGTGTGTGTGTTGTCATCCACAGACAGATTGTTTTGCTGTATCACAGCTCATCAGTGTAGCTAAACGTCTGGTTGTCTCTAGCTAAGATCGAAACCCAGCTGAATTGGCGTCAGTCGGAGATTCTATCCCTAGGACGTTGATGCACGGCGGGGATGAAGATGAGTTTAAGCATATTTATTTTTAGATAAACACACAGTGACTGAGAGAACTCGATTCGCTTTACCGAAGAGTCTTGCATTATTAGCCGTAATAGTCACGGTTTACAAACTCACACTTCCTCCCCAGAGAGCTCAACTGAAATAAATTTTTCAGGAGCATATATATTATCAACCACAGACAGTTTCGCTGTATAAGAACTCATCAATGTGGCTAAACGTCTGGTTGCCTCTAGCTAGGATTGAAACCCAGCTGAATTGTCATCAATCAGAGATTCTACCCCTAAGCCATTGGCGCATGGCAGGGATTTTTTTTTTCTTTTAGAGGTTGGGGACCTAATGGAAAAATAGTGATGATATGCACTCAGGTCAGTGGTTAATCTTTTTTTTTTCTTTTAACATTGAGATTTCCTGTTGTATTTATAAACTGTATTTTAATACATAATGACTTAATTTATCATCATTATTTTCTTCAAATCAGATAACGCTCCTCCTGACATGCCCGAAAAATCCACCTTCAATACTCTGATCATATCACACCTCATTTCTTTCTTCTACTTCCACATTTTCTCATCTTCATTTTTATTCTTTTCCTTTTTTTATCATTATCCATGTCAAAAGTGTCACCTGGTACTCATGATATAGTCATTAATTAAGTAATTATTCCAGGTAATTACTTTTTGCACCCCCAAAGAAAAAATAAAAGAAAAACAGGAACTGCATTGGACACTTGCTTTCCTAATATCCATGTTGTCATTTTTTTCTCATTAAGGAGGTCTGGGAAGATACCCACAGTTTTACAACTGTCTAGTGTCTTTTAGAATAGAAAACAGGATTTGGCTTCAATGAACAGGTGAGCAAGGTATCTGAATTTGGAAAAATAACAGTGAAAGTGTTTTTTTCTTTTACTTCTATGTGCCATGTCTCTTCAAAATATTGGTGGTCACGGCTCTCCATAACTTCCTATCCTTTGTAACTCTTAGCAATATTTGTCTTTTTATTGTCCCTCTCATTACTTGTTCTGCCATTCATTTACACAAGCTGATTAGGTAGGTTATATTGGTGGTCACGGCTCTCCATAACTTCCTATCCTTTGTAACTCTTAGCAACATTTGTCTTTTTACTGTCCCTCTCATTCCTTGTTCTGCCATTCATTTACACAAGCAGATTAGGTAGGTTATATTGGTGGTCACGGCTCTCCATAACTTCCTATCCTTTGTAACTCTTAGCAATATTTGTCTTTTTACTGTCCCTCTCATTCCTTGTTCTGCCATTCATTTACACAAGCAGATTAGGTAGGTTATATTGGTGGTCACGGCTCTCCATAACTTCCTATCCTTTGTAACTCTTAGCAATATTTGTCTTTTTACTGTCCCTCTCATTCCTTGTTCTGCCATTCATTTACACAAGCAGATTAGGTAGGTTACTCTCTGTTTCCCTCTTGTTCTGTGAGTGTTAAATTCTCCAAGTTCACTTTCTTCATTATGTATCCCAGAAATTTCAAGTCTCTTTCTGATTCTAATTATAAGTGTTATTTTGTTTAGATATTCATTAAAACTTCCTTGTTAGTCGCATGCTCTCTATATGGTAAAAACACTTAATTATTTCAAACTTTTTGTTATTAAGGTTATTGAATAAATTTTATAATAGTAAAAACAATTTTCAAAATAAAACAAAAAAGAATCATTGCTGAATTGGAGGCAGGCCATTTTTTGCTATTAAACAAATTTGATTTTATAATTGTTTATGTTATGCAGCAATACAAATGCAGAAGTATGCGTATCTGTGTTTTATAGATTACACAAAGACGTTCGACAAAGTACCCCACAAAGAGCTGTTAAGACTGGTCAACAACCTTGACATATTTGGGAAAGACATTAAAATAATCAAAAATCACTACTTGCAGCAAACCACCTGCATCTGAATAAAAAAATAAATTCAACAGATATACAAAAATAAAAAGAGACGTAAGGCAATGATGCGTCTTCTCACCAAATTTATTCAACCTATACAGCGAGGCATTTCTCAGAGAACTGGAAATCCTACCAGGATTAATTATTGCCGGCCACAATCTTAACAACATAAGATATGAAGATAACACAGTGCTGATAGCAGACATGGAAAGGAAACTACAAAACAGAAGGTAGCAAACATGAATGAGAAAAAGGGGCTAAGCCTAAACAAGAAGAAGACAGAATGTATGATCATCAGCAAAAATGTGATTTACAGGTTGGGGACACTAAAATCAAACAGGTACAGAAATTTAAATATCAGGGAAATGTTCTGACAGAGAATGGAAAGTGCGACATTGAGATCCGAAGATGTATTGGGACGGCGAAAGACTCATTCCAAAAGCTAAGCAGAGTATTACGAGACAGGAGGGTTTCATTGGTAACAAAGAAAAGAGTACTGAACTGTTACGTGGTATCTGTCCTCCTTTACAGCAGTGAACATTGGCCAGTCACCTGAAAGACGAAGAAGAGACTTGAAGTAAGAAAAATGAAGTTCTACAGAAGGATGCTAAGAATAACATCAGCCAAACACGTGAACAATAACAAGGTTTTGGAAAGAATGGAAACAAGGAGGAAGCTTATACTTAACATCGAGAAGAGGTAGCTGAAATTTCTTGGACACGTAATGAGAAAGGAAGGCTTGGAAAATCTGTTACTCACAGAACAGATAGACGGAAAGATAGACAGGGGAAAGCAACATGTGACATACTTAGTAGGATTGAGCAAGCAGATGGCAGAACAAAATGTATTAAGAGCTTCAAGGAACAGGAGTAGATGGAGAGACATGATTGCTTATGTTCTGAAAAAAAGTATGTGGCAATTTTTAGCAGGTATGTTTTGGATTCAAGCCAGACCAGCACTTCAAAACTTGTGCCCTTGTGCCATCCTTATCTGTGCTTCACAATTATTATTATTCTACTTCTTCTCTTTCTTCTTCTTCTTCTGTGTCTTCTTCTCCTAATTGTTATTCTACTTCTACTTCTTCTTTTACTTCTGCTTCTACATCTTCATCTTCTTCTTCTCCTACTTCTTCTGCTTTTTCTTCTTCATCTTCTTCTAGCTGTTGTTGTCGTTTTTCTTCATCTTCCTCATCGTCTTATTCCCCATCTTCTGTGTCTTTTACTTCTTCTACTTCTTCTTAATTTTCTTCTTCTACTTCTTCATCTTATTCTACCTTTTCTTCTTCTCCTTAATTTTCTTCTTCTTCTGCTTCTTTTTCTTCTTCTTCCACCTCTTCTGCATATTCTTCTTCTTCTCGTTGTTGTTCTTCAGCATCATCTACCTCTTCATCATCTTCTTCCATATGTTCTTCTTCATCTTCTTCTAACTGTTGTTGTTGATTTTCTTCTTCTGCTTCCTCATCTTCTTATTCCACATCTTCGGTGTCTTTTACTTCTTCTTCATCTTATTCTACTTTTTTTCTTCTTCTTAATTTTCCTTTTACTTCTCTTTCTTCTTCTACTTCTTCATCTTATTCTACTTTTCTTCTTCTTAATTTTCTTCTTCTTCTGCTTCTCTTTCTTCTTTTTCCACTTTTTCTGCATCTTTTTCTTCATCTTCTTCTAATTGTTGTTTCTCCTCATCATCTTCTAGTTCTTCTTATCATTCATTTCCTTCTTGTACCTCTTATTTGTATGTCAAATACTCTGCATTCTGTATAGTACACATGGCCTTGTGTCATACTAAGATAAAGCCTACACTACTATAATCAAATTATCTGTATGGTTAAGTCTGGTGGTCTATATCTAAAGTGGAACTGTTGGGCCCTCATATGTTGAATTCAATTAGAAAATCAATCATATACTAATCAAAAGACAATAACTGTACTATAATATTAATAGCACCTGTAATCAACAGATTTATGATCTGACTGGTGCATCATAGTACATAAGTTTTCTTGGTTAGGTTTCTGTAATTGAATTGTTCCATGGTGTAGGATGATTGCCAACACATCCAACCTTTATACAACTGAAGAAAGGTTTCTAACATGGTTTTCCAAATTTTAGATGACCATGCATTCCTCCTATACTAATGAATTCAATCTACCCAGTTTTTGAAATTCAGGGGTTGGCTTTTCTAAGACTTGTTGCCAACCAAGGCAGAACTGTCCAGTCTGCCCTACTATCTTATTCATAGCTGAAGGCTAATGCATATAATCCATGCCTTTAAACTGCAATGCTAATGCAGACAGTGTTCAATGCCTGAATTCAACTCTATACTAAAATAATTCTCAATGTTGTGTTGAGCATTTGAGATTGAACCAGGCTGTTCAAATTGTTAGAACCTTCAAACTGATATGCTTCTGAAAACAATTTTGACTACTTATTATATATATATATATATATATATATATATATATATATATATATATATATATAATTATATATATATATATATATATATATATATAATTATATATATATATATATATATATATATATATATATATAATTATTTATTCAAAAGTTATAACATAAATATTTTAAAACAATCACTACAAAAATAGTCATTTTGTTTCAACACCATCACTTGAGAAGACACCAGAAGTGTTGAAACAAAATGGCTATTTTTGTAGTGATTTTATAACATATTTATGTTATAACTTTCGAATAAATAATTATATTTGCACTATTCTGTATTGAGCACTCTTTTAAGAATAGTATATGTTGGTTATTGGGATTTATTCCGTATACACCAATCATATACTTGGGTATATATATGTTAAAAAAATAAGACAATTGTTCCTTAGCATAAGAGGCTACTCAATTTCATGTGCATAGCAATCATCAGGCACAACAGGTGCATCAAACTTTGAGTAGCATTAATTTTAATGTATATCTTTACACTGTCATTTTACATTGAACACAGTTTTCTTCCCAGACAGTACTGTGCACTATATATATATATATATATATATATATATATATATATATATGCAAGACTCTTGGGTAAATTGAATCACGTTCTCTCAGTCACTGTGTGTTTATCTAAAAATAAATACACTTAAATTCACCTTCTTTTCTGCCGTGCGCCAATGGCTTCAGAGTAAAATTTCCGACTGACGCGAATTCAGCCGGTTTTCGATTCTAGCCAGAGGCAACCGAACGTCTAGCCACACTGATGAGCTGTGATACAGCGAAACAGTCTGTCTGTGGATGACAATATATATATATATATATATATATATATATATATATAAATTACAAATAAATGAAATTCAAAAATACCCCAACTGAATGGCCATTTCACTCTGCCAGAGCTTGTCAACACTAAAAAGTTAGATAAAATAAAATAAATATGAAGCCTTTTTAAAAAGAATTTAAACAAGGGACAGGAAGAAAAAAAAGAGTTGAAAAAAGTTTTAAAAAAGAGTCTTTACACTGTATAGGTGGTGGGAGTTGAGTTATTGTCTGGTCAATGGTGGCTTGTGGTATACAGATGTCTTGAACCAATGCTCTGTTCAAGATATTATTACATCCAGGAATGCTTGTTTGTTACTGTTTTCTCTCTCCAATGACCTTATTGAGTTCATATGGTTTAGTAGTAGCTGGATCTCTTCCTGGTGTGGCCAGAATATGAAGACGTCATCTCAGCCGTAGAGTTGGCTTTAGTAATATGGATTATAATGCCATTTCTTCAAAGTATTCCATGTATATATTAGCCATTGCTGGTGATAATGGCAAGCACATTGTTAAGCCTTCATCCTGATGATATATGTCTGATCCCATTCTGAAGTGTGTTGTTTGTGCACAGAAAGTCAGTATCTCCATCTGGTATGTTCTCCTAGGGATGTGTCTGAGGCCAGTCTATCCATGACTGCTGATAGTGCCTCTTCTGTGGGTACCTTGGTGAACAAACTCACCATGTTCAGGTTCCCCATCTGGTTGGATTGGATGAGAGCATCTTTGATTATTTCCACAAAGTGGCTGAAGTTTCAGACATCATGGTGACTCTCCAGTTTTGCAATGTTTGATTTGGGTGGCTTAGCTTTCACCAGTATCTGTCTCACTTTCCATCTTAGTTCGTCCACCTGAGCATGAAGAATGTCAAAGGATATTTCCTTGATTTGGGTACTGATATCCAAGTATGGTACAATCTACTCTGGTGTATGAAATAAAGGGTTCAGTTCAAAATTCCAATCACATGATGAAGGCCAAAGCAAACAATGGCCAAAACATTGTGAATATGGCAACAAAGATGAGGACAACAATCCGAACAATGCAAATAGTATAAATAATTACAATACCTCATCTCAGAAATATAGACAGATAATTTCTAAGAATTCAAAAATTCATTATTCTCTAACTTCTTTGATTAAAACAATATCATCTACTATTTTCTGGTTTTCCAATTATTAGATTTGAACAATATTTGGCTAGCTGACCAATGTTTAATAAATAGATTCATTTTCTTTAAGATTAATATGAATGATAAATTTCTTTAAAATGCAAATTTTTCTTCGTATTTCACAGACAGTAATTTTGCTATATAACAATTTGTTTTTGAAAATCAGAGATTGTTTTCTTGTAAAAGAAATAAATTAGGAACTCTGCAAAATCATTCTTTTCTACGGATAGCACTTCTTCAGATTAATTATTAACTCTTTCTTTTATTTCTTTCAGATTAAATATTGATAAATATCAATCAGTATACTATTATTATAATTCTGCTTGTCCGTCCCTTAACACAAACATTATGCCTTGCAAATACCTCATAAATAATGAACTGTTCTGCTTTGATGGTATGGAAAAGACATAGCAGTGACACTACTTGATTTCAATGAGAAAATGAAAGATAGAAAAGAAGATTGAAGGGAAGATAAAAATATTTAATATCTCCTATCAATAGCTTATAAATAAAGGACCATGTCTACCTTTTTGACTCAAGTATAAACCAAAGCTATGCCTACCTTTTTGACTCTAATGTAAACCACATTGAAGACTAACTTTTTGAACCTAGTATAAACCAGACCTATATCTAGCTGTTTGGTTCTAGTATAAACCAAGACTATGCCTACCTTTTTGACACTAGTGTAAATCAAACCTATGTCTATCTTTTTGATTCTTGTGTAGACCAGATTTATGTCTACCTTTTTGATTTGTGTGTACAACAGAGCTATGTCTACCTTTTTTGACACTAGAATAAACAAGACTCATGTCTACCTTTTTGACTCAAGTGAAATACGAACTATGTCTACCTTTTGACTCAAGTGTAAACATGACCTATTTACCTTTTTGGCTCAAGTGTAAACATGACGTATTTTTACCTTTTGACTCAAGCATAAACACAATCTATGTTTACCTTTTTAACTAAAGTGTAAAAATGACCTATATTTACTTTTTTGACTCAAGTGTAAACATGGCCGATGTTTACCTATTTGACTTTAGTGTAAACACAACCTATGTTTACATTTTGATTCAAGTGTAAACACAACCTATGTTTACCTTTTTGTCTTAAGTGTAAACATGACCTATGATTACTTTTTTTAATTTTAGTATAAACCAGATTTATGTCTACCTTTTTTGACTCATGTGCAAACTAGACCTATATTAAACTTTTTGATTCTTGTGTAGACAAGACCTGTGTCTAACTTTTTGATTTTAGTGTAAATTGGATCAATATCTACTTTTTAAATTCTAGTGTAAATCAGATCTATGTCTACCTTTTTTGCTCTAATGTAAATTGCACTTATGCTAAACGTTTTTACTCTAATGCAAGCTGGACCTACATGTACCTTTTTTAGTCTAGGGTAAATCAAAACTATGCCTACCATTTTGACTCTAGTGTAATCTAAACCTACCTTTTTTTATTCTAGTGTAATTCAAATCTATGTCTTCCTTTTTGAATTTAGCATAAATCAAACCAATGTCTAGGTTTCTGAATAAAATGTAAACTGGACAAATGTCAACATTTTTGATTGTATTGAAATTTCTTTAATAAAACTTGTATTTCTTTTCTGCTGTGCATAATTTTGTGAAGAATCATGGATGCATCTAACATTGTTTAAACTTTCAAATCATTTCTTTGTATAGTTGCTATTAACATGGTTCTGCTAATGCATTTTTTCACCCTTGTCAGGTGTAATCCGTAAAGTGCAATCCATGGTAGAATAGACCATATCTAGGAGGAGAATGATACACAACTCACACTCTAGCATGGGATCCAAATAATTGGCAGAGAGCATCAATGGGGTGAGGATGTCGAAGAAAGTCATATATATTGGCTTGTTAATTCAGTAAGTCAAGTTTATACAGATTTTCACAATATGTTTGCTTAGTAAAGATGACATTGGGGAACATCCTTCCTCCACTCTGGTATAATTAGAAATCATATAGATACTTGATTTACCTGATTCTGTGGTTTCACAGTTTTCTTGCAGTTTACATCTAATGAAGGCTGAAGAATTTGTCAGTTGAAAATTTCTGTTTGTAAATATTATTTTGTCTTATTTTTTAGCTTGCTTTTTAATCAAAGTATTTATTCATTATTGTACATTGACAACTTCAATAAAGATGCAATAAAAAACAAGCGAAATTAAGATGAAAGAAATATTATTAAAAAATGAATAATGGTTGACAATGCTTCATCTAATAAAAATTCAAGTGAATATTACTACTACTAATATTACTAATGTAATAAAAAACAAGTGAAATTAAGATGAAAGAAATATTATTAAAAATGAATAATGGTTGACAATGCTTCATCTAATAAAAATTCAAGTGAATATTACTACTACTAATATTACTAATGTAATAAAAAACAAGTGAAATTAAGATGAAAGAAATATTATTAAAAAATGAATAATGGTTGACAATGCTTCATCTAATAAAAATTCAAGTGAATATTACTACTACTAATATTACTAATGTAATAAAAAACAAGTGAAATTAAGATGAAAGAAATATTATTAAAAAATGAATAATGGTTGACAATGCTTCATCTAATAAAAATTCAAGTGAATATTACTACTACTAATATTACTAATGTAATAAAAAACAAGTGAAATTAAGATGAAGGAAATACTAGTCAGACATGAATAATGATTGACTGTGCAATTTTGTAAATGGCTCAACTCACTGTAAAAATGCTTTACTACCAGTTTATATTTGATGAGGGTCACCAATTTGTAGGAGTATGTGCTGCTTTGTAAACGATGCTATTGTGACAAAGATATTGATAGGTTTCAAAAGAAATGAATTCAAATTAAATGAATTTCAACACATGGAGCAATTTCATACATATATATATATAGGGTGCAATGGGTAAATTGTAGCTATTTTATATTTTTAATTTCATGCTTACACATTTGTTTTTTATTTTCTGTGAGAAAAAGTACACCATGAGGCAATTCACTCCACCAGAAATTTGGAAACAATATGTTGTGCTTGTAATTTTTGCCGGAAGCCGCAATACCAACATTTCAGAGTGTCTGGGTATCGATCTGTGGACAGTACAAATGATTCAGAAAGCGTTAGATTATTCTAATGGTGTTTACAAAAGTACGGTAGCTCAGAAAACTTACTCTGATTGTTCTGATAATAAAAAACTTCTGGATTTGTTGGCGGGGTCTCAGACTCAACACAGAGGCCTACATGAAGTGCTTTGAGAAGGTAGTGCTGCCCTGGGTCAAGAGGGTGGCTGCTGGAAGACCCTATATCTGACAACAGGACTCTGCATCATGCCACACAAGCAGGAGGACCCAGTCATTGCTGTCAGACAATTTCTGCAACCACATCACCCCTTATATCTGGTCACCTAACACCTCAGAATACAAGACCCTTGATTATTATGTATGGGGCGCAGTTGGGTGAGAGACCAACAAAACTCTTTGTAACAGCAAATATGAACTGAAGGCAAGGATTATTGAAGCATTCACCATCTTAAACAAGGAGCCCATCCAGAAGAGATGCAAGAGATTCTGAAGTCGTCTGGAGTCCATGGTTGAAGCCAATGGCAATTTTATTGAATAAATTTACTTTGTCGTATTCCAAGATATTTGTGTGGCAATTTTGGTAAATATAACTGTTAAAATGAAATGCCAGTGTTATTTTCATTTTTGATAATTTAGACGACACTTTATCCCTTGCACCCTGTATTTATATAAAGAATGAACATATCTCACAAAATAAGAAAAAATTATATTTATATGTATACAGATAGCTAAAAAAAGAAATCATTTATGTACTTAACTGCTGTGTGTGTGTGTGTGTGTGTGTGTGTGTGTGTGTGTGTGTGTGTGTGTAAGTGCATGAGCATCCATGTGGTTTGTTTGAAATTTACTAGTCGGTTTGCTGGCATAAGAAATCTCTAACAGTGAGGTGGATGTGTGGATAGTGTAACAGATAGCAGCTCAGAATAAGAAATTGGTGAGCTGCATTTGAATTACAATCAAATTTGTTGCATTTACTTATGCACAAACACCCTTGAGAAAAGTAAGGTTTCATCTCATCTCTCCCCCAGCTATGGATAAAATAGTAGAACTTGTATTTTGGTATTTCCTTCAAAAAAATTGTTATATTCACTGACTAAAAAGGATTGTTCTTATGATCCAAAATATGTTTCAGCTCTAGATAACACACAAGGGGTTGATAAGCTGTAAAAACCAAATCAGTTAATCTCAATTTTCAGAGGATAAGAGTGTTTATGTGTTTTACTTATATAGTCCTGAACAGAACACCAGTTAGAGGGCATCGTGACACACTAGGAATAGTAATCCCAACACCATAAAGCAGCATAAAGTACCAAGATAAAGCTACCATCTTTGTAGGATTTGACAGCATGGTCCAAATAAATATTCCTTTGTTTTTTTCTTCTAGTCCCAGAAGGTAAAAGGAAATCAACCAAATAAGTGGTTTATATCAATTCTAACTCACCTTCCTATGTTCTTACCACTCCCAAGAATGTTCAGGTGTTCCTTGTCACAAATCTGTGGCAATTTGGATTGTAATCAGTCAAATGGACATGAAGTGGACACAAAATCAAAGGAGATAAAAAAATGGAAAAAAAAAAAACAGAGAAAAAAAAGCAAAGAAAAACAGAAGGAAAGAGTAAGACGAAATGGTTAGGGAGAGAATGAGAAAAATAAGTGAATAAGAAAGATAGGGAAAGAGAATATAGGGGATAAAAGGGAAAATGAAAGAAGAAAATGAAACTAACATGAACTTATAAATAAGGAGTAAGAAGCAGGAGGTAGAGACTCTCCTAAAGTGAAAAATGTAAAGGGGGGGGAATGTTAAAAAGTGATAAGAAGAGGATGCTCCTAAAGAAAAAAAAAGTAGCGAAAAGAAGAAAATAAAGAAGAAAGGGATTAAAAAGAGATAAAAAGAAAGTGAAACTTTTAAAGGAAAACAAGGAAAAGAAGAATGAGTAGATCCTAAAAAACAAACAGAAAGGGAAGCACTTAAAGAGAAAGAAGAAAAGGAAAAAGAAATAAATAAAAATGGGATAAAAAGAAAAGAAAAAGGAAAAGGAAAGTGATAAAAAAGAGATAAGAGAAAAGAGAAGCTCTTGAAGAGGAATAAAAGAAAGGTCTGGAAGTTAAAAATGTATAGGAAAGGAAGCTCTAAAAGGAGAAGAAAGAAGGGGAAGGTTGAAAAGAAAAAGAAGGAGAAGCTCCTAAAGAAGAAGAAAAAAAGATGGTTATAAATAAGGGATAAGAAGAAAGGGAAAAAGCTCTTGAAGTAGAAGAAAAAGTTTGAAAGTGAAAATAAGGTATAAAAAAGGAAACTCTAAATGTTCAAAGAGAGGAAGGTAGAAAAGAAGAAGAACAACAAGATCTTAAAGAGGAAGAAAAAAAGGAGAGGGAAGGTGATAAAAAAGGCATAGGAAGTAAAGGAATTTCCGAAAGAAAGTGAGAAAGCAAAAGCTCTTGATGAGGAAGAAAAAATGGGTTGGAAGTGATAAAAAAAGCCTGATGGAGGCACTATCTAAAAAAGAAACAAAAGAACAAGAAGTAAAAGAGGAAACAAAGAACAAAGAGGGGCAAAGAAGATTATTCAAAAAATGAGAGTAAGGAGGACAGAGGATTATGTGGAGTTAAAATTAAGAAACAAGATGACTGGAAAATGAATTAATAAAATGATAAAAAACAAAACAGCATAACAAAAAGAATAAAAATAACAGCAAATGAATTCAAACTTTCACTTTCACTTTCACCACTGCTTGTGAAACAGCCACACACATTCACACTCATGTTTAAACCATCCCTACCCAAGTAAGGAAAGAAAAAAAAAGTTTTTCATGTCTTGTATTAATGAAGTAACAGGCACGTTCCACTCCTTCATGGAAATGTTTCACGTTCTTCGATCAACAAGCAGAAATTCTCTTTATGTTGTTTTATTTTGCTCTCTGAAATGTTTCAACATTTTTCTTTCCCATGTATTTTTGTAATCTGTTATTTATTTTCTTTTAAATTTATTTCCACACCTTTTACCTTGCATTACCTCCCCTACCATTCCACATTCTTCTCTCTAGTGTCAGATTTGGAAGTGAAGTTGTGTTCTTACCTCATCCCTCAGCGAGACATATTCCTTCCAAATCTGTCTTCCTTCCTTTCAACTTGCTTTCGTCCTTTCTTCATGTTTAGAAGGAAACCAGGAGGGGAAGAGGATGCTATTTTTTTAGCTGTTTTTGTTTTCATTTATATTAACATTACTTATATCCTGTGTACTTACTTTTATTTGTAGGTTTTGTATACTTTCATCATATTTACATTTTAAAAACTTATTATTTTATTTATTAATTTTTAGACATTATGAATATATTTTGTATTCACAATAATTTAGAAAATTTTTTCAAGCCTTTCTTCTTCTTTTATTGATTAATTCATAACATCTTTTATAATGCAGTATTTTCTCTTTTACTTTCACTTTCATTTTCTTCAGAAAAGAAAAATGTTTCTTCAACATTCATCTTTTTCTTTTTTCTTCAACTTCCTTCCTCTTTTAACAATGACATCTTTCTTTTTTCATTCTTATATTTTCATTTCTTTCTCTACTTTTACTTTCAATGTTTGTTCCTGAAATTATTCTTTATTTACTTTATCTCTTGATAATTCTCTTACTTTCAATTTAATTTTTATTTCTTTTTCTATTTTTAAAATTTTTATTTGAGTTTTTCTTTTCTCCTTCTACCAGTAATTCTATTCCTTTTTTTTCTTTCTCTATCCAGAATTCTTTCTCTTTCAGTTTATTTGTATTTCTCTTTCTATCAATAATTCTTTCTCTTTCAGTTTATTTGTATTTCTCTTTCTATCAAAAATTCTTTCTCTTTCTGTTTATCTGTATTTCTCTTTCTATCAGTAATTCTTCCTCTTTCTGTTTATTTGTATTTCTCTTTCTATCAGTAATTCTTTCTCTTTCTGTTTATTTGTATTTCTCTTTCTATCAATAATTCTTTCTCTTTCAGTTTATTTGTATTTCTCTTTCTATCAATAATTCTTTCTCTTTCTGTTTATTTGTATTTCTCTTTCTATCAGTAATTCGTTCTCTTTCAGTTTATTTGTATTTCTCTTTCTATCAATAATTCTTTCTATTTCAGTTTATTTGTATTTCTCTTTCTATCAATAATTCTTTCTCTTTCAGTTTATTTGTATTTCTCTTTCTATCAATAATTCTTTCTATTTCAGTTTATTTGTATTTCTCTTTCTATCAATAATTCTTTCTCTTTCAGTTTATTTGTATTTCTCTTTCTATCAGTAATTCTTTCTCTTTCTGTTTATTTGTATTTCTCTTTCTATCAGTAATTCTTTCTCTTTCAGTTTATTTGTATTTCTCTTTCTATCAGTAATTCTTTCTCTTTCAGTTTATTTGTATTTCTCTTTCTATCAATAATTCTTTCTCTTTCAGTTTATTTGTATTTCTCTTTCTATCAGTAATTCTTTCTCTTTCTGTTTATTTGTATTTCTCTTTCTATCAGTAATTCTTTCTCTTTCTGTTTATTTGTATTTCTCTTTCTATCAGTAATTCTTTCTCTTTCAGTTTATTTGTATTTCTCTTTCTATCAATAATTCTTTCTCTTTCAGTTTATTTGTATTTCTCTTTCTATCAATAATTCTTTCTCTTTCTGTTTATTTGTATTTCTCTTTCTATCAATAATTCTTTCTTTTTCAGTTTATTTGTATTTCTCTTTCTATCAGTAATTCTTTCTCTTTCTGTTTATTTGTATTTCTCTTTCTATCAATAATTCTTTCTCTTCCATTTTTTATGTATTTCTCTTTCTATCAATAATTCTTTCTCTTTCAGTTTATTTGTGTTTCTCTTTCTATCAATAATTCTTTCTCTTTCAGTTTATTTGTATTTCTCTTTCTATCAATAATTCTTTCACTTTCAGTTTATTTGTATTTCTCTTTCTATCAATAATTCTTTCTCTTTCTGTTTATTTGTATTTCTCTTTCTATCAATAATTCTTTCTCTTTCAGTTTATTTGTATTTCTCTTTCTATCAGTAATTCTTTCTCTTTCTGTTTATTTGTATTTCTCTTTCTATCAATAATTCTTTCTCTTTCAGTTTATTTGTATTTCTCTTTCTATCAATAATTCTTTCTCTTTCAGTTTATTTGTATTTCTCTTTCTATCAATAATTCTTTCTCTTTCAGTTTATTTGTATTTCTCTTTCTATCAATAATTCTTTCTCTTTCTGTTTATTTGTATTTCTCTTTCTATCAATAATTCTTTCTCTTTCAGTTTATTTGTATTTTTCTTTCTATCAATAAACTTTTATTTGAGTTCTTCTTTTATTTATCTTTCTGTCAAGAAATCTTTTCTTTTTCAATTTCTTTCTCTTTCTATTCATAATTCTTTTTCTTCCACTTCATCTATTTCTAAATTTTCCCTTTTTCATTTATTTTTCTTTTTTCAGTTTTTCTTTCTCTTTCCATTCTATTTACTCTTTACTTTTATCTTTCAATACTATTTTCTTTCAATTCACTCCTTTTCTTTTTCTTTCTCTTTTCCTAGCAATTCTTTTTTTCTTTGTTCGTCTAGTTCTCTTTCTCTAATTATACTGCGTTTCTTCACATTATTTCACCAGTTTTTTCAGTACTTCATTTTTTTAAATTTATATTTGTTTTGCTTTCATTTCTTTTCCAGTTTTATTTTTCTCATTCCTCACTTTTACTTCTTTTGTTGGACTTTCTTCTTCCCCTGATAAATTCAGCTTTCTTTTCTCTTTTCATTGAAACTTATTTATATTGTGTCTTTCTCATATTTTATTTGATTCATTTCTGCTTTTTTTACCACTTTTTACTTTTTCTCATCTTCTTTCCAAACCTTTATTTCAAGCATCTATTTTCCCCTCCCCAATTTTTTTACCTTCCCAATTTCATTTATTTGCAGCCATCCGCACTGTCCACCCCATCCTTTCCCCTTAACACCAGTTACATCTTTGTGACTTCAATTATTTTATTCTTCCTGTTAACACACAACCATTTGTATATACGTTTTTGAAATTTCCCTGTTTCATTTTATGAACAAATTTGATAGATTTTATTCACTTTTTCTTCTCTTTTCATCTTTTAAAAATATTTTTCACCTAACAAAATTTTTAGCATATTTCTCCCTGCATTCTCCATCCAGTTTTTAAAAATTTTTCTTGAAAATTTTCTAAATCAAATGTCTCCATTTTTACATGTTCATAAAAAATACTATCCTCAGATGAGAGAAACATTATTGGCATATTCTTAAAAAACTGAACCCATGAAATTTCACTTTTTTTCAAACAAATGTATTACTCCCTCTTAAAAATACCCATAAGGTGTTTTTGGAGGTGGAAATAAAAATTGCACTTGTCTTGAATTTAAACAATTTAGAATCAAGTTATTTCTCAGTTAGCAAGGATTTCAAGTATTTTTCATATTTTCTGAAGAATTTAAAGAACGAGTAGAAAAACTGAGACAAATTCTTAATCAAACTAGTGAACACCATTTTGCTTTGAAATTCATAATTTAATTGTAATAATAGTAAAGGTAATAGTAATATTACCTGTTTCCTTATAAGGAAACATTCAGCATTCAGAAGCCAGTTCTAAGTTAAAATTTTCTACACCACTGGATATTTGGGCAGGGATGAAAGCATAATATCTGGCTTCGGGCTGGACAATCTACATTTTATATATCGATTGAGTCTCCGTCTTCAGACAGAAAATGACAAATAAATGAAGGCTGCTTGGTCCTGAGGTTTCAACACTGTGGCTTTATTTTTGCACCAAAGAGTGAATGACAGTAGAATATCAACACCTGCATGGACTGGGTAATTTTTGGCCTGTGGCCATGTGCACACCCTTGAGCTCACTACTTTAAAGCACATTGTGCTGCATCCCATTACTTCATGGGAACAAGTAAATTCCAAGCATAGTATCTGATTTTCTCATCTAATGGTAATGATAATATTAGCCATTTCCTTATAAGGAAACATTTGGCATTCATCGACCAAGCAGCCAGTGCTACTCAAGTTACACATTACTTCATTCCCTGGCTATCCAGCTGGTAGTGTGTATTGTTCTCATCTCTGACAGTAATGGTAATATTAACCATTTCCTTATAAGGAAATATTTGGCATTCATTGACCAAGCAGCCAGTGGTACTCAAGTTATGCTTTTCTTCACTCCTTCCTCATTAGATTGGGATTAAAGTGCAATATCTGTTTTCGTCATCTTTAATGATAATGTTAACATTAGCTGTTTCTTTATATGGAAACATTTGGTATTCACTGATCAAGCAGTAATACTCTGACTTGAAATTATAATATCTTTGTATCAAAACTATTTTTCAGAAAAATTGGTTTTACAAGTCCAGTAGCTTTTTCCAGTGTTGAGGGGGGCTTTCTTCTTAACATTTTATTTGAAGTTGTATCGAACATCAGCATCTTAATTCACCTTGAGTTACATATGCTATTCATTTTAATCATTATTGCTGCTATTTGATACAGTTCTTTGGGATACTGTAGCACTCATTTACAAGATTCAAAGAAAGATAGTCTTTGCCAAGAGCCACAGACTTCACTTGCTCAAAGCCATCTTTAACCATTAATCTGAGAAAGAGCTTGTATGGCTGACCAGTTCATCTTATTGCTTCTTGATCAGGTATATGTGATGGAATATGTGGCTCAAAAGGGTCTCTGATGCTGAAGCTGATCCAGATTAATATAGCCTACCCGGGCTTGGGGGCAATAAATACTAGTATTAATATTATTTATTATTATCATAACTATTTTTATTAATATTTTTACTATCTTTACTATATAACTATTGCTACTGTTATTGTTAGACTGTAATGAAGTTAACATTTATACTAATTTATTTTCATTATTACTATTTTTACTATAGAACCATTGATATTATTGTCTTTATCTTACTTTTACTTTTAGTCTTACTATCGGCAATGTACTTTGTTTTTATTATTAAAATTATTTATTTATTTATTATTTATGTTTACATTTTCATTTTATTTTATTTATTTTTTATTGCTATGTAGTATTTTTCTTAGTATCTTAATTTTATCACTGCAAATTTTATTAACATTATTAATATTATTAATTTAATTATTGATTTTCATACAAAGATAGTTACCCACCTTGATCTCCAAACTTTTTTTAAATTAAAATTTATAATTGTTATTTTCAATCTTATTTTCTCACCTTAAATGTTAATCTGGATCTAAATTCAAATCCAAAATTAAACTACAATTCATTTAAACACTTAACAACAATAATAATCCACCCTAACAATAAAATATCTCCCGATAAACAGAAGTATTTAACAAATGGTGTAAACCCAAAAACTGTAACTGAAGATTGCAAAATGGTATGAAACTCTGAGTTGTGCAATCAACGTAGGGTATTATGTATATTTTTAATATATTTAATAGCTCCGTTATGTAATACGAAGCACTGTTTTTTCTTCTTATACTATAGGGTATATATATTTATTTGTATATGAATGCTTGCTTGTGCATTTACCTAGATTTATCAATTTGATAATGCTCTTCTACTCGAATCAAGCTCTCCTAGCTACTGACGTCTTTCGCAGAGTAAAAACGTTAAAATTTTCCTTTCTCTCTGCTGTGTGATGGTAGCTTGGGCATAGAATCTCTGACTGATGTCAAATCAGTTGGGTTTCGCTCCCAGCTTGAAGCAATTGGATGTCTAGCCACACTGATGAACTGTGATACAACTGTACATTGGGATTTCACTTATGAATAAATTATCCAAAGTTCATGTTTTTTGTGTTATTTTTAACTACTTTCAACTGTCACGGTCTTTGTTAAGAATGCCTAATCTAATTATTATCAATAACTCAGCACCTCAAATATACACCCTATGTAAAAATAATGTTGTTGATGAATTCTCAAGTTCTATGGGAGATTTTATCTCAAATACTAATAACAAATATTATTAAATTCTTATATTAGCCACACATGAACCACTACCTCTTCTAAGTCGAGGTGCCATGTGCAAAACTTACTGCAATTTGTACACATATCAATCAGCACATGATGAACAACATAATGTAAGACAAATTTTAATAGATAACACCAAAATAATATACAGGACACACTGTAAAGAAAGACTCAACATTCTAATACAAAAGAAACAACCACACGTATATTAAAGTGTCTATATAAAAGGATGAACACATAGATTTTTGAATCTGTCTATAATTCTGAGATGAGGTATTATGTACTCTATTTACATTATTGGGATTATTGTCCTCATCTTTGTCACCATATTTATTACGTTTCGGCCATTGTTGTACGTTCCGGCCTTCTTCAGGTGTCTGTCTATATTTCTGAGATGAGGTATTATGTACTCTATTTACATTGTTTGGACTATTGTCCTCATCTTTGTCGCCATATTTATTACAATGTTTTTGGCAGTTTGTACACTCCAGCTTTCTTCAGGTGGTTGGAATGTCGAGCTGAATCATTTATTTCATGCACTGGGGTAGACTGTTCTAGTTCCACGTGCCACGTTTAATGGATGTCAGTTATCAGTTATCTCCTGTTAATTCCCCTCTGAAAGTTCTCCACTGCCTTAACCGGGTATTGAACTCACTTTGGGTCCTGTCACTGGATCTAACCAACAGCTTTATCCACTGTGCCATGTGTCTTTAATGTAAATAGAATAGATTTTTGATATATAATTTTCAAATTGATTGCTACATATGAGATGACATTGAATTGATTCCAGTTCCAATTCCAGCAAGCTAAAATGCCAGAATTTGGTCAAAATAAACGGATTTACCATACTGATCACACCCAGTTCTTGACAATAACTGTGATAGTCAAAAGAACTTGAACATAACAGAAAAGACATGAAATTTGGATAATTTATTCATAAGTACAAGGAAACCTATACTTGCAATCAGAAAAAAAAACATTGAAATTTCTGGGACGCATAATGAGTAAAGAGAAGTAGGAGAAACAGCAAGTCACCTGTTTATTGAGTTTGAGATAAAGACAAATGATAATGGGTCAACTGTTACTTTAAGCAACAAAAGGGAGGAAGTCGAGGAGAGTTATAATCCTCCACATTATTTAGATATATGGCACATGAAAGGACAATATAAAAACGGTCATATTCATGCTGACTTCAAATTTTGACCACAGTTTTATCTGCTAGCCTTAAGAGGCATAAACCTGACATTACCTGAGCTGTGTCTCCTAGACAATAGACCTTATCACTAGTTCATCCCTACAAGAAAAAATAGGGACAAGTCCCTTTCAATATAATCCAACATCCTATTCCACAAAAATAAGGATTGACATGGCACTCAGAAAATTAGCAACTGCTTACTTGTGTAATATTCCTTGCAGAGCGATTTGTGTCAGGTTTATTCGACTATATTTCAATATTCGTGAGAGTGCATTAAATTGGGCTGAAGCAATAAGAGTGAAGATAGGTGTGGAGTTAAGACAGGTGTCCCTCCTCTGTGTAAACACCCTACACAGGGAAGAGATAGGGGAGATTATGAAAGTGAAGTAAGCTCCCAAAACATGCCTGCCAGTTTTGCTTGATTCACTGACACCCACCCATTGAACACAGATTTTCTACTTCCTGAACAAAACCCTAAAATCCCAAAAAAGAACTGACAGTGTATTTTTTTTTCACTGACCATCTTGTCAAGGTTCCAAACAGAGGTAGCATATTTTTGCTTTAACTCAGAGTTATTTCTTTAAGCCCTCAATCTTTGTGGTAAAGCAGTGATAAGTATAATTAGTAAATGGAATGAACAAAGAAAAAAATATTAAAGCTTTCCCAGTGACAATTGAGCAAAAGAACCCAAAATAAATTTTATATACATATATATAATTAAAATTAAAAAACAGACAACCTTAAGGGTCCATTGATTATATTTTATTTCCCCAGGAAGGTGGTTTTTTTCCTGGTTCCTCAGATCACATTTCCAAGCATAAAAAAGAATGGCTTTAAATTTATGTATTTTTTTAATACACTTTTGAGGGGTAGTTTTAAGTTGATGTCAGGTGATTATAAATTTAAGATTTAAAATTTGAAATTTGAAATTTAAATTCTAATTATTCAATTTTTAATCCTTAGTTGTTATCTCTATCTATAAAAGGCAGTATGTGTGTGCGTGTGTGTGTGTGTGTGCGCGCGCGTGCGTGCGTGTGCGTGCGTGCGTGTGTGTGTGTGTGCGTGCGTGCGTGCGCGCACGCGCGTGCGTGTGTGTGTGTGTGTGCGTGCGTGCGTGCGTGCGTGCGTGCGTGCGCGTGCGTGCGTGTGCGTGCGTGCGTGCGTGCGTGTGTAACGAATGCACGGATGCAATTTTCGACGGATTTGCACCAAAATTTACATGCACCTGCTCCAAATTAGCAAAGAGACCAAGACCAACGTTGCATTTCCCAACTCCCATCGATAGTGGAAATAATCAATTTTTTCATGCTTCTACGACAGTTTTCATGTAGTTTGCGGCCATTTTCTACTGGCCAGAGTGAAAGCCTATAGCTGGCTACCACAAATAGGCAGGAAGATTCTATTGGCCAGCGTGAGAGCCAACAGCTGACTGACACAAATGTTAACTAGCATGCTAACATGCAAAAAAAATCGATAGCTGCATTCGTCACAAGTGGGAAAAATTTAAATCTGCATGGCACTTTACTCCAATTGGCTCATTCGCTTGATTAAACTCAACGTTGATTCTGATTCCGCAGAACGGGGTTGGGTGTGAAAAAGTATTTGTTGTTAACATTCTTTTTTCATTCGTTTTTTCTAGTTACGAGTCCTTTTTTAAAGCTGATCGTTTTGTGTTCATTTTGTATAGTTCTTTTTTCGTAACAGATTTAATGTTTAGTATAGAGCTTAGAAAAACTTTGCAGTGTGAGATAGGCAAGAAGTAAGGCATGTAGCAACATCAGTACGGCAAGGGGCACTCCTTTAAAGGCAAGTAAGGGCAAAAATATTTTAAGTCAAGTGATAGCGATTGCTGTATGAGTCGTACGATTTTTGAATCAAGCAAGGGCAATGCCGGGCCATGCTGGTAGTTAATAATATTCATAATTTTTGTTTATCTTGTATTCACATTATAATATTTTTTCCTTTTATCCTATTTTATTTTGTTGATAATTTTTAAATTAATGTCAAATGTTAACTGCAAAATATATCAATCTGTGTTTTTGAAATTAACTGCAATATGCCTATATATGTTAATTTATTCTTCCTATTCTTCTTTCCCCACCTTTTTCCTCCATTCCCCGCTTCCACATTTGCTTTCTTATATCTTTTCTTCTTTTCTCTTTGTCTCATTTCCTGTTAGATAACTTATTAAATAGGTCAATGTCTGGTTCATACACCCTCCCTTATTCTTATGTATTTTAATAAAAATAGTTTTTAAAGTATTTTTATCTCTTCCTTCCTTCTCTAATTTTCGACCATCACTGTCGTCCTCCTCTTCCCACTCTTTCTATCACCTGACATCAGCTTAAAACTACCCCTCAAAAGTGTATAAAAATAATATGTAAATTTAAAACAATTCTTTTTTATGCTTGGAAATGTGATCTGAGGAGCCAGGAAAAAAACACCTTCTTGGGGAAATAAAATATATTCAATGGGCCCTTAAGGTTGTTTGTTTTCTAATTAAATTAATATTTACTCTGGTTTGACATTGAGCTCTCTGGATTACATCCTTAATTTACAAAAGTTACAAAAGTTTTAATTTTCATTATCTATATATATATATATATATATATATATATATATTTTAAGACATTTTTATGCTTATACATTCTTTTATATATATATATATATATATATATATATATATATATATATATATATAGATAGATAGATAGATAGATAGATAGATAGATGATGTACAATCTGACATAGATATGAACAAAATAGCTAAAAAGAAAAATTCAATAAAAAACTTAACTGCTGTACCTTGTCCGTTGTTTTTAATGAAACTTGTATAAAAGAATGTTTGCTTCCAAATACACGCACACACACACACACACACACATACATATATATATATATATATATATATATATATAGATAGATAGATAGATAGATAGAGAGAGAGAGAGAGAGAGAGAGAGAATGTTGAGGAGGGATGTTCAGATTTAGCCTTGTCAAAATATTTAACACGTTCACAAAAGAAAAGGAAATGATGAAAGTAGACAAATTTCAATGAAAGAAGATTATATTTGTGAATTGTTGATATAGTTTTACAAAGAACGTTTTCAGTCAAGTTTCTTCTTTGAAAGGTTTTCATACTGCTGAAAATAGAATAGACAAGAGATGTCTTTTGATTTAAATTGACATGATGCATTGTCTCCTATTTATACTAAAAGCATGGATCAATGAGTTGATGTAATGATTTGTGTAAATATTTAACAGAAATATGCCCAATTCTTTTTGAAAATGTGAAGGCTACAATTTCTAATAACTTTCTACTAACTGCAAATTTCTAAAAGCTGAACATTTGCAGATTAATTAATAATTTAATATAAGTTTTAAATGTTGTTTAAATTTTATATTTTTTCATAAATTATGTGTTAGTTAAATTTTATTTTAAGTTGGTATCTACTCAGTAGAGATAATGCGTTTTATCAATAATCTTAAATAAAAAGAGGTTTTTGTTTTGTTTGAAATTGATTGATTAATAAAATATTTTCTAATAATGTGTCTGCTATAATTTGAAGCTGTATAAATAAATTTGAAATTCTGTATAAATAAATTTGAAATTCTATATAAATATTCAAAGCTGTATAAATAAATTTGATGCTGCTATAATTTGAAGCTATATACAAGGTAACCAAAAAAGTTATGTCCGTTTTTAAAGGAAAAAAGAAAATGCTTCACAGTATGTGTAACTTATATTTAGTCTTCGAAGTAATCGTCATCGGCATCCAGCACCTTCTGCCAACGTGTCTCCAGCTGTTCAATGCCCTTGCGGTAGAACTCGGGGGTGGGGGCTGTTGACGCAAAGAAGTCTGTAAGGGCTTTGTGCAATTCTGCTTCATTGGTGAAGGATTTCCCACAAAGATGATTATCCAGAGAGTGGAAGATGTGGTAATCGGATGGCGCAAGGTCAGGTGAATAAGGTGGATGGGATAAAGTCTCCCACCCAAGTTGCTGTATGGTATCCCTGACCACTCACACGACATGCGGCCTGGCGGTGTCATGGAGGAAAAGCACACCATTGCAATTCACCAGTGCTGGCTTCTTCTGGTGCAATGCCTGTTGCACACGTTTCAATTGCTGTGAGTGTAGATCTCCAGTGACCGTTTGGCCCGTTGGTAGCAGTTCATAATGAACCACTTGACAACCTGTCCACCAAACACAAAGCATAATCTTGCGTGGGTGCATAGGCGGTCTTGCGGCGTGAGGGACAGCATCCTGAGGAGACAACCAATGTTTGGAATGCATGGGAGTTTTGTACAGAACCCACTTTTCATCACTGGTAAGCACTCAATTGAATAAGGATGGGGTACGGTGGTGAGAAAGCAGCGATATGCAAGCTGCCACTCGTTGTCCCTTGTGGACCTCCAACAGCGTTTGCGGAACCCACTTCCTCCGTTTGTACGTCTTACCTAGGCAGTGCAGGTGAAGTCTGACTGTTTCATCAGAAACGTTGAACTGTCTTGCAAGTTCACCACATATTAGACTACTGTCCTCTTCAATGGCCGCCTTCAGGACTCCATCATTCAAGACCTGTGGTCATCCACTGCGAGGCTCGTCATGGAGAGACAAATCTCCCGACTTGAATTCTCAAAACCAACGCCTTGCAGTACGTTCATCCACAGCACTATCCCCAAATGCTTGACATATGCAGCGACTTGATGCAGCTGCTTATAAGCCCACTTTGAAGTCGTAAAGCAAACAGCCCCGAACGAGATTTCTAGATACTTCCATCCTTCTCACAGCCACCCGGCTTATAACTGATGGCCGGGCACGGTGCGTGTGTTTTTTATAACATCTGATGTTCCTACTTCCGGCTGTCCGAATTTGAAAACAATTGCTACATGCATTTCGTATATATTTCAACTTCATTCACTGCCTAATCAAAAAACGAACAGAACTTTTTTGGTTACCTTGTAATTTGTTCATTTTACAAAATCTTAATTTATATAAATTTTGTATGCTTTTCTTAACAAACACTACGTAAATATAATTGTATTGAATATACGAAATTTGAAATATATATTTACCTATTATTCATTTTATCATAAAATAAAATATTTTAGATTTCGGTCAGTAAATATTTACAGGTTGTTTGTTATATTTATTGACAATATTTTACATATATTTAAAATTCAAAATGGCCACACTTTGTTTCACCATAGCTCTTAAACTCTTCTCAACTGAAGTGCAAGGCTTTTTCATCACCTGTCCACTCAAATTGTACCACAATTTCATAAGTGCTTCTTTCAGGTTTGACACACTTTATTATGAGATATATAAAACATCGCTTTCCAATATGTACTATTTTGCAAAGCCCATAGGATTATTGTCAAGGCTTGATTGAAGCCAAATTGACTTGCCAAAAAATTACCAGAAATATCCCTTGCGCCAGTTATGTGTCATATTGTTTAGGTATAGGAGTACCATTTTGAATGAAGATTTAGTGGCTGACAATCATGGCAAAATATCTCTCTCCACCATTTTCTAGTAATCTCTGCTATTCATTTTAACTGCTTTAATGAATATTACATGTGATTTTGCCACATCAGAAGCAACAACAGGGAATTCACAGGTGCCAGTTGGTTTTTGTCCTTTGAAATGTATTCTGACATGTTCCAGAATGTTACCTGGAGAAGTAGCATAAACCCTATCATTATGGTAGTTGACCACAGTGTCCAGAATAAAAAACTTATCCAACCAAACAAAGACTCTGTCTGGGGCTTACTGCATTTCCTCCAAAATTTTCTTTCTGCTGCCAAGCCATTTTTGCTTGGAGGCACTGGAGACCAGCTGCCATCATTGAATCATCTATGATTTGGCCCTGAATCCTCTTTCATAATCATCCTTAGTGACTTCTCCAAAATAATCAGGCTCTTTTGCCATTTTCCTTGTGATTTTTCATGGATTTCTCTTCACCATCTTCTTGACAGTATCATTGACTCTCCTGGTATGAAGTGAAAGTTTATTTCCTGGAATTGGATTTGGTGAGGTTGTTTGTTCTTTTAAAGTTTTTTTTTCACACATTAAAAACAGTTTTTTTGCAAACATTTTTATCAGCTTACAATTCCTCATACCAACCATTTTTAATGTGGCAATTTGATCATGTTTTGTTTGAGCCACCATATTTAATTAAAGTGTAAGCAATAAAACAAAAGAATTTTAGGAAGCCTTATGCAAAATTTGAATCTATTTTTATAAATAGGTGTTTCAATTTATTTATAAATAATGAATAAATTCTTATGTTTAAATAATAGGAAAATTTTTATGCCATATCCAGTCATTGAACCTTGCTGGGCTGTCCTGCATCCTATGGATAAGAAGTCTAAAGCACACCCCTGATCATACTGTGGCTTCTGCTACAAAGTGGGGATTGAATTTCAAATCTTGCCAGAGAGCACAGTTTCTTCATTAAGTCTCTTCAATGCAAAGGCTGGTAGATATAATTCACTTTATTCTAAAAAAAGCAGGAAGTCTACTCAAATGTAGCTAACCGATAAAATAATGTCATGTTATATTTTATATATATATATATATATATATATATATATATATATATATATATATATATATATATATATATATAAGTGAGGAGTGTAATGCATTCAAAGAAAAAATGATTTTGTGACAGTAAGCAGTTTCTAAAAGACAACATTGATAAAGTCATTCATCTGACATATGCACAAGAAAACTTACGGAAGTAAATTGGATGTTGCAAGTGAGTCATTTATACAACCACAGCCAATCAGTCAAGCATTAGCTTGCTGGGCTGTCCTTCTCCCTATGGCTGGAGTGGTCTAAGCACACCTGATTAAACTGTGGCTTCTGCTACAAAAGGAGATGCATTTTCAAATCTTGCCAGAGATCACAATTTCTTTATTAATTCTCTTGAATGTAAAGGCTGGTAGAAGTAATTCACTTTGTTCTAAAAAATAAAATAATGTCATATATGTATATATATATATATATATATAAATGCAGATTGCAAGGCATTCAAAGAAAAAAGGATTGATCAAGTAATCTTGAAACAAGCTCTTAAAAGGTAGGGCATGAGCTCAATGCCAGATAATCTTTAACCTGAGCAAATACTGTAGTAGGGTCTTCTTATCCAAAGCAAGACTTGGCAGTCATTTACGATCTCTTGACAGTAAGCTGTTTCCAGCAGACAACATTAGCAAACATCTGCATTGATGTACATGAAATTTATGTCAGTCTTGTGACAAATTCATTCATTCAACATATGCAAAAGAAAGCTTGCAGAAGTGAATTAGGTGTTATTTATATTTATTATTAATTTATTTATATATATATATATATATATATATATATATATATATATATATATATATAATAATTATTATTTAAAAGTATGTATTCATCGCAATAAAGAAATTACCATGTTTCAAAACGATAATCTGAGTGCACACTGTGAAATTAATATTAAAGACATTGGACTGTATAGGGATGATGGCCTTATGGTTGTGAGGAAGTCTACAAACTTCAAAATTGATAAAATTAGAAAACTAATATATAGAGAATTCAAGTGCCTAAATTTGAAATTTACTATTACTACAAAATTATAAAAAGTAAACTTTCTCAATATAACATTAGACTTTATGAAAAATATATACCAACCTTATAAAGAACCTAATACCAATCCTTTATATATTCACCTGAAGTTACATCATCCCCCATCTATAATAAATTATATACCTTCATCCATAGAAAAACGAATAAGTATAAATTCTGCTAATGAAAAAGTATTCTATGAATACAGTAATTTTTATAATAAAGCTTTAAATAATAGAGGCTATATAAAATAATAATAACCAGAGAAGAAATAGAAATAGAAAAATCATTTGTTACCCCCACCCATTCAACCAAATGGTTAGTAGTAAGTTAGGACATAAATTTCTTGCTTTAATTGAAAAAACATTATTTTAATAAAAATATGCTAAAATTAAATTATAGTTGTACTGAAAATTAAAAAAATGATAAAAAAACATCATAATAAAATTTTAAATAAATACTTAAGCCAGAATCAAAGAAATAGTGATCCAGAAATAAAAATAAGTAATAGTAAAGAAAAATTATGTAACTGTAGGAATCCTGCAAATTGTCCATTTAATAATAAATTTCTCACAGAATCTATAGTTTACTAATAGTGCATAATGGGAATCCTAATATTGAAAAATTTTATATTGGGAGCACTAAAAATGGATTTAAATTAAGATGGAACCAACATATGTCTTCCTACAATAATAATAAGTATTGCAACCAAACATCCCTATCCAAATATTTTTGGCATTCAAAAGAAACAAATAAAACACTCACTGTAAAATGGAAAATAATAAAAAAACGAGAACATGGAGATCTTTAAATGAATCATATCTTTTGTGCCTACATGAAAAGTTATATATTATTAATTTTCTGAAAAATAAAGATTTATTAAATCAAAGAAATGAAATAACCGTTTTCTGTAGATATTGTATTGTTTACTTTAAAACATAATTAATTATAAAAATAATTGCATAATTATATATATTATTACAATACTGTATATAGTTTATTAATAAAGATAGTATTTTAGATCTCCATAAATAAAAATATAAATATAAAAAAAAGACTTAATTATATTTGAAAGCCCGTTTAAGAAAATCCCAATATATTTTATAAAATAAGAAAAATAAATAAAAATGCCGATTGTATTGTTGTGTACCTTAAAAAACCAGACATTGATGACATGTTCTCAAATAAGGAAACTAGTATCAACAGACAGAAATTACAAACCGACACCTAACCCTTAACCAATATTTACCTTAAATTATACTTGTATCCTGATTTGTCAAAAAAAAAACACCCCCTTAATAAAAAAAATTTTGAATTATCATTTCCCCACCAACGTAAACTATGAATCATTTTTTTTCGAAAGTTATTCAACATCACTTGAAAATGAAACATAAACTTTAAATTTAAGATTTAGGTTTTGGTTTCAAAACATGGTAATTTCTGCGTCATGATGAAAACATATTTTTTTAAAAATAATTATAATATTTTGCTCTACTGTGTATCAAGCTCTTTTTAAAAAAAATAAATGCTAAAGAAATCTGGATTATAAATCTGACTGTTCTTTCTTTTTATTTTGATATGTACATATACAGAGAAAATTAGAAAATTATATATATATATATATATATATATAAAATTATAAATAAATACTTTCACAAAAAACATTCAATTTTTTAAATTTGCAACTTTTCAGTTGTTCTTTCTATATATATATATATATATATATATATATATATATATGTATGTATGTATGTATGTATGTATGTATATAATTTTCTATTCAGGCAGTAATCTCTCTTTCATACAAGTTTCATTAAAGACAACTGACAAGGTACTGTGATTAATTGCTGTACCTTGTCAGTCATCTTTCATGAAACTTGTATATATATATATATATATATATATATATATATATATATATATATATATATATGTATAACTTTAAAAATCAGGAGATCAGTTGAATCCGCTACCTTGGTTTCAACCTTACAGTATTTTTGTGATTTTTGTCAATTGACCTCCCAAAACTTTATTTAAAAAAAACTAATGAATGCTATATTATTTTAAGAATTAAATAAACAAACACATGACGTTGAGTGTCATAGAAAAGGATGGGGAGGATGTGAAGACGGAAGTAGAAGAAGATGAAGCAGGGTGAAAAAGATAAAAATCACGGGTATTATAAATGTACCGCTGGTTGGATATATATATATATATATATATATATGTATATATATATATATATATATATATATATATATATATATATATATATATATATATATATATATATATATATATATATATACATATATGTGTGCGTGTGTGTGCATATACTATAAGTCAAAATTTGTGGCAAACATCTGAATTTAATAATTACTAAGTTGGAATCTTTTTTGGTCTATTTCGATCTTACTAACCAAGGGTATTGAAACTGTTTAACCCTTTAGTGTATGATATCCAAATTTTTAAGAGAGGGGTTTACCTAAATTTTAAATCCACCAGCCCAAAGATTACTGTTATCTACCATGGAAGTAAACTTTATATAGAATTGGGTTAATTTCATTATTAGTATTATTATTATTATTATTATTAATTTTGAATATATGATAAAATCCTTCAAGACGAGAAAGTTTTTCTGGCCTAAATTGAGCTAGTAAATTAATTTTGAAAAACATGCAACCTTCAAGTTCTAGTTGATTCTTTGAAATCCAGAGTGTGGCCTTACACTTTTGGCCTTTAGTATATATATATAGTTTTCAGACAATAATAAGTAAAGGTTACCTCATATTATAATTAAGCAAATTGTTTGAAATCATTGTTAGGATAGCGAAAAGCTGGTTATCTTTTATAATGTAAAAAGCTACCATTTCAGTTATGAGTAGCTTGTTCAAAATGATATGTGGAATTTTTAAACAAGGTCAAGAATTTTTACTGGAAAAAAGATCATGCTTTGAGACTGGAATATAAAGTTTAGTGGAAAAAAAGAATAAAAATAGAATGGAATTAAAAAAATAAAAGTAAAATTGACAAAAAGAATGGTAATCAGAATTGAATAAAAGAAATACAAGAATGAGAAAAGATTGTAATAAAAAATGAAAAGCTACAGCAGAAAGGAATAAACAAAATAAAAGAATGAAAGAATAAGAAAAGAATGAAAATCAGAATGGAATAAACATGTGTAGAGATAACAGAATAAAAGAATGACAAATGAAGGAAAAAAGAAAAATAGATGGGAAGAAAAACAGCAGAAAAAAAGATAGTGTTAATAAGGAAAGAAGGAAAGAAAAAAGAAGGAAAATAATGAAAAAGATTCAAAGATATAGTAAAAGCAAGAAAAACAGAGGTATCAATAAAGGTAAAAGGAAAAGAAAGAATGGTGAAGGAAAAAATGAGAAAGATGAATAGAAACAAAGAAAAAAAACAGATAGTATCAATAAAGAAAGAAGGAAAGAAAGAAGAAGAAAAAAGTAAAAAGATGCAAAGATAAAGTAAAAGCAAACTATCAGGTCATCCCATAATTTCTTTCTGAATTTTGAATAAAGAAAAAAAGTAACCAAATGTTACATTTAATTACAGATTCAATCAACAATGTATTTTCCCTGATTATCTATGACTTCCTTCCATCTATTAACAAGCTTACTAATTCCATTACTGTAAAATTCTTTTGGCTTGGATTCGAAGAACTCACAAATGTCAGTTTTAAACTCTTCCTGTGTTACAAAAGCTGTTTCTTCCAAATGATTCTGAAAGTTACAAAATAAATGGTAGTCTGAAGGAACAAGGTCAGGAGAATAAGGTGGATGAGGAATTTTCTCCCAACCAAGTTCTTCGATCTTTTGTGATGTGATTCTTGCTGTGTGTGGTCGCACATTGTCCTGATGAAACATCACCCGTTTTCGATTCACTAGAGCAGGTCTTTTTTTCTCAAAGCTTGGTTCAAACACTCTAATTGCTGACAGTATATTTCAGCATTAATTGTTGCATTAGGTGGTAAGAATTCAAAGTGGATTATTCCTTGGCAATCCCACCAGATTGAAAGAAGAACCTTTTGCCCATGAAGTTCCCTTCTCGGCTGTGGCTGGGGTACTTCCCCTTTACCAAGCCACTGTCTACGACGCTTAACATTTCGATAAAAGATCCCTTTTTCATCGCCAGTCACAAGTCTATCCAAAAAAGGTGAAACAAGTTGGCAAGAATGGAGAGAAGAGAAGATGTCAACTTGGGATTTGAGGTTGTTTTCAGACGATTCATGAGGCACCCATTTTCCAAGTTTAGGAACTTTTCCAAGTTGTTGAAGATGACGGTGAACAGTTGTATGGTTTGAACTGAGAACCACTGCCAATTCCTCAACTGATAAAGCAGGATTTTCTGCAAGGGCTGCTTCAAGAAGCTTTTCATCAAACTCGACTGGACGTCCGGTTCGATCTTCATCTTCAAGGGTGAAATCTCTACCTCAGAATTTTGTAAACCATCTTCTGCAAGTTCTTTCATTCACACATTCCTCATCATAAACTGAGTGAATGTTTCTAGCCGCTTCGGCTGCTGAGTTTCCTTTCTTGAACTCATAAAGCATTATGTGCCTCAAATGATTCTTGGGTACTTCCATGTTAGCAGGGTTTTAATCAAACAAAATTTAATTTTATTGTTCTCTGAAATAAAATTTGATCAGTTTAAATGCATCTAAACATAAAAATAATGTTCAGCTCCATTAGACATTATAAAATACTCTTTAAATTTCGTTCATTTTAACAAAAAGTTAAAATTCGGCCAGAACTTATGGGATGACCTAATAGAAACAGACAGTATCAATAAAGAAAGAAAGACAAAGAAAGAGAAGGGGAAGGAAAATAAGGAAAAAGATGGAAAGAAAAATCAAGAAAAATACATAGTGTCAATAAAGAAAGAAGGAAAGAAAGAAGAAAAAAATAAAGAAAGAGATGAAAAGACAAAGAGGGAAAACAGATAGTGTCAATAAAGAAAGAAGGAAAGAAAGAAGAAGGAAAAGTAAAAGATGCAAAGATAAAGTAAAAGCATAAAAAGAAACAGATAGTGTCAACAACGAAAGAAAGAAAGAAAGAAGGAAAATAAGGAAAAAGATGGAAAGAAAAATCAAGAAAAATACATAGTGTCAATAAAGAAAGAAGGAAAGAAAGAAGAAGGAAAAATAAAGAAAAAGATGAAAAGAAAAAGAAGGAAAAGTAGAAAAAGATGAAAAGAAGCTGAAAAAACAGTCAGAAACTGCTAATAAAGAAAGAAAGAAAAACAGAGGAAAAGCATGCAAAAAAAAGAAAAAACGTAAAAATAATGATTAGTAGAATTTATAAAAAGAAGCAAGCAGAAAAAGAAAGATATAAAACATGTAAAACACAAGTAAAAAGTAAAAGAAGTGCTTGGAATGGTTCAAGAGTGAGGAAGTAGTGTTAATTTTTCTTGGAAACTTAAACCTTTGCTTCTTCCCACTGTCATTTTTGTTTTAAGATGACTCTAAAACTCTGTAGTGTGGAAGCAGTTTTTGTGTTAGAGCATCATTAAACTTTTAGTGTATGGTTCCAGCAAAGTGAGTCACAAAGATGTAAAAAGACAAGACAAGATGTCATTGCTGGTTTGGTGGTTAGGGAAATGGTCTTCATGTAGGGAAGAGAATAATGGGACCAAGAGAAAAATCCAGAGAGAAATGGAGGAATTAAGGGAATGAGAAAAGTAACAGGAAGAGATGTTTTTAGATTATTTTATTTATTTCAGTTTATATTTCTCTTTTCCCCGAGTATATTTAACTAAAGGTAAAAAAATTATAAAATCACATACATCTCTGTGAGTAAATATATATATATATATATATATACATACATACATACATACATACATACATATATATATATATATAAATATATATATATATATGTGTGTATATATATATCTATATATATGTATATATATATAATGTATCTGCTTAAATGTTATTTTTTTAAATGGATTCTCATATTTGAGTAGATGTTGTTTTTATTCATTTATTAAACAGAATATTTATTTATTTACTTCTCCAGGTCAGAATGTTTGAGAAATCTTCTTAGAAAAATATGCAGGAAGACACATACTTTTCTAACACAATTTTTCAAATATTCAGGCTGGTAGATGTAAATAAATTAATATACTTTTTAATAAATAAATAAATAAATAAAAACAAAGCTTCTACTTGAATATGAGTATCCATTTAAAAATAACAATTCAGCAAATAAATTTAAAATCTGTCAGTTTTAATCCATTTACTAGTATATATATATATATATATATATATATATATATATATATATATATATATAAAAAAAAAATTTAAATAAAATATACTTGCCTAAACATGCATCTGTCTGTCTGTATGTATGCTTGTGTGCGAATAATTAATCATACGCAAACATAAATGAAGATTTTGTGTATATATATATATATATAAAGACATTTATATTATGTTTAACGTTCTTTTTATAGATACAAGTATTTAAGCAAATGCTCTGTTTTATAATAAACAGTATTAAATAACATTTACCGGCCTGAATGTCCGAGAAATTTTCATAGAAAATTTTCGCTCTCCGACAGGAATCGAACCTGTATCCTATACGGAACCATCATTTCGCGTGATGTGCCTTAACCTTTCGGCCACAGAGCGGCGTCTGGTTAGCAAGGTCGATTTTACTATCTTTAAACTTAAATCTTCCATGAATCTCTTCTATTCATATCTGCTCTAGCGTATCAAATGTAAACAAATGACGTCATATATTTTAGAATTGGACATTGTCCGACAATTTATTTAAAGACATTTATATTATGTTTAACGTTCTTTTTATAGATACAAGTATTTAAGCAAATAAACATAAACATAATATAAATGTCTTTAAATAAATTGTCGGACAATGTCCAATTCTAAAATATATGACGTCATTTGTTTACATTTGATACGCTAGAGCCGATATGAATAGAAGAGATTCATGGAAGATTTAAGTTTAAAGATAGTAAAATCGACCTTGCTAACCAGACGCTCATCTGTGGCCGAAAGGTTAAGGCACATCACGCGAAATGATGGTTCCGTATAGGATACAGGTTCGATTCCTGTCGGAGAGCGAAAATTTTCTATGAAAATTTCTCGGACATTCAGGCCGGTAAATGTTATTTAATACTGTTTATTATAAAACAGAGCATTTGCTTAAATACTTGTATCTATAAAAAGAACGTTAAACATAATATAAATGTCTTTAAATAAATTGTCGGACTATGTCCAATTCTAAAATATATGACGTCATTTGTTTACATTTGATACGCTAGAGCAGATATGAATAGAAGAGATTCATGGAAGATTTAAGTTTAAAGATAGTAAAATCGACCTTGCTAACCAGACGCTCATCTGTGGCCGAAAGGTTAAGGCACATCACGCGAAATGATGGTTCCGTATAGGATACAGGTTCGATTCCTGTCGGAGAGCGAAAATTTTCTATGAAAATTTCTCGGACATTCAGGCCGGTAAATGTTATTTAATACTGTTTATTATAAAAACAGAGCATTTGCTTAAATACTTGTATCTATAAAAAGAACGTTAAACATAATATAAATGTCTTTAAATAAATTGTCGGACAATGTCCAATTCTAAAATATATATATATATATATATATATATATATGAGAGAGAGAGAGAGAGAGATACAGAGAAAGAGTGAAAGAGTGAGTGATAGATAGATAAATAGAAAGAAAAAATCTCATGTCAACTTCACTGCTTAATACATGATACTACCAGTCTTCATGCAATGTTGATTCCTCTGTCCATATTGCCTATTTTCAATGTTCCTCTATAAATATAGCAACATATTCTCATTAAGGATATATATATATATACATACAGACGCACACACACACACACACACACATATATATATATATATATATATATATATGAAAGTGGACACTAAACTGCAACACTGTTTCATGTCTGAATATAATCTTCAGGTCATCGTGCTTGAAACAGATGGTCCTTGCTCAGTGTTGACGACAGTATCCACATTCATATTTTATATTTACATATGCTATATCCCTGATTTTGACCACTTTCCCCATAAATATAACATATCTTAAAGCTGTATTTTTTATCATATATAAATATAAAAGTGGACATTGAGACCAACACCCAGCTCCGACAGGCTGTTTCAGGCTTAAGCACAATCTTCAAGCCATATGTCTTGCATTTGGGCTTGAATATTTATTATGCATTATGGGTAAAATGGTTATTGTATTATTCTAATGGTTATTGGGTGGCTGATAACAGTTATATTTCAAATTATTCTAGGAAATATTGAGTAGAAATAATTGTAGATCAAAATGGAGTTTTGTATCTATTTTATCGTATTGTTTGCTAACATCTTTTTATTATTTTTATTCAGTCAAGCTCAGTCTATCATGCCAAACGTTATGGTCCTGCATCATGGTGGGAAGGTCATTAGAGTGGCATTCTGTGCCGTAGCTGATTTTCTGGGCCAACAACCACTCAAATGTTTTACATAGAAAGTGAAATAACTTTTTTACTCATTATTTATTAGTGATTAGTGATGCTGTTGATTGTTATTATTATTGTAATATAGCAACAACTATAATCAGTAGCTTATGAAGCTTTATTTGACTAATTCAGCTTTAGTGCTGAAAACTTTTATTTTTATTACAGTAGATGTTTACAAGTGAGAGGGGAGATTGGACATGCTTATTTTATTACCACAATCACCTTTATTTGTGTTTATGTATACCTTTATAGTCTGTTAATTTGTTCATTATTTCATTGATTTCTTTACTTATTTATTGATTTGGATTATTTTAATTTATTTTAATTCATTTATTTTTTATTTTGTTTTTATTCATTTATTTTATTTTTTATTTTTATTCATTTATTTTTTATTTTATTTTTATTCATTTATTTTATTTTTTATTTTTATTCATTTATTTTTTATTTTATTTTTATTCATTTATTTTATTTTTTATTTTTATTCATTTATTTTTTATTTTATTTTTATTCATTTATTTTATTTTTTATTTTTATTCATTTATTTTTTATTTCATTTTTTTCATTTATTTTTTATTTTATTTTTATTCATTAATTTTTCATTTTATTTTTTTTCATTTATTTTATTTTTATTCATTTATTTTTTATTTTATTTTTATTCATTTATTTTTTATTTTATTTTTATCATTTATTTTATTTTTATTCATTTATTTTTTTTCATTTTTATTCATTCATTTTTTATTTTATTTTTATTCATTTATTTTTTATTTTATTTTTATTCATTTATTTTTTTATTTTTTTATTCATTTATATTTTATTTTATTTTTATTCATTTATTTTTTATTTTATTCTTATTCATTTATTTTTATTTTATTTTTTTCATTTATTTTTTATTTTATTTTTATCATTTATTTTATTTTTATTCATTTATTTTTTATTTTATTTTTATCATTTATTTTATTTTTATTCATTTATTTTTTTAAATTTTTATTCATTTATTTTTTATTTTATTTTTATTCATTTATTTTTTATTTTATTTTTATTCATTTATTTTTTTAAATTTTTATTCATTTATTTTTTATTTTATTTTTATTAATTTATTTTTTATTTTATTTTTATTCATTTATTTTATTTTTATTTTTATTCATTCAGTTTTTATTTTATTTTTATTCATTTATTAGTTTTCAATTTTTAAGTAAAGTAGTAAAAAATTTGTTTTCCTACCGGCATTTTGAGATGTATCCTGATCATTTATTTAGCAATTTGTGTTGGTCTTGGAAGATAATTATAGCTATTTTCTCCTCCAGACAGAGTTTACAGGTTTTGGGTTTATTGTAGGCTGATGCAGTTTTCCTTATTTTCCATGATATATTTGGCATGATTTGTTTTTTGTTTCTTTTTAATTGAATTCACCCCAAGCAGGGCTGTTAAGCCACTGAGACACAAGGGAATACTGGGTGTGGAAAAGTTAGAGACAGAAACATTGCTAAGGAGCAAGAACTAAAGAATAGAAATCAGGAGGACAGTAGATAATGATTGAGATTGCATTTAAATTTTTGCAGATTAAAGTTGGCTAGAATTCATGGAGCTAGAAGGGAGTTCCACATGCAAGAAATGTGAGAAAAGAAACATCTAGCCAGTCAACTGTAAAGTGGTGAGACCTTGTTATCACTCTAGTACCATGTTTGAATTCACACAAACACACACATATATGTACACATGCATACAAGCCTGTTTCACTGTATCACACACAGCTCATTGCTTCAAGCCATGATCAAAACTCAACCAATTTTGCCTCACTCAGAGACTCTACCCCTAAGCAATCGGCACACAACAAAAGAAGGGAATCTTTTAATGTATTATATACGTGATCTATATAAATGCCAAATCAGCAGCCAGAGTGCTCAATTCATATGAAGAGTCATGCATTATAAGCAGGCGCAGCTACTGTTTTAAAAATTCCATTTCCCATAGTGCTCAATCAGCAAGTCATCCACAAACAAGCCTGTTTCACTGTATCACAGCTCATCAGTGTGACTAGACAACTGATTGCTTCAAGCCGCAATAAAAACTCGACCAATTTGGCATCTGTCAGAAACTCTATCCCTAAGCTATTGGCACACGGCAGAGAAAGAGAATCTTTTAATGTATTATATATGTGATGTATGTAAATGCCAAATCAGCAGCCAGAGTACTCAATTCATATGAAGTGTGTTATATTATAAGCAGGAGCAGCTACTGTTTTAAAAATTCCTTTTCCCTATAGTGCTCAATCGGTGAATGAGAGCAAGTCATCCACATACAAGCCTGCATAATATCCTTCACTGGCAGCACGATGCTGAGTTTCATGCACAACACAATCTTTTCCATTTTGTCTCATCCTTTTCACTTTTGTTTCTGATACTATTATACATCCTACAAACACACATGTTACTAAAACAAGGTAAAAAAAAGAATATAGCAATAAAGCAAAGTATAGAGGTTCCTAGTGAATCTAAAATAGAAAGAAATTTTACTCACAACCATCCTAACAAAAACAGAAAACAAACAAAATTCTCAGCCTACACAGAGATGGTCAATATAACTTTATATATCTTGCTTCTAAGATTCACAAGTGTTTGGCTGACTGTCTTCTGCATGAAATGGTAAATGCTGTATCCATGTACTTGACAGCGCATCTTGGGTAATCTATCAAAATATACATATATATATATATATATATATATATATATATATATATACTATGTTGTCTATTTATCTATATATATACAGTGTCACTGAGTCAATTAGTCTGTTTACATCTCAATCATTGTTATTACTATAATGTAATATAAAGCTGTCTTAAAAATATATAAAATTGATCACTCCTGTATATATAAGAAAAGAAATATACAAATTATATATATATATATATGTATATATATATATATATATATACATATATATATATATATATATACATACATATATTTATATATATATATATATATATATATATATATATATATATACACATATATATATATACACATATATATATATATATATATATATACACAAATATATATATATATATATACATATATATATATATATATATATATATATATATATATATATATATATATATATATATATATATATTTATATATAATGTCATCCACAGACAGACTGTTTCACAGCTCTTCAGTGTGGCTAGATGTCCGGTTGCCTCTAGCTAGGATCAAAACCTGACTGAATTGGCATCAGTCGGAGATTCTACAACTAAGCCATCAGCGCACGGTAGGGATGAAGGTGAATTTTAGCATATTTATTTTTAGATAAACACACAGTGACCGACAGGACTCAATTCGATTTTGCCAAAGTGTCTCGCTATATCAGCCATAACAGTCACTGTTTACAAACACACACTTCCTCCCCCGAGAGCTCAACCGAAATATTTTTACAGGAGCCTATATATCAAATCATAAATGATAGTGTACATTTTCCTCATGTTATAAGATAATAATATAGATAATTATAACAATCCCAAGTGAACATCAATACAAATTAAAACTTATTGAAAACTTCACGAAATTTATAAAATGAACAATAAAATGACTTCCCCAAATAGAATTATTGCAAGGATTTAAGAAAGACCTGTGGGACATTTTTTCTTTTCTATGTGTTGTGTTCCTTCAGGATGTTGGCAATTATGGCTGTCTACAATTACTTGTCATTTGTAGATCTTAATTAATTTTGTCTTTTTGTTATCTCTCCTTCCTAAATCCTGCTCTGTCATCTATTTACAAAAGCTTGCTAGGAAGGTTATGGGTTGTTTTCCTTTGTCCCTCTTACCTTCAATCTGTCCTGTTAGTATCAAATTTTCCAAACCCTCTTTTCTCATTATAACATTCTTTTGTTTTATTGTTTGCAGTTTAATTAAATAAGACAGTGCAAACAAAACAGAATGGGGAAGACAGATATATTGCACTGGTTGTTAGCCACATTTGGAAGAATCTATGTCTTCACTCAAGATGGAGCTCCTGCATGCATAATCAAATTGACATGGAACCGGTGCAAGGGACATTTTCAGAGATTTTTTGACATGTCTATCCCACCTACATCATGGCCTGACAATAATCCTATGGACTATGGCCCCTATTGGAGAGTGATGTTTCATGTAACTCATACTCAAGTGTATCAGACCTGAAAGTCATGCACACTTCAGCTTATGATAAAATAAATAATGAGTAAATATATATGCCAGACAAGGTATATATATATATATATATATATATATCCCGTACCGTATGCTGACAGCTTAGTGGGAGAAGTTCAGACTGACACAAATTCAGTCGGGTTTCGATCATAGCTAGAGGCAACCGGACGTCTAGCCACACTGATGAGCTGTGAAACAGCGAAACAGTCCGTCTGTGGATGACAAAAATATTAGCTCCTGAAAAATTAATTTTGGTTGAGCCCTCTGGTTTGAGGTGTGAATTTGTAAACAGTGACTATTTAAGCTAATACTGCACGACTCTTCGACAGAATTAGTCACTCTCAGTCACTGTGTGTTTATCCGAATCTAAAAGTAAACACGCTAAAATTCACCTTCATCCCGCACCATACGCTGACGGCTTAGTGGGAGAAGTTCCGACTGACGCAAATTCAGTCGGGTTTCGATCCTAGCTAGAGGCAACCGGACGTCTAGCCACACTGATGAGCTGTGAAACAGCGAAACAGTCTGCCTGTGGATGACAAAAATATATATAAATATATATAAATGGAATAAATCCTAAAGAGCCAGGAACAACCTACCTAGGTTTCACCTAAACGGATCTTCAGGGTTAGCTGGGTAAAGAGGAAATGACATGAAACAGTATTTATTGATAAAACCATTGTTAGGACGTTTCTAGTTCTTTCTTTTTTTTACCAATTTTTATCCTCGGGTACCAAATTGTTTTGATAGACATACAAGTTGTGCTATCTGAGGTTTTTTCCAATCAAGTATTATGAGTAGTATATATATATATATATATATATATATATATATGTATGAATTGTGCTCAGATATAGATCAAATATGGATTATAATCCAATATCCAACAGAATAATAATAGGAAGTGATTATCAATCTAACATGAGTAATATATGAATTGGGCTCAGATTGTAATCCAATATCCAACAGAATAATAATAGGAAGTGATTATCAATATAACATGTTTCACTTTTAGTTAACCTTCATCATAAAATGAGATATGGAGAAAAAGAAGAAAGGAATTCTTGTATTTTGACTTTTGTGTTGCTTGATTTTCATTGGTTAATCATATTTCCTGTCCTAAGAGATAGGGGTCACTCCTTGAACCAACCCACTTTTTGATCTGTCAAAAATATACTCAGATCATTTGTAAATATCTATGCCGACGATATGACAATATATACGTGCACCTTTTAAACTCTTCTTGGCCAGAGATAGGCCACTTATATCACTTCCAATCTTGTAAAAACTACGCCATGGGTAAAAATTGGCTGGTTACATTCAATGCTTCGAAGACTAAGCAAGTTACATTCCATCATTGTTGATTTGACCCCAGTCTACCACCAATGAAGAACTGGGGGAAGAACTTTGTCTTGAAAGACTGTTGGGCCTCAAACTCATACACAACCTCAAGTGGAACTCATACATATGAACCATTGCTAAAGATTTTGGTAAAATGGTCGGCTCCCTGTATCACTCCAGAAAATACCTGACTCTCCTACTATCTTCTACCTCTACAAGAGCCAGATTAAGTCAAAAATGTTGTCATATCTGGGCAGGAGTTGCCAAGACCTCACTCACCAGCTTTAATAGGATTCAAAAGTGTCTCCAAGTCCTTGTGGGTGACAAATTATTCTCCACCCATCAACCTCTCACCCACAGGTGGGATGTGACAAGCCTCTTGCTGCTCTACCATGGAAAGTGCTTGAATGAAATATATTCCCTGGTACCCTCAAGGTAAACCTTCATGGCAAGAACACGCCATGCCACTTACATCGTAGCAAACCACCTACATTCCCTCCATATTCCATTGATGAGAAGTAAGTTCCATTCAAGCAGCTCCTTCAAGCGAACCACGACCCTGTGGAATCGAAACAGGATGTTTCCTTGATCGCTACAATCTTAACCTATTCAATCATTTAATTGATATCTCCCCCACCTATACGCACAAATGGGCTCCTAACATAACCCTCTACCTCGAGTGGCCCCCCGCCAGGCTTTGTAAAGAGAGACTCACACTGTAAAAAAAAAAAAAAGGATAAAAACTAACATTGGTATTATTTATGGTGTTCTGGATTCAGGGAAAGACAACTTGTCCATTCGAAGTTTCAAGAAATGAATGGATTCCAAGCCAAACTGAAAAACCATTAATATTGCTTGATGTGTGTAAGTGGATAATAATTTTAGTTGCTCAAATTGGGAATCATATGATGATATATAATCATAAGTGTGCTTGTGTATGGGATTATGTCTAGTCGACCATTTGTTTTATATAAACATATGATAGATTCTTTAAGAATGAATTCTATAAAAGTTGGTGATGTAATATAATGTTTTTGATGAGTGTTTATACTTGATAATGTTGTTATTATTAAGCTCTCAATATACTTTTTCCTTAATGAATTATTTCCTTTTAATTAGGATGACATTTGTAAAATCAAAGTTATGGCCAGTTTTGTTCCTGTGTATTACGAGAGAGTTTCAATGGTTGTCTAAACGTAAATCTCTTTTATGTTCCTGGATACAGGCTTTTAGACATTGGGATGTCTCTTCAACATAAATCCTTTTACATTGTAAGCAATTTATTAGATATCTACTGGCTTATGAAGTGGTGTTAGATTTATTTTTCTTTCTAATTATATTTCTGATTGTTTTGGATGTAGTCATAAAGATCCTAGTATTAAGGATAACTAAATTATTTACAGGTTTTGTAGAAAGAGCGTTAGAGGGTAGGATTATGAATTTTGTGTTGTTGTTTGGGTCTGCAAGTCAAATGCACATTAATACAAAAGTAAAAATACCAGAATTTCTTCCTTGTTTTTTTCATATTTCATGATGTTTCTCTGATGAAGCTTTAATAAAGTGAAACATGCTAGATTGATAAACATTTCCTAATTTTTCTTTATCTTATTACATACATATATATATATATATGTGCGTGTCTGTATGTATGTGTGTGTGTATATATATATATATATATATATATATATATATGGGGGAAGTATGTGTATATGTATGTGTGGTGGTGTATGTCTTTCTGCATATTGAAAAAATGTTTTTATAGACAGTTATAATCACAGTGAAACAGATATATAATTAACAAGTTGAGATAGATAGATAGATAGATAGATAGATAGATAGATAGATAGATAGATATGAACAGACTGAGACAGATAGATGTGAACAGACTGAAATAGATTGACAGATAGATAGATAGATGTGAACAGATTCATACCTATTTACAATATCCATAGCAATTGCCTATAAGGACATAAGAATGCTGACAGCAAAGTACATATACACACACACTCACACTAAACTGTGTATGTATGCACAGATATTGACACAACTCTATACACATGCAACAACACAATTAAAGATTACCTAACTAGCTAGCTAGATAGATAGATATGCACAGTATATGATCTGCTATAGATAGATAGATAGATGTGAATTTAGAGAGATAAATGTGAACAAACTGAGATAGATGTGATAGATATATACATGCCTATATATATATATATACATACATGTCTATATATATATATATATATATGTATACATACATACATATTTATATATATATATATATATATATACATACTTACCTATATATATGTATATATATATATATATATACATGCATATATATATATATATATATATATATATATATATATATATATATATATATATACATACATACCTATATATATATATATATACATACCTATATATATATATATATATATATATATATACATACCTGCCTATATATATATATACATGCCTATATATATATACATACATACCTATATATATATATATATACATACCTGTATATATATATACATACATACCTATACATACATACCTATATATATATATACATACCTATATATATATATATATATATATATATACATGCATACCTATATATATATATATATACATATATACCTATATATATATACATATATACATATATACATACGTATATATATATATACATATATACATATATACATACCTATATATATATATGTATACATACATACATACCTATATATATATATACATACATACATACATACCTATATATATATATACATACATACCTATATATATATATACATACATACATACCTACCTATATATATATATATATATATATATATATATACATATACATATATATATATACATATATATATATATATATATATATATATACACATATATATATATATATATATATATATATATACATATACCTATATATTTATATATATATATATATACATATACCTATATACATATATATATATATATATATATATATATATATATATATATATATATATATATATATATATAATGTTGAAGCAGTTGGGAAAAAAATTATGAGGCTGTATATTCCAAAGTGCTTGTTCTAGAAATAAACACTGTGGATTATTTCTAGAGGCAGCCCTTCGATTTGACTTCCTTACAAAACCAAAATATTCCATTAATGCTATTAACTAACATATCTCTCTTTCCTGACTGAAAAATTCCAAGAAAATATTCAGGAAAATAAAAGTCTGCTAGGCCAAAAGAAAAAAAATCGTGATAATACATACAAGACACAAATGTATTTATCTTGTACTTACATTGGAGAAAAAAAATTATAATTACTGCTTGACAAAGCTATTTTTTGTCAGTTCTTAGTTGAAGAAATGTACACTGAACTTATAAGCACTTTTCAGTCTTACTGACTGAATAAATTAGTAGCTACCTATGCTTCATTGGCCATGAGTTACTATAGAACTTGGTATATTGGAAAAGCACTATCATGATCTATGTTATATATTTCATAAGATACATACATAATTATGCATACATAAGAGAAGTAAAAGGATATGCAATGCATAAGAAAGAAAGCAGGTCATATAGAAAGACGTGAGGTATGATGAAAGGAGACATAGGACATAAAGAAAGAAACCATCTGGTTTCCATAATTGGAAAAAGATTACCCTCAACAAGACAATATTCTAAAACACTCTTTTGAATTATGTCAAAATGTGATCAAATTTTATGGGAGCCCCTTTTTCAGTAGTGGCTTGCAATGAGAATATTCCTTGTTTGAATGTAAGGATGTATAGAGCATCTGCCAAAAATGCAATCTTTCATATTTCCTTCCATGTCCATTATAGTGACTTGAGCATTGCCTCTTTTTAAAGCATTATTATTACTTATTTATTACTTACATTATTATTACTTACATTATTATTACTTACATTATTATTATTTACATTATTATTACTTACATTATTATTATTTACATTATTATTACTTACATTATTATTACTTACATTATTATTACTTACATTATTATTATTTACATTATTATTACTTACATTATTATTACTTACATTATTATTACTTACATTATTATTACTTACATTATTATTATTTACATTATTATTACTTACATTATTATTACTTACATTATTATTATTTAAATTATTATTACTTACATTATTATTACTTACATTATTATTACTTACATTATTATTACTGGTTCCACTACCATCTGACAGTTTAATATAATCATTTTCTGGATTAAAATCATTATTGAAAGTAAGAAATTTAGATTCATCAGTGATCACATGCATTGTAGAACCACAGTCGACAAGTAAACGATTTTTGTCGGAAACAGTATCCAGTCCAATTGAAAACAGAAATGAATGTTCATTATCTGTGAAAGATGTTTCATATTTTTTATGAAATGACCTTTCTTTTTCTCTTTTATGTCCAGGTTTGTGACAAGCATGGCAGAAATTATTTTTGTTCTGTAGATTGGAATTATAGTGTTTTAAGGGGGAATTATTTACTGGGTTATTCCAAAATTTACTTTGGAAATCAGGGCTATTATGTCCAAGTTTACCACAAGTAAAACAGTTAGGACCATTAGTATATAGCTTTGGTTTTGGTATTCGGAGAGTCATTATGGTATTTTCACTGTTATTCTCCGGAATTATAATTTCTGTTTCTCTTGAAGCTTTGCAATGCTACTTTGAATTCACTAAACGTTAGTAGTTTGTCTTTCTGAGTAATAACAGATATAAATGGCTTGAAATCGGACAGGAGGCATTTTAGGACCATAGCTATTAGTAAAACTTACCAGACATTTTTAATAAAGTGACCACATTTTCTTCTCTAATAATATAATCAGTAATAATTTCAGCAGTTGCTTTGCAAAGGGAGGTTAATTCAGTATACAAGGAAATTATTTTTGGTTTCCATTTTGATAAATAATGCTCTCTCAAAATTTGCAGTGCTTTTCTCCCATCATCAGGGGCTTCTCTCATTGTAAGAGACAGATTTTTGATCATCAAGAAATTGAATTAATTCGGCAAGCATATTTTGCATTCAGTAGGCTGCATCATTGATGCCAAGATTGATTTGTGTAATTTTTGGATCCACCTGTAACCCCCAAATTTTACATTGTCTCACTTGTATTTTGATTAATCACCATTGAAACAGAGTCTATTCCTGGGTGGATAACCTGTGGAATAGTCATGGTCAAATGTAAAACTGTCCAACAAACAGAATCAAGTTTAGAATACAAAGAAAAAAGGAATATGGAAAAAATGATATAATATCAAGCAAGCAAGCAAACAATATATGCAAGGCAAATTCACAGGTAAGAAGGCAAAAAGTTCACAAACTAAGAATTGGCATTGACGCACAAAAGCAAGTTCGGACAAATGAATGTAGTGTTCTGTCTTCTAGACAAGGCAGATTGGGACTGAGTCATGTCAAACTGCAAACCAGTCTATTTTATTGGCTAAGAAAAATATCTCAGCATGCATTTGTGTGCATCTTCCTATAAAAGAGAAGGGAAAAGTGTTCTGCAGTAATTCCTCATGGGATTGATATCAACAAAAGGAACAAAATTTTGGAAATCATGATTTGGTCACCTCACACTCCTGATCTCTCTCCCATTGAATTAGTATGAGATGAAATGGATAAGAAAGTTTGAAGAGAATATTCATTGAGTGAGAGTGAGCTTTTTCAGTGCTTGAAGACTGCTTGGAAAGGTCTGCCATATTTTTTTTTAAAAAACTGTTGTAAAGAATTCGTAAAGGAGTAATTAAAGCAGGTGGTGGTTTTATTGATGAAAACAAAATATTAATGCTGTTGTATGATTTTTTTTTATAGTTAAGTGCTTATTTATTTTGTTTAAATAAAAGCAAAAACACTGCAGCTATTGAAATTTCATCTTTTACTTAAAATATACAAACATATCTCATTTTAAGGTGTTTTTAAAATAAATGCAGGATGGTCCCAAACGTTTTACCTGCAGTGAATAGATAGATAGATAGATAGATAGATAGATAGATAGATAGATATGAACAGACTGAGACAGATAGATGTGAACAGACTGAAATAGATTGACAGATAGATAGATAGATGTGAACAGATTCATACCTCTTACAATATCCATAGAAATTGCCTATAAGGACATAAGAATGCTGACAGCAAAGTACATATACACACACACTCACACTAAACAGCGTATGTATGCACAGATATTGACACAATTCACAAATCATCTGAAGAAGACCAGAGTGTACAATGGCCGAAATGCTGTGAATATAGGAATGAGGATAACAGTTTGAATAATGTAAATAATGCAAACAGTGTCAATTGTTATCTTCTATCTTAATTCTCGTTCTTTTATTGTTCTCTCCATTTAATAGTATTTTTTTTCTTGAATTCTCTAACACTGAATAACCCCTTCTGTCTTAGTGGCATTATTGCCTTGCTTGGAGTGCAATGATTGAAAAATTATCAAGAAACAATGTGTTTCACCATTGTTATGTATATGGTTATAAACGAGAGAGTTTAAGAGAAAAAGTGAGAATAAAAATGAAACACACAACATTTTAAGAAACATCGTTTAGATAAACCATTCAGAAAGTCAACTGGAAATGTCCATAATTGGTACAGATAAAGAGCACACGAATTCATGCAGATCTCAAAGCAAAAGCAGAACATTGGTTGATTGTGAAGTTCTTTGTAGCTGAGTGCTCAATGCATGCCAGAACAGAGAGTCCTTTCAGCAAAAGTTGATGCAAGCTTGAATCATGCCGGAGGGTACATTTTTTTAATTAATTATTTAGGGACAGGCTGATAGATGAAATAAAATACTGTTTAAAATAAATGGAGTGTCAACTCAATTATGGATATCTATTATAAAGAAATGTTAGAAGTAATAAAAACATCTTGGATTAAAAATTAAAATCATTTAATTCTTTAGAAATTACAGTATATATCTACAAAAACAAATCTTAACAAAATTCCACCTCCTTATATATATATATATATATATATATATATCAAGAGATGTATATATATATATATATATCAAGTGATGTATATATATATATATATCAAGAGATGTATATATATATATATATATCAAGATATATATATATATATCAAGATATATATATATATATATCAAGAGATGTATATATATATATATATCAAGAGATGTATATATATATATATATATATATATATATATATATATATATCAAGAGATGTATATATATATATATATATATATCAAGAGATGTATATATATATATATATATATATATATATATCAAGATATATATATATATATATATATATATATACATCTCTTGATATATATATATACACATCTCTTGATATATATATTTATATATATATATATACATCTCTTAATATATATATATATATATATATATATATACATACATATATATATCAAGAGATGTATATATATATATATCAAGAGATATGTATATATATATATATATATCAAGAGATGTGTATATATATATATATCAAGATATATATATATATGTGTATATATATATATATATATCAAGATATATATATATATATATATAGATAGATATATATATGTATATATATATATATCAAGAGATATATATATATATATCAAGTTATGTGTGTATATATATATATATATATATATATATATATAGATAGATATCAAGATATGTATATATATATATATATATATATATATGGAGATGTATATATATATGTATATATATCAGGAGATGTATATATATATATATATATATATATATATATATATATATATATCAGGAGATGTGTATATATACATATATATATATATATACATATCTCAGGAGATGTGTATATATATATATATATATTTATCAGGAGATATATATATAGCAGGTGGATATATATATATATATATATATATATATATATATATATATATATATATATATATATATGTATATCAGGAGATATATATATAGCAGGTGGATATATATATATATATATATATTGCTTAGATACAGGGACAAACTGAAAAGTAACCTCTCAGCTGCGAATATGGACCATGCTACGTTTGAGGACATAGCAATTGATCGCAATGAGTGGAGGACTACTTGCTACAATGGCATCAAGAACAATGCAGCATCAAACATGACCAAGCTTCGTCAAACTAGGGAAAGGACTAAAATATCTGCTGCTGTACCGGCCACACACTCCAACAATCCACACTCTTGCACAATCTGTAGACTTCTTTGCAAATCACTAGCAGGACTGAAATGTCACTTGCGACTTACACACAGGGTTGAATAAGCACAGTTGTCGGAACCTCATACGTTGAAACCGATGGGAGAGTCCATCATATATATATAATTATATATATATATATATATATCAACCTCCTGATATATATATATATATATATATATATATATATATATATATATATATATATATTTAATCCTTTATGCCCAAACAAGACAATAAAGTTACTAAGATGCAAAGGTTACTGATTATGAGAGAGTATGAGAAAAAAACTCTATTAAGGTGAGAGAACAATAAAAGAACAGGAATTAAGATGACAGAAGATAATGATTTACATTGTATTTAAATTTTTGAAAATCAGAGTTGACCAGAAAGCAAGAAGCTGGAAAGAGAATTCCACAAGCAAGAAGTGTGATAGAAGAAACTGTTAGCATAGAACTTACAGTGACATTCTGCCCATTTTGACTGTAAACAAATGGGACCTGACCACCAAACAAGTACTGCACTTAAATTCATAAAGTCTCAGTACCATCATGGAAATTTCATCAGAACAGTTAGCCTGAAAGTTTTTATAGAAAAGGCACAGGGAAGCTACATTACAGTAGTGGGACAGTTACTGAAGCTGAGATGCTAGGTCAGGACCAGTAACATTGCAGATTCTCATTAGGATTTTATCAAGTATCTTTAAATAAATAGCAAGAGCACCATGTGGCAAAAATGTTCAAAGCCTAGATGAAGGATAGTCATGTAAATAAGTAAGATAGATTCCGATGAAAAAACTGTCAACATGACATAGTGAACCAACTATCCAGCAGCAGCAGCAGACCTAGCAATTGATTCAATATAATCTTTCTACTTCATGTCAGTCGAAAATGTTAGTCCAAAAAGGAACAATGAGTCACTCTCCTGTATATACATTGGCTCTTATTAAGTCAGAGTGCTGGCAGACACTAATTTAAGCCTTTTATTATGAAGCATCAGCTAGAGTAACACCAAATAAATATAATTGATGTTGCTTATAACAAAATGTTTTATAAAAGAAATGAAATATATTCAATTAAATATAAGTTCATGTTAACCTAATGCACTCAGTAACACACTTAAGTTTCTTGTCTCACTTTAGATTTGTGTAAGTTTTAATGTAGATATTTTCATAATTTAATAAAAGAAACTACAAATAGTCGTTCATCATGATAACATAGTTTTCGAAATTTGTTTCTGTCTCGACTGCAAGCAAAGATGTCTACAAGACAATTATTTGGTAGCAGAACAAAACCAGATTGCTAAAAATTCAATCATTAACACTTATTGATTTTTTTTTTCCCTGGGAAAAATTACTGAGAATGGAAATCAATAAAAAATCAAATCAAATCAATTTTTGAATCAGTTCATTATTGCTTTTTTTCTTTGTTGTGTTTTTAAAAATAGTTTTCTTATGTTGTTCGGGTATGTTTTGTTCTCAACAATATTTGCGCATTTTTTTTTTTGTTTTTTTTTGTTTTTTCTTTAAGATACCATTACTAGTGTCTTATTGATGTGAATTTGAATAACAACAATACACATTTCCAAGACACATATGTCAGTTAATTATGGCGAGATAGTGTCTGCACAGAGATCGATTTGCTATTAGATGCGTACACAGATGAGCTAATTGTTCACAAGCCAAATTTTAAACATCCAAGCATAAACAAATGCAAACACATATAGATATACATATGTGCATACATCTATATACAAAATGTGTATACATAAATGCATGTATGGTGGAGATATATATATATATATATATATGTAAATGTATATGTATGATGGCAGTAGTGGAAAATTCCCAACCATAGAAATGTTACATAAAATTTATGATTATATATATTTATATATATATATATATATATTCAAGCATATTTGGTTAAATAAATTAGACGTATTATGTCTATTTATTTTAGTTTTAGTCCCTTCAAGTTCACAAATTAATTTCTTGGTGATTGTAGAAAATTGATTAAGCCAAGTTCCAAAATGTTCTTTTAAATAATTTTTATATTCCCCAAGTACTTTCACTCCCACCTGAGACCATCTTCAGGTGGTTAAAATATCTAAATGAAATCTTTAAACAAAAATGCTTGAAGGAAAATATACTGCCTACATATATATATATATATATATATATATATATATATATATATATATATATATATAATATATATATATATATATATATATGTATGTATGTATGTATGTATGTATACATATATATATATATATATATATATATATATATATATATATATATATATATATATGTATACATACATATATATATATATGTATAGATATGTAGATATAGATATATAGATATATATATATATATATATATGTATATATATATATATATATACATAGGAATGTTTAGGATAAAATAATCTAAATACTTGCACATATGTTTAAATACATTTCTTCCTTATGTTAAAAATACAGTACTCAGTATTATGAAACAGAGCTATAAGTACGGGGGTCATTCAATAAATAAGGTGAATTTTTTGGTATAAGGACTTCTAATACAGATAGAAGCTTACTTTTTTTTATTTTTTTTGTTTTACTTCTTTTTCATATGGATTTAATTTCTTTTGCAGATTAAAAAAAAACTTTGAGAGTTTTGGTGATTAACAAAGGTGGCCGACCAAGAAGCATGCTCCAGGATTAAACAGCGGTCAGTTATCAAGTTTTTGGTTGTTGAAGGGTGAAAACCAGTTTAAATTCATAAGAGAATGTCAATTGTGTATGGTGCCACATGTTTCAGCCAAAAAAATGTCTACAAGTGGGGTAAATTGTTTAAAGAAGGACGGAGCAGTGTTGAGGATGAAGACAGGCCTGGGAGGCCTACAGAAGTGAGGTCTCCTGAGGTGATCGAATCACTCAATGACCTCATTCAGTCTGAGAGAAGGGTGACAGTGGATGACATTGCAAGGTCTTTGAAAGACATAACGAACAAACGCAGGGGTCATCAGTCAGAAGGAGTCATCTTGCATCATGACAACGCAAGGCCTCACACAGCAGCCCAAACGGTGCAGACCATCAACGAGCTGGACTGGAAACTGCTCCCTCATCCCCCTTACAGCCCAGACCTTGCCCCTTCAGACTTTCACTTGTTTGGTCCCTTGAAAGCATTCACGAAAAGCACAAAGTTTAAAAGTGACGATGAAGTCAAAAGTGTTGTGAGCGACTGGCTGAGACATCAGTCCAAAGATTTTTAAGCTGAGGGAATATGGAAGCTTGTGCACAGATGGGAAAAGTGTGTGACAGTGCTGGGAGACTACGTTGAAAAAAAAAAAGAAGTAAGCTTCTCTATGTATCCTTATACCGAAAAATTCAACTTATTTATTGAATGACCCTCGTATATAATAGTGAATATACTTAATATCCATTGTTTATTCTTCTTAATCAGACATTGGAGATTATGTATATTCACTAATATATATACTGACAAGACATTTTTGCTGAGATTTTAATTACGTTTTTCTTATATACATATAAGCACCTCCTTCTTTATTGGACTGAATGGATGTAAAAATTGTGAAAATGTTTGGTTATTCTGAGCACTTTCAACTAAACTTCATAGTTGGTCATTTTTGTAGTTGATATTATTGGGTGTTGGCTTTTTCTCCACTTGCAAAATACTCACTGATAATAAAAATATAATACCCTCATTCACATGAAGGCTAAACATAATGGAAGCATTATTAATACTGACCATGATTGGAAAATAAAACATTCAAATTTACAAAGCAACCATCCGCCCTTGCATGGAGTATTGCTGCCATATATGGTCTGTAGCCCCTTCTGTTTGCCTCAAGGTTCTTGATAAAATCCAGAGACGGGTATGCAATGTAATTGGCCCTGATCTGGCTTCTCGTCTGCAGTCTCTCTCTCACAGATGCACCGTCGCCTCTCTCTGTCTCTTTTATAAATACTTCCATGGTAATTGCTTCGATGAGCTGCTATCGCTGGTTCCCAAGCTGCATGAATTCAAGCGTCCTACGAGGCTGGCATCCCATTCCTACCCTATCACTGTTGAAACTGTTAAATGTAGACATCTCTTCTACTCCAATAGCTTCATATCTCGCACCTCACGCCTATGGAACTCCCTTCCTCATTCCTGTTTCCCTGATGACTATGATCTCCAACTATTTATGTGTAACATCAATTGACATCTCCACTTGCCTTGATCTATCCTCTATCCTTCTCCACATCCTTTCCTCTAACACTCCTATCTGCTCTCGCTCCAAATCTTCTGTAACCCCTTCCCTTGATCTATCCTCTATCCTTCTGCACATCCTTTCCTCTGTCACTCCTATCTGCTCTCGCTCCAAATCTTCTGTAACCCCTTGCCTTGATCTATCCTCTATCCTTCTGCACATCCTTTCCTCTGTCACTCCTATCTGCTCTTGCTCCAAATCCTCGGTAACCCCTTGCCTTGATCTATCCTCTATCCTTCTCCACATCCTTTCCTCTAACACTCCTATCTGCTCTCGCTCCAAATCCTCTGTAACCCCTTGCTGGGGTGAAAAGCTTAAAAAAAATAAACTCTAGAGACATACACAAAACAATCCATACATTCAATTAAATATTAAAATAAAATCATAGCCAAATGAGGTCAGACATAGAGAACATTCAGACAATTTATACATAATTTATGTCCAGAAAAGAAGAAAATTATAAAAAACACAAGAAAAATGAAATAAAAATTTTATCAAGCATTTTTTAATGAAACTTATATATATATATTATTATTACTTAAAAATATGTATTCATCACAACACAGAAATTACCATGTTTCAGAAATTAAAACTAAACTTTAAATTAAACTTAAAATTAAAGTTTTTGTTCCATTCTCAAGTGATGTTGAATGACTTTCGAAACCTTCATAAATTTCATTTTTTCAAAAGTTATTCATTTCATTTTTTTTAAAAGTTAGTCAACACCGCTTGAGAATGGAACAGTTAAAAGGTTAATTTTAAGTTTAATTTAGAGTTTAGTTTTTATTTCTGAAACATGGTAATTTCTGTGTTGCGATTAATACATATTTTTAAATAATAATATTATAATATTATACTCTACCGTGTATCAAGCACTGGTTTTAAAAATAAATGCTAAAGAATGGTGGATTATAAATCTGACTGTTCTTTCTTTTTTTATTTTGATATATATATATATATATATATATATATGTGTGTGTGTGTGTGTGTGTGTGTGTGTGTGTGTGTGTGTGTGTGTGTGTGTGTGTATATTTGCTTTGTTAATATGGCGTGCCTATCTTACTCCCAGTAAAATGTATGTGTACTGAGATGTCAGTTTCTTTCCGTTAAATTTTATTCATCTCCAAAAATAAGATGTCTTGGAGAGAACCACCATTATATAATAGATGGATATATTTTCCACAACTCTCTTCCAAATAACTTCCATCCAATCAAAAACTATTTCCTTTGAACTGAAAATTAAAGTTTCATCTGACAAGGTCAAAGAATCTTTTCCTCTCATCGTGTCTCAAATGGCTAGATTGATATCATTTTTGGATCGTTTCACTCGGCAGCATTTGATGTGTCCTCTATGCAAAAGGCTCCCTTCATCTTTGACCATAGCAAATAGTGAACCCTTGCCACTAATTCATTTGTCACCATCAAACGTCAATACTATCTCATGATTTATGTTTAGAAGATGATTCCCGGGTACTGTCTGCCAAAATGGCTTCCCAGTCACTTGAATTTCTGGTATTTGATTGTTTTTTAATCTTTGCCTTGAAGACCCCTTGCTTTCCGTGTGTGCCAAGTGCCTCATGCAGAGCTACCTGATAGGTGGGGCTCTACATCAGCATTTGATGTCTTGCCAGAGACATCTAGTGACATATTACGGGTTGAAGAAAAGTTGTCCGTTGAAGTGAGGGTGAGAGAGTGGGCAACGACCCAGTCTGGCAGAAAGGCAAAAGCAGAAGCGAAAGCATCACCCAAGGATAAAAAATGGTTGGTGCCAAGATCTTTATCATTCGAAGAATGAATCAGACACAAATGGCGTTTTTGGCTGAACTGACCAACTGTCCACAAACCAACTGTTTGGCCACTCTCAATATCATTCGAAAACACAGGTTTTATATTGTCAAGACTGACTGCAAACTAAAAGGTGTTTTTTTGGTTTGTTTTATTATTTTTTGTTTTTGGTTGTTTTATTTGAAAGAAAACTTTTGTTTTAACAAGTAAGACTGTATATCCTGTTAAAAAAAACAAGACCATATATATATATATATATATATATATATATATATATATATATATATTTTTGTCATCCACAGACAGACTGTTTCACTGTTTCACAGCTCATCAGTGTGGCTAGACGTCCGGTAGCCTCTAGCTAGGATCGAAACCCAACTGAACTGGCGTCAGTCGGAACTTCTACCACTAAGCCGTCGGCTCACGGCAAGGATGAAGGTGAATTTTAGCGTGTGTTTATTTTTAGGTTTAGATAAACACACAGTGACTGACAGTGACTCAATTCTGCCGAAGAGTCATGATAGGGTGCATCAAAAATATTTTTACAAAATTTGGGGGTGGGTTCCTAACACCAAAACCAGGCAAAATGTGTGTTGTATAAACATATATCCAAAAGGACATGTAGAATATGTTCTTCACGGTCAGGCATACAAATAAATCTTGGTTTTCCTCTATCCACAGTTTGTGGTGCTATGGATACTGTCTCAGCAATGCAATGATAAACAGCACCAAAACTTGGATGATTTGGCTGTCTTCAGTCTGGAAACGCAATCTGATACAGCTGTGCAGCCTCATATACATTACGATTTGCTCAGCCATATGTAAAAATCAAATCTACCTGCTCACAATATTAATATTCTACCATTGTTAAACAGAACAATTCTCAGTTTACTCACTACTACACATGTTAAACTTAGAAAAGAGACTAGCCACAGATGTACATGAATGACAAATGTAACTTAGTCTATACAGTAACATGTCACCATCTACTGTAAACTTTCTTTAAACTTAAAAAACAAAAGATTTACATACATACTTGTGTTTATATGGTCTATTGTCATTGTTTTGGTATGAGAAACCCACTCCCCAAAATTTAAGAGTTTTTGATACAGGTCTGCAAACCCAAAATATATGCCTGCTATAAATGATATTTTTATTTTAGTGAATAACACAAAAGAAATAGATACTCACAAGACCACACTGGAAAAAACCCTGTCCTTAACTTTACTTATGAATATAGTCAAAAAAATAAACTCCTGTTCTTAGACATTCACGAAAATTACAATAACAATACTTTTATCATCTCATTGTATAAAAGAAACTCTTCCTAGAAGAAACTCTTGCCACTTTAACTTTAAGAATGAATGACCACTCAGATACAAAACAGCAGGGATAAAAAAAAAATTCCTAAAAAGAGTACACCAAAATTCATCCTCTCACCTACTCTTCCTTAAAGAATTCAGCAATTCAAAACAGACACTAGTTAACAATGGCTTCCCTAATGACCGTATAGACCACCAAATTAGACTATTTCTTCCCAAAGTAAATAACAACAATAGTAAACATACAATCAAAATAACATAAATATTTTCTACAAAAGCCAAATGCACATCAACTACAAACAACATGAATCTTCACTTAGAAATATCATAAAAAAATACACTACCCCAATTAACCTGAACAAAAAATCAAATTAATTATCTACTATAAAAAATTTATAGCAGCTAATCTTATCCTCAAAATTAACAGCACACAAGGAAAATCAAAATTACAATAAACAAAAATTATCTATGCACCTTAAATGCACCTTAAGGAACTGTGTTCCTGATCAAACCAAATTCATAAATAATTACATTGGTCACACTACAACGGGCCTATCCAGACACCTTACGTTATACCTATCCAACCACAGTTCTATTAGAATCCATTTAAACAGGCACATAAACTTACCAAACTCCATCCAAAATATACTAGTAGAAAACACAAATATAATAACCTCATCCACATGTAAAATAAGATTAAAAATAATGGAAGCCTTAATAATAAAAAAAGAGGCCAACACTCAATAATATTAACTATAAGCATGGCCACAATGTGCTAACTGTATTCTGAAAATAAAACGTCCCTATAACTCTAGAAACATACGCACAACACATACATCCAGTTAAAAGCAAAAATAAAGTCATCCTTGATAATGGCTAAAAGTATCACTGAAAGTGTTAGATATTACAGAAGATTTGGACAGTTTCTACACATTCTGTGTCCAGAAAAGAAAACACTTGTTTGAACATATATATATATATATATATATATATATATATATATATATATATATATATAAAACTTTTTTTTCAATTGGAATTAAGATACCTTTAGTGAATGACCATTTTCACCTATGAATTTTAATTTTAAAATTTGCAGGAGTTTTTATCAGGACAAAGTGATACCAAAAGAGTTTGGTAGATTTTATATTGTCACAGTTTGGGAGAAGCAGGAACAAAGGTGGTGGAGAGAAAAAGAAAAAGAATATAAAGGATTTCAGCTAGATTGAGAAAAAAAAACAAAATTCTTTCAAAAAATACTATTTCAAAAGATTTTGACCCTATTTACATCTTTTGTTTTGTGTGTATATGTAGACATGGCAATGTCATCAAAGCCCAGACTGATGAAATTCTAACATATGAAACATGTCACAAAGAAACCTTTCTAGTCTGTCATATTTTTTCTAAAAAAATGTAAACAGTTCATCATGAAATGTACCACATTAAAAAAAAAATGTACCACATTAAAAAAAATGTACCACATTAAAAAAAAATGTACCACATTAAAAAAAATGTACCACATTAAAAAATGCACCACATTAAATAAAAATGTACCACATTAAAAAAAATGTACCACATTAAAAAAAATCAAAATGCTTTTCTTACAACTTTGAAAATTATGTCCTCTTCGATAAAAAAGAGAAATGTTATGCTTCAATATTATAAATAGAGTAGAATTATTCATAGAACACATAAGTAATTTAACAAATACAATGTATTAGGTGTTCTTACTATAATAAATCTTAATGATAATAGACATTCTTAATAAAGTAAACTTGCTAAAAACATTTAAAAAAATATAAAACTATTGATGTATTCTTAGACTTAACTTAAAAAAATAAACAACTATGTATTTTAATAATTAAAGATTATAAATGCATAATAATATAATGAAAACCATAATATAATAAACAAAGATAAGAACACAGGTTTAGTTTAAAATATCAGTGGATTCTCTAGGCAAGCCAAAATTAAAGTGCCAAGAGAAAAACCACAGGAATTTAAATAGTATCTAATGGCCCAATCCACACTGGAGAGAAGGGTACACAAGTCTATGCTCTTGCTGCTGCCACTGCTGATAAGAAGAATCCCTTAAGTTAGGGAGGTGGAGATAACTGGTTATACCAGTTACAATAAACAATAGTTAACAAAAAACATTACAATAAATGGATAATATTAAAATAATCAAGTCTCCTATTACAGAAGATATTCTTGTCAAACATGTGAAGTTTGCCACACTCTTGATCGAATTCAGTTTCAACAGCATCATGTATAGGCAAATTAATGGAGTCTCAATGGGTTCCCCTTTAGGACCCATTTTAGCTAACATCTTCGTAGGCTTCCATGAAGAGAGTGTATTATCTGATCTTAATAAACCTGATGTGTATTATCGTTATGCCGGAGCATACAACAGCTGAAATATTGTGGATATGACAACAGTTCAAACAATGTAAATAGTTACAATACCTCATCTCAGAAATATAGACAGATCCTGGAGAAGGCCGGAGCATACAACAGTTGAAACGTCATAAATATAACAATAAAGATGAGGACAACAGTCTGAATAAGATAAGTAGTCTAAATAGTTACAATACCTCATCTAAGAAATATAGACAGGTAGTTATTTCCACTTTTAATATAAAATGTAACAATTTTCGACATTTTAGCTTAAAGATCAAGCAGTGTATGAAAGATTTTATAACACAAAGATATGTGAAACTCATGTGAAAAAAACTGCTCAGTTTTTTTCTTAGTTGACTTTTTGTTATGGTCCAATATCCTTGCACCACGGTTATAGTCCAAGGTAGAACCAAGAAAGAACAACACGAACACAAGAGTAGTAAATAACAAAGATATATTATAACAGAAATATAATATAAGAAGTTGAAGGTGTTAGTATTAACTGTCAGTCTGGTTTAGAGTGAACTAATATGTCTTGACTCGTTAGGTCTCAACTCATTCCTCGATATTTAACAACCCTCCCACATGGGTTGAATGTGGCACAAGGCCGGTTTAATGTGGGCTCGGCCAAAAATATGCCCATTTAGAACCCGTATGAACGGGTTCAGGGACTGTCTACCTCCCCGGACGACACTTTGCCCTGCGGCAAAGCCTCGTCCGGGTTCCTCTCTGCCAAAGCAGAGAGTTCGACAAGAGTCGCGCACAGTCAGAGACTGTGTCTCAACTCATTCCTCTCCTCTCTCTCTCAGAGAGGTGCAGTATATATAGAGTCAGGAAGAGTCCATTACGTTATAGGTAAGTTCCCATAACACTTTTACAAATTGTCATAAATAAGCATATTTATTTAAAATCTCATCCATAATTGTCAGGATGATTAGTCATTTTTTGAGAAAAATCTATCCTTATTCTCACCACCCAATTTATAAAATATTTAAATGAAACACTTTGTCCAAGAATGCTTGTAACCTAATTTAAGGTCTGGGATTATTTTCTGTGTATGTTTTTTTAATCATTTCACCCCAAGCAAAGCAATAAAGCTACTAGTATACAAGATTTTACTGAGTGCGAGATGAGAAAAAACTATTAAGGTGATAGGACAATAAATGACTGAAGATAGTGATCAACATTGCATTTAAATTTTTGAAGATCAAAGTTGACTGGAAAGTAAGAAGCTGGAAAAGAGTTGCACAAGCAAGAAGTGCAATAGAAAAATTTTAGCACAGAAATTATAGTTACATCTAGCCATTTCAACTGTAAGTTGATGAGACCTTGCTGCCAATCTAGTACTACATTTAAAGTCATAATTTTTAGGTACTATAGAGAAAAGTAATATTTATTTTGCAAATACAAAAATGTGGCACAAAGCAAAAAGAGGGAATAGGGTTGGGCTGGTTTTCAATCTGTCTTATCTTAAACTTAGCTAGCAATTAACGACCCAAACATATCACATTATTCCAATGCACCAAAACACATTTTTATCTACCATTCTTACTACAGCCACCATAATACCTCATAGTCTCTATGAAGTCCTAATTAGATCCCATACGTACAATTTGTCTGTCAAAGGAGATAATAAAATCTAAAGAATAAAACCTTAATGAATATTTACAATGATTACATATAAATTACATATAAATTTATAAAGTCTATGTACCATAGAGGAAAGTGATATTTATTCTGTTTAATAAAGAAATGTGGCACATGGCCAAAGGGGGATGGGGAAAGGACGGTCTTCTTCTGTCTTAAATATAACTTAGTTAGCCACAAACATTGACTCAATCATACAAACAATATTCCTTACACTAAAACAACACATTCATACATACCTTTCTTACTACAACCACCATAATACCTCATTGTCTCTATGGAAATACTAACTAGTCCCCATATATACAATATATTGTATCATAGAGGAAAGTTCATCAGAACAATTAGCATGAAAGTATTAATTGAAAAGGCACAGGGAAATGTTATGGTGGTGGGAAAGGGATTGACGCCAAGATGCCAGGTCAGGATCAATAAAATTGCAGATTCTTTGGATTTTAAAAAGAATATCTAAATATAGAGCAGGAACACTAAACTGGGTATAGAAGCAATATTCAAGGCAAGGATGAATGGTAGACTTATAAATATGGAAGATAGATTCTGGTGAGAAATATTGTTGAGCATGACACAGTGGACCAACTTTCCTAGCTGCAGACTTAGCTACCATAGAGGAAAGTTCATCAGAACAATTACCAAGGAAGCTATGTTACTGCAGTGTGAAAGTGAATCTTGCTATTTTTTGGTCTCCATGAACATTTTCAGGAATTGTGTTACTTTATTTTTCAAAACACAAATAAGTTTAGAAGTCATATTTAATACTACTTTTAAATAAATCACCGACTTTTAAGAGAATATAGTTGTGTTCTGAAATCAATAGAAGTTTCATTTCAAAAGCTAGTAATACACTTAAATTCATAAAGTCTAGAAAACAGAGAGAAAAGATCATTAAAAAAATTCTCATATGCCTTCGTTGGTCAGGGTTGACTGCTTGGCTGGAGCATTGATGCCTGTGACTGTAGAGGCTGATGTGGGAGTGACAATCTCTGTTGCAGAGGTCGCATGTATGTTCCGTTTCTGGTCTGTTGAAGCTGTCACTTTGTTTTCTGCTGGCCCGCCTTTTCATGATAACTTGTGTCAGCTTCTCCTGGCCTGACCTGAGGTGGTTGGTCAGGGTTCCTCTCCATTTGGATTGTATAGCTGCCAGGCTCTCCCAGAACTGATGTTGATTTTCACAGCTTTCATGTCGCGCCTCATGACATCATGGCAGGTCTCCTTCCAGAGGTCAGCTCTCCATACAGGTTTTTGGGGATGTGGCTGTCTGGCATGCAGTGGACGTGGCCAAACCAACGGAGTCTGTGCTGTCTGAACAGTGTGAACATACTGGGAAGACCTGCTCGAAACAGGACCTCAGTGTTGGGCAACTTGTCTTGACATGCAATCCCCAGAATGCAGCAGATGCTTCTCATGTGAAAGGTGTTCAGATGCCTTTCTTACCTGGCGTACGTGGTCCAAGTCCCGGTGCCATATAGCAGTGTGCTGATGATGCAGGCATTATACACTGCTATCTTGGTCTTCACCGTCAGCTTGGGATTGGTCCACACATGTGTTGTGAGGCACACAAGGGTTGTAGAACAATTACCATGAAAGTATTTATAGAAAATGCACAGGGAAACTATTTTACAGCATTGGGAAAGAAAATGAAGCTGAGATACCAGACCAATAACATTGCAGATTCTTTGGATTTTATCAAGAATCTCTTAATACATGGCAGAAGTATTGGACTAGATGTATATTTCACTGATGTCTTTGCAACTGTATTTAAGGAGTGCAGCTATTGAATTTATGTGCAGTTATATATATATATATATATATATATATATATATATATATTATTCCCTCTCAGAAGATTTTCTGTCCAGATAAAATCTTTATCTATTGTAATGAGACATCTACTTTTTGTTCATTAATGTGATTTTGGTCATCCATATGATCACATTATTTGAAGTTACACTTCATTATAAAAGAAGGCAAGAAAGCAAATCTTGATGGAGTCTGCATGCCAGAGGTGCATCAACTATGGTTGTGACTCAATTGTACATTTGCTTAATGAGGAAGGAGAGCCTGGAGAATCTGATACTCACAGGTCGAATAGAGGGAGAGAGAGACAAAGAAAAGCAGCGTATGACATATCTGGTGAGCTAGAGCAGGTGGATCACACTGGGGGAGGAAGTAGAGGGAAGGAACTTGCTGAGAGCTGCAAGAGATAGATGGAGGTAGAGAGCCATGATTGCCTACATCCTGAAAGGACATGGTACATCAAAAGAAAGAGAAGAATATAATATGAGGAAATCTATATGATGATGATATAACGAAAGCTAGAATATGATAATATAATATAACGAAAGCTATAATATGATAATATAACAAAAGCTATAATATGATTATATAACGAAATCTATAATATGATTATATAATATAATGAAAGCTATAATATGATTATATAATATAATAAAAGGGAAGCTATAATAAGATGAAATATAATATAATGAAAGATATAATATAATCTAATCTAATATAAGGGAAGCTATTATATGATGATATACAATATAATATAATGAAAGCTATAATGCAATAATATGATATACTATAACAAATGCTATAATAAGATAATAAAATGTAATAAAATATAAAAAAAGTTATAATATGATAATATAAGGGAAGCTATAATATAATGGTATATAATATAATATAATATAATGAAAGCTATAATATGATAACATAATATAATATAATATAATGAAAGCTATAATATGATAATATTAAAAAAGCTATAATATGATAATATAATATAATATACCAAAAGCTATGATATGATAATTTCAAATAATATAATGTATGCTATAATATGATAATATAATGTAATATAATGAATGCTATAATATGATGATATAATATAATGAAAGCTATAATAAACCAAGAAAAACATGACAATAAATGGATAATTAAACATAATGAAGACTTCCCTTTTGTAAAGGAATTTTAAATGCCACTATTCCTTTGAAGTTAAGACATCACACTTTTGAAACATACAACTCAATCAGCAATGGAAAACTCTTACTAAACTTTTGTTACTCAAAAACATACTCCATCCTCAAAACATGTTTCAATTATCCCATGAAATTCTGCATCACACGGCATAGCCCAGATAGTGTAACAAAAAAGATGGGAGACTTCAACATTTCAGACTCTTGCTTTAGGCAGTTTATGACAGATGTTAGAGTATACAACAGCTACCTGGAATCAGATCATAAATTACTTGTAAGTAAACTGACAATATCGTCCAACAAAATAGCTCCCTTCCCCCAATATAAATGAAAAACACTGAGGTATAACATCCAAGTCCACAACAATGAAAGGGTAAATTTAGAATTCAGTAATAAACTAAAGTCCAAATTGATGCCAGTAAAGAACAGAGAAATCAAATAATGCTATCATATCATTAGCAGAAGCACATGAGACCATTCCAAGAGTACCTAGAAGGAAAAAAGATTCACTCATGTGGCAACAATTCTGAGTTGAAAAAAATTGATACAAAAGAGAAACGAACAAAAGAGGAAAAGAAATGGAAAGGAAAATACCAAACAATTAACAAATAAAATAAAAATCTTGTAAATTTTTTGAGAAACCAGTATCTCTGGAAAATTGGAAAAGAAATTAATGAAGCCAAGCAGCATAGACAATGTGTTATAATGTGAAGGAAAATGAAGAATCACAATAGTATCATACAATCAAAAACCCCCACAGAAAAAAAAATGTCCTGGTCTCAAAAAACACATTGAGCTGCTTTTCAACCCTGACTAAACTGAATTCAAGATACCTGCGGATATAAAACATATACCAATATTCATCCAATCATTACAAAGTCTGACTCCAAGCATAAACAATAATGAACCTACCGATGAGGAAATTAATAAAGCTATTAAAAACCTAAGGAATAATAAAGCATCACTGATGCTGAACTTTTAAAAATAGCTTTCTTTCTTCCTCAAATCAATAAGAAGTTTCTCTATTTTATGCATTAGGTCTGGAGTCAGAAATGCATCCCTGAAAATTGGGGTTTAATGCAAACAGAAAGGTAATCCTCAAGACCCTCACAGATAGAGAGGTATCTCAACTGGTTCCATCATGGTGAAAGTATTAAGGAACATTATATTAGCTAAGCTTTCATTGGTTCATGAAAGTCAACTTCTCATGACCCAGTTTTGTTTTCATTCTGGTAAGAAATGCGATGATAGCACAGATGTCATCAAACAACCCGAAGAAACTGCTTACTTCTCTAATAGGAAACTTTATACCTGTTTTTCGACCTCACAGCAGCTTATGACTATTTCACTTGAGACTTTTTCTCATTCATTAGAAACCATCTTCCAATCTCTGAATCCAATGAATGCATCGATTTAATAGAGGAACTCTATTGATCGACAGAATCTTATGGAAACATTTCAGGCCTCATCAGGCATATAAAAATGAGGAAATGAAAGTTCCAGTCTAGTTAATATTTTCCTAGACTCTGCGTTTTTACAAACACTGATGGGAAGAGATGGGTAGATGTAGTTTCACCCAACACTGCAAATTGCTACAAAACCAACCTGAAAACTTGAGTCATGTCCTTAAAAATCCTTGTCAGATTGTGACTTTATTTATGAATGTCATGCATGGCACCAAACCCTTTTCAGAAATATATAAACTCTTCACTACTTCAAATAAAAGGTCAGGAATCTTCATCAATATCTAAACTCTCAGCTGTATACAACCATTTACTAAGGTCAATGGTTAAAAAACGGCATTGAGTGAGAGTCTTGGCAAAGATCATTCTTCTTTGAACATTGTGGACTGGCAATACAGATTTTTAAACAAAGAACAGCACCAAATAATAGAAACCACATCACTTGAGGACTACCAACAGCAGCAACAATTAAAATGGATAGCACATGTAACTTGAAGAGAAAATAATGACATAATCAAGATATCAATGTTCTGCACTACTTCAAATAAAGAACTGTACGAAATAACAGAAACCACATCACTTGAGGACTACCAACAGCAGCAACAATTAAAATGGATAGCACATGTAACTCAAAGAGAAAATAATGACATAATCAAGATATCAATGTTCTCCACTACTTCAAATGAGGAACTGTACAAAATAACAGAAACCACATCACTTGAGGACTACCAACAGCAGCAACAATTAAAATGGATAGCAAATGTAACTCAAAGAGAAAATAATGACGTAATCAAGATGTTAATGTTCTGCACTACTTGAAATAAAGAACTGTACCAAATAAGAGAAACCACATCACTTGAGGACTACCAACAGCAGCAACAATTAAAATGGATAGCACATGTAACTCAAACAGAAAATACTATGTAATCAAGATATCAATGTTCTGCACTACTTCAAATAAAGAACTGTACCAAATAACAGAAACCACATCACTTGAGGACTACCAACAGCAGCAACAATTAAAATGGAAAGCACATGAAACTCAAAGAGAAAATAATGACATAATCAAGATATCAATGTTCTGCACTACTTCAAATAAAGAACTGTACCAAATAACAGAAACCACATTACTTGAGGACTACCAACAGCAGCAACAATTAAAATGGATAGCACATGTAACATAAAGAGAAAATAATGACATAAACAAGATATCAATGTTCTGCACTACTTCAAATAAAGAACTGTACCAAATAAGAGAAACCACATCACTTGAGGACTACCAACAGCAGCAACAATTAAAATGGATAGCACATTTAACTCAAACAGAAAATACTATGTAATCAAGATATCAATGTTCTGCACTACTTCAAATAAAGAACTGTACCAAATAACACAAACCACATCACTTGAGGACTACCAACAGCAGCAACAATTAAAATGGATAGCACATGTAACTCAAAGAGAAAATAATGACATAATCAAGATATCAACGTTCTGTACTACTTCAAATAAAGAACTGTACCAAATAAGAGAAACCACATCACTTGAGGACTACCAACAGCAGCAACAATTAAAATGGATAGCACATGTAACTCAAAGGGAAAATAATGATATAATCAAGATATCAACATTCTGCACTACTACTTTTTTTTTAGTAATTGTTCACAAAAAACAAGGCTCATGAATCACTCAAGGTAGAGAGTTAATGAATTATGTTGAGTAGAAGATAAAAAAGTGTGCAGTTTATGCAGGAAAGATAACAGTTAACCCTAGACATTAAGACTGCAGTGATTGGAAAAGTATCCCCTTGGGAGTCTGTTCCATGAAGTAGTGGTTTTTGGGGAAAAACTGTCCAAATTGAATTTCCTTCTTATTAATGGAATCCAAAGGAAATGGGGATTGTTCATTCAAGTGTATGTGGCTTGATAAGTCTGAAGATCTCTGTCAGTGCTACCCAGTATCATTTGAAATTTGTTCATACTTGTTTATTTTCCCAGTGTCTTGGCTGCATCTGTCCTGTACATGCTGCTTGTTGTCATCAAGTGTTCAGTGCCTGGTGCTGCTAAATTTTCTGTCCCTCCTTCATGGCAGATAGCCAACCAATAAAAAGAATATTCCTCAATATTAAATGGTAAAAGTCAGTTCTTCCCCAATTAAATCACCAGAGTGAGGTCAGAGGAGAGATTAGCTGCTAGCCTCTGCTCATCTAGACTACCTTGCTTTGGCTAGCTAAGAGAAAGATGATTCTAAATCCCAGATATTTAACCAGGGAGGAATTTTTTTTTTTCATTTATCCCTAAACAAGGCAATAAAGCCACTACAACACAAGGGAGTGCTGAGTTTGAAAGAATAAGAAAAAGAAAGCATTATTAAGGAGAGAGAACAATAAAAGAAAAGGAATCAAGAAGACAGTAGATAACGATTGATATCGCATTTAAATTTTGGAAGATCAAAGTTGGCTAGAAAGCAAGAAGCCAGAAGAGAGTTCCAAAGGTGAGAAGTGTGTGAAAAGAAACAGTTAGCAGAGAACTTACAGTTATATCTAGCCAATTCAACTGTAAAACGATGAGATGTTTTTACCAATCTGTTAATTTTTTACCATTTCACCCCAAGCAAGGAAATAAAGCCACTAAGACACAAGGGATTTCTGAGCATGAACAAATAAAAAAAAGAAATTATTATTAAGGAGCGAGAACAATAAAAGAAGAAGAATCAAGAAGACAATAGATAACGATTGATATTGCATTTAAATTTTTTAATTATTTCATTCCAAGCAAGGCAGTAAAGCCACTAAGACACAAGAGGTTGCAGTGTGAAAGAAGCAGGAAAAAAGATATTTTTAAGGAGCAGGAACAATAAAAGAAAAGGAGTCAAGAAGACAACAGATAATGATTAACATTGTATTTAAATTTTTGAAGCTCAAAGTTGGCTGGAAAGCAAATTCTACAGGCAAAAATTGTGAGAAAAGAAAATTTTAGCAGAAAACTTACAACTACATCTAACCAATTCAATTGTAAAATGATGAGACCTAGCTGCCAATCTAGTACTGTGCTTAAATTCATAAAGTCTAGGTAGCATAGAGCAAAGTTTATCTGAACAATTACCATGAAAGTATTTATAGAAAAGACACAGGGAAGCTACATTTTGGTGGTGGGAAAGTGGTTGAAACAGATTAAGATCCGTAAAAATGCACATTCTTCTTTGGATTTTATCAAGAATCTCTAAATATTTAGCAGGAGAACCAGACCATATGTGGCAGCAATATTTGAAGTATGAACAAATGGTAGATTTATAAATATGTTTTGTGACAATATTTCGAGATTGCAGATTTTAGAAGTTGGCAAAAATTAAGTAAAGTACTGACACCACCCAAAATTAATGAAAATTAAGATAAAGTTCTTAAATAATCATAACTTGGGATGAATACAATGTGAATTGGATGCCATGATCACGATCACCTGAAGAGAGTGCTACAGGTGTATAGAAGCAATGAGCAACAATTCCACAAACTGTCTCAATAAAAGTCACGACAACTAGCAGATCTTAGAGAAAGGGAAACTGTGGAGATCCATGACCACTATCCTGAAGGTATATAGTTTTATTACTCCCAGTGCTGACTGCCTTGAGTTTAATTTCTTTTATTGCAATAAAGAAATTTAAATAATTTTTTAATGGCATTTTGAAATGTTTCTGCTACATCCTAGACACAGCACGCACACAAAATGGAAAAAAAATTTCTTCTCCTTCTCACAAACTAATTGCTTCCTTCCTCTTGTCATGCAAAAAAAAACAAAAAAACTTCCAGTCGAATATCGACAGGAAATTTGTTTCAGTAATTAACACGATTAATAATATTACAAATTGAAGGAGGTGTGATTTTTTTTTTAATAAAATGATTGGTAACAAGGATTTGTTAAGGACAGAGAAATACTGAATGGCAGGTTTTCTTTTAAAATTGATCAAGGGTGGGAGCGGATCTTCTATGTTGGAGAAAAGGAAAAAAATCTGTTTATTGAAACATCTGGAGTTTCTTTTCATACTGTTCTGTTTGTCTTGATACCACGTTAAGCAGATGCTTCTTAGACGGTGGCAACACTATCTCTAAAGCCTTCTCATTATAGATTATTCTTGTGTTTTTCATTCATCCTTTCTTTCTTTCTGTCTTCCATTCTTCCACTCATTCAGTCACTCATTTTTTATTTCTTCTCTTTCAACTTTTGTTTCTCTTTCCTTCAATCATCCATTCATTGCATTATATTTTTCTCTCTTTAATTCTTTTTACTTACAGATATTTCTTTCAGTTTTTCTTTTTCAATGTTTTAAAATTCTTTTCAATATTTTTTCATTTTTATCCCTATTTCATTTTATCATTCATTCATTCATTCATTTGTTTCTCTTTCATTTATTCTTTCTTGCATTTCATTTTTCTTTCAGTCTTTCTTTCCTTCTTTGTTATTTTTTCATTTTGTCATTCTTTCTGCTCTTCTTTCTTTCATTCATTGACCCATTCACATATCACACAGAATTAAAAGAAAAAAGAATGAATGAAATGGAAAGGAAAGATTTCACATCTTTCTTTCTTCTTGTTCATTTACTTTCTTTCATTTTAGTTTTTCATTATTTCATTCTTTCTTTGACATTAATTCTTTCGTTTCTGTCTTCCCTTCTTTCCACTGTTTCTCTTTCATTCATTCATTCTTTCCACAATGTTTTTCTTCACTTTTTCAATTCATCTTTTAATTTGTTCATTTCTTTCTATGTTTCAGTATTTTTTTCAGTCATCTCTCATTCTTTTTCCTTTTTTCTTCTTAGTCATTATTTGTATCTTTCATTTTTTATTCCTTATCCTTCCTTCGTCATTCTTCCCTTATTTCTGTTTTTCACTTTTCATTCATTTGTTCATACATTTTTCTTCCATTTCTTCATTTGTCTTTCAATGATTTTTTTTCTTTTGATTTTTTTTCATTCATTCTTTCTTTAATTTATTTGTATTATCTTTTATTTCTTTATTCAGACTTTATTTTTTTGGTTTTGACCTCCCTTCCTTACTTTCTTCCTTTCTTTCTTCCCCGGTTTCCTATTTCTTTTTTATTAATTTATTCATCACTCATCTTTACTTTATTCTTTCTTTCCTTCTTTCCTATTTTTGTCATTCAGACATTGCTTTTTATTTCATTCATTCTTTTTACTCTCATTATTTTTTATTCTTTATTATCTCATTCTTACATTTTTTTCTTTCTTTAAATCTGTCTTTCAGTCTTTAACTCTTTCATTCTCTCTTTCTTTCTTTAATTCATTTTTCTTTTTATTTCTTCTCTTTTTCTTTTCTCTTATTATTCCCTTCTTTCTTTCATTTCACTTTTACTCTTTCTTTCTGTTCTTCATTAATTCATCCTTTCTTTCATTTTTTCTTTCTTCTTTACATTCATTCTTTGACTCCATGTTTCATTCCCTCATTCATTCTTTCATTTATTCAGTCTTTCTTTCATTCATTTTTTTCTTTTATTATTTCTTTCATTTTTTTTCCTTTCATTCATGGTTTCTTTCTTTCACACATTCATTTTTCTTTATCCCTTTTTTCTGACTTCATTCTTCAATATATTCTATCATTTCTTTCTTTCTTCTTCCTTCCTTCCTTCAGTCTTTCTTTATTTCATTTCTTTATTTTCTTCAGTCTCTCTTTGTTTCATTCATTCTTTTTTAAATAATTCTCTCATTTTTTTCCTTTTATTCTTTCCAAATATTCATTCACTTGCATTATGTATATTGTTTATTTTTCACCAATTCTTCTTCTATGTGCCACATCCATTCAGGATATGGGCACTCATGGCTCTCCATAACTTCCTATGTTGCCTTTTTTCTATCTCTCCTAATACATGTTCTGCCAGCTAATTACACAAGCTTGTTAGGTAGATTACTTTCTAATTTCCTCTAACCCTCTTGACTTCAGTATGTCCTGACAGAAACAAATTTTCCAAGCACTCTTTCCTCATTAAGTTCCCTAGAAATTGCAACCATCTCTTCCTGATATTAAGTGTAAGGGCCCTTTTTACTTCCATTTTCTCTAAAACTTTGTCATTGTTCACTCCATAGTATTCCCAGTATCCTTCTGTAGAACCAAATTTCTGTTGCTTATGTCTATTCTTCATCTGTGATGAAATTGTCCAGCATGCATTGCAATATAAAACTGATATTACTTAACAGTCTGGTATTCTTTTTTCTGTTTGATAACAAAATTTTCTTCTTTCTTAATAATTTGCTTAGTTTTTCAAAGGCATTTTCTCTATCCTAATGAGCCTTGATTATTTAGTGTTGTATTTTCCATTAAATAAAAAACACTTCCCAGGGAGTTAAAGTTTTGCACCAGCTTGAATTTGGTGTCTCTTATGTACATAAACTACATTTAGAAACATGTCCAAGTGCCTGTTGTGGGAGCAGTCACCTTCCAAACACAGATTTAACTATTTACATGTTATTGTTTCAAACTGCTGTCCTCATCTTTATTTTCATGTTCATGATGTTTCAACCATTGTATACTCTGGCCTTCTTCAGGTGATACATATTGGAATTTCGTACCAAACCCTTTATTTACTCAATGGGGTACATTTTGCCACATGCCATGCTTTTTTTTCTGGATATCTCGGTTTCAGTTATTTCCCTTTAGAAACTCAACTCTCCAAGCTTTTGTTCACCTCTGCTGTAGCCAGGTATTGAACTCGCAACTCTTTGGTCAAGTTACTTTTAGATTACTTCAACCAATGCATTTATCCCAAAGGACACATGTCCCATGGATAAAAGCAATGGTTGAAGTAATCCAATGACTTGACCAAAAGAGTTGTGAGTTCAGTACCTGTACACAGCAGAGGTGAGCAAAAAGACTTAGAGAGTTGATATACTAAAGTGAAATAACTGAAAACTGAGATACCCAGAAGGAGCATGGCATGTGGCACTAGAACAATCTACCCACCCCTGTGGAGCAAATAAAGTGTTTGGTTCGAAATACTAAAGGATATCGCCTGAAGAAGGCAGGAGTATACCACAGCCAAAACATTGTGCATATGGCAATAAATATGACTGTAAAGATGAGGACAACAGTCCAAACAATGTAAATAATGTAAATAGTTACAATACCTCATTTCAGAAATATAGACAGATATTGAAAGATTTAACTGGGATGTGTTTTAACAGACAATAGAAAATGTGTGATGGAAATGCAAAGGAACATTGGAATAGCAAAAGATGCATGCCTTCCAAATACTAGACAGTTATCAAGAAACAGAAAAACTTTACAAATTACACAGAATTTATTATGATCACTTAGAATGCTTACTTGACTAATTATATAAATCCAAAAACAGTTTTAGTTGGCAATAAGTAAGAAAAGGCTATAAAAAGACACTGTCGATTATTTATGGCTAAATCATTTAAATAATGCATTGACTATTGTTTGCCTCATATGACAATAATTGTAAATAGAATAATGCACTAAAATAAGTAAGCATTCATTTTAAATTAAGTATTGGTGCCAAGAAAACAAAGACTGCTGAACTTCTCTGTACTATTGTTGTAACCTAGGGAAAATTACTGAATAGAATAATCACTTGAAGGTTGGTAATGAATGATAATACTTAGGACACGAACAACACATATAAGATTTGCCAGTGGCACATAGAAGTAGTCAACTGCTAGAAGTGAGTCAAGTGAATCTCACAATGAATATCCAACTGCAGACCAACATACAGTATTTACTACCGTTTTTATGTGAATGGGGACATACCCATTATCATCTGTAAGTATGCTACAACAACTATCATCCCTCTTATATGGCAGTGAATGCTGGACAGTTTCTCACAGATGAAAAACTTGAGGTAACAAGAGGCATGGTTTTAAAGAAAGATGCTAAGAACACCAACTACGGGACATGTGATCAATGAGGAAATTTTAAGGGAATTCTAAGCAGAAAAGGCACTTGTATTTATATTCAGTTCAGACATAATGAGGAAAGGGAGCTTGGAGAATTTGACACTCACAAGACATACTGACGCCAACAGGAGCAGAAGGAAACATTGATAACCTACCTGACGAGATTATGTAAATGGATGACAGAAAAAGGAGTGTGAAATATTGTAACGGGAGAAATATTTCTTTGAGGTACAAAAGATAGGAAATTGTGGAGAGTTGTGATTACTCATGTCCAGAAAGGTCGTGGCACATAGAAGAATAGATACAAAAAATAATTTCTACGATTATTTCTTTAAAAAGGGGTTGGTTAAATTTCAACACATAGTCCCTTATTGGAAAAACTTAGTGCTAATTTAATTGGAATTTTTCAGATTCTGAAATGATATTACAGCTAATGAATATAGGGCAAAGAGCAAAGTTGATCATTAATCACAAAAGAATCTGGGACACTTTTTAACATTTTTATGGCTATCAAAGACAAAAATTTCCGAAAAAAAAAATGTCTGTAAGCAGTAAAGTTTTTGTTGACTAATGCGTAAATTATGTTTCCACACAAGTAACATTCATTGGCCAGTGTTAGTATTACTGTTTGGAGAAATTTATAAAATCTTTCTCTTAAAACCACTGTTATCACTTTCTAGAACTGGTAAGAGTTCCCATCCTAAACTTTTGTTTAAGGTCGTGTGAAAAATCATCATCTAGATTATATAAATATTTTCCTTTCTGATTACACATTCATTTTAGTTGTTGCTGCTGTTGGTAGTCCTCAAATGATGTGATTTTTGTTATTTGGCAAAGTGACTTGTGATTCTGTAACACCAATCTATAAAATCTGATGAAGTCATGCCTGATGAAGACCTAGAGAATTCATTCTCTTGAAACCATCTTATATCTGATAGTTGGATGCTATACATGAGAGAGGCGGCCCAAGGCACAACTGCAGGAATATAGGTTGAACCAAGATTGTCTCAAAATAAAAACAACCACTCAAGGCTACAAGGCCTGGACAAGTGAAGTGAAAGTATATTTTGAGATGTACGCCATGTTTGGCACCAGGAAATTTTTCTCCCCGGAATCGATCCTCCAAATCTATAAATCAACCATTCGCCCTTGCATGGAGTATTGCTGCCATATATGGTCTGGAGCCCCTGCTGTTTGCCTCAGGGTTCTTGATAAGATCCAGAGACGGATATGCAATGTAATTGGCCCAGATCTGTCATCTCGTCTGCAGTCACTCTCTCACAGACGCGCCGTTGCCTCGCTCTGTCTTTTTTACAAATACTTTCATGGTAATTGCTCCAATGAGCTGCTTTCACTGGTTCCCAGGCCTCATGAATTTAAGCATCCTACGAGGCTGGCATCTCGTTCCCACCCATTCACTGTTGAAACTGTTAGATGTAGACGTCTCTTCTACTCCAATAGCTTCATGTCTCGCACTTCTCGCCTGTGGAACTCCCTTCCTTATTCCTGTTTCCCTGACAAGTACAATTATCCAACTATTTAAGTGTAACGTCAATCGACATATCCAGTTGCCTTGATCTATCCACTTCCCTTCTCCACATCCTTTCCCTTTTCATTCCTATCTGCTCTTGCTCCAAATCTTCTGTAACCCCCTTGCCTTGATCGATCCACTATCTTTCTCCACATCCCCTCCTTTACCATTCCTATCTGATTTTCCTCCAAACCTTCTGTAACCCCTTGCATGCTAGTGGCTTCCAGCCTTGCTTGGGGTGATAAGCTTAAAAAAAAAAAAAAAAAAATATGAGCTTTTCTGTGCAGATGACACCCATGAGAATTCACAGGGGGTTGTATTATTAGTAAAAGTAAAAATAGAAATTTTAACTTTTTAATATATATATAAATATTTTAACTTATTTTAATATATAAATATATAAATAGAAAAGTGAACATTGAAGTCAACACTGAGAGTCGAGAGGCTGTTTCATGCTAGACGCAATCGTCAGCCCGCCTGACGATTGCATCTAGCATGAAACAGCCTGCCGCCTGGGGCGTGTTTTTGTAATTAAATTCTTAATATTATTTTCTATTTTAAATATCTTTCTTGCCCTATCTTGTATCTATAGGGACACTCACAATTATAATTAAAGAGACATGAATTTGAATTAGCTGTTTTTGTAAACAGTGATATTAATGTGATAATCAATTACAACATACAAAAATATAACTCTCCTGCTACCTTTACATTTCTAGCTAAATTCGATAATTATTTTTTGAGATATTTAATTTCATTAAGGTTTTTAGCCCACAGAAACACATCATTTATATATCTAATATATATCAAAGGTTTGTTTAAATTGTCAGAATTTTTTTCTATGTGGAACAGAGAAAATGAGACATAACAGTTACCCCATAGCTACTCCATCCTTTTTTATGTATATATTACCTAAATTGTTACAGAAGAGAATTATACTGGTGCATGCTAGAAATTTACGAAGGATTTTAGGTTTTATATTAGGGGTGGGAAAAGAAGGAAAATTATATATATTTTTAATATTAAAATATTTTACATTATTTACATTATTTGGACTATTGTCCTCATCTTTGTCGCCACATTTATTACAACGTTTCGGCCGTTGTACACTCCAGCTTCTTCAGGTGGTTGGAATCTTTATTTTGCTCACTGGGGTAAACTATTCTAGTTCCACGTGCCATGTTTAATGTATGTCAGTTATCCGTTATCTCCTGTTAATTCCCCTATCCAAGGACACATGGCACAGTGGATAAAGGTGTTGGTTAGATCCAGTGACAGGACCCAAAGAGTGTGAGTTCAATACACGGGTAAGGCAGTGGAGAATTTAGAGAGGGGAAATGACATGAGATAACTGATAACTGACATCAATTAAACATGGCAAGTGGAAATAGAACAGTCTACCCCAGTGAGCGAAATAAAGGGTTCAGTTCGACATTCCAACCACCTGAAGAAGGCCGGAGCGTACAACGGCCAAAACGTAATAAATATGGCGACAAAGATGAGGACAATAGTCTGAATAATGTAAATAGCGTACATAATACCTCATCTCAGAAATATAGACAAAAAAATTTTAATATACAAGGTCTGGTCAAAAAGTATCAGGACTGATACTATAAAATAAAATTACAAGACAATATAATCTCCTTTGAAGATTGCTCTTAATGTCCTTTCAAGTAGTCCTCTTCTGAAGCCACACACTTTATCGAGTGTAATTTCATTGGAAACATTCTTGGAACTCCTTTTTGAGGATAGCCAGCAGCTTCAGGATCATATTCTCTTAGATTGACTCAACATCATGAAACCTCATTCTTTCAAGAGGGGTTTGATTTTTAAAGAGAAAAAATTGCAAGAGACAAGATCTGTGGGATATGGTTGTTGTCAGACCTGGGTAATGTTGTGCTTCACCAAAAACAGGGGCACAAACCATGGTCACTGATGAAAACTCTGTGGTGTGGTGAGATGGTCGCACTCTACATACTCTCCTTCCAAGCTGTGCTATAAACAATGGAAGTGAATGAGAGCCTTATAATTTAGTGTATGTGCTCAACAAGGTTGATCTGTATCAAGTCACTTCACTCTGCATACTTTAGGTCTGTTATCATAGCAACAATCCATATACTTTTTTATCAGACTATATACTTTTGGATCAATTTTGGACTCAGATATGTTTGAATGTCCTGACTCTGGTGATGGAATTCTGTGAGAGCCATGACACAGGAAGCGGAATTATATAAACATCCTAACTCAGTTGGTGGAATTGTATGAGTGTCAATTCAGGTGGTAGAATTGTATGAGTGATCTTAATAAGGAAGTGGAATTGCATGAGTGTCTTGACTCACCTAGAGTGAATAAAGGGTTTTGTTAATTCTATCATATTGTTTTTATAAATATAAACAACATATATATATATATATATATATATATATATATATATATATATATATGCACATATGCGCATGTGTTTTCTAATATATAATTAACCATGAGATTCACCATAAATAATTAATAAAAACATTATGATATACAGAAGAAAATATATATAGAAAAAATATCTATTTACATAAAGAAAAAAATTATTTTATAATCTAAATAAATTTATTAAAGTTTAACAGTATATGAAGAGACTTTATAAACTGAGTAAAGTTAAGATGATCCAAATTAACTATGGTATTTTAAGTGTTTGTTTTTCATTATATATATATATATATCCGATGCAATGAGAACGAAAGTAATATATAAGTTCCAACGTTCGCAGCGTTAATTCAAAAAAGACCTTGATACTGATAGTAGAGCGATAATTATTTATTTGTTATAATTTTATCATATAGACAAAACCGTTTTACTCACTACAAAGATGCAACTTGGTTTCAGTGCATTTTAACTGCACATCAACCCGTCGATGTGCAGTTAAAATGCACTGAAACCAAGTTGCATCTTTGTTGCGAGTAAAATGGTTTTGTCTATATGATAAAATTATAATAAATAAATATATATATATATATATATATATGTGTGTGTGTGTGTGTGTATATGTATAGGATGTAAGACCTAAATCAAATAAATTATTTATTATATTCAACTTAAAAGGTCTGTTTAAATTAATTTTCCATTATAATTTATACAAACAAATCAATTTTGTAGAAAAACTTTTGACCGTCTCTAGTCATTATCAGTATAATGATTTTCTCTTTTCTCCTCTTTATCTCTTTATTGTTTTTTTGTTCTTAATATACACTCTTTTTCTCTCCAATTTTTTCATTCCATGTTTTTTTGTTTCTTTGTTTTTGTTGCTCGCTTTTGCTTTTATTTTTCTTACTTTTCCTGCCTCTTCTTTTTCATTCTTTCTTTGATTCCTTCTTTTTTATTTTTTTCTTCTTTCATTTTTTCATTCTTTAGTATGCCTTTTATTCATTTCTTTTTCTTTTCTGTCTCTCTCCCATCATGCTCTCTTTCATTTTTTCTTTTCATTCTCTCCTTTGCGTTCACTTTCTCACTGTTTTTATTGTTTCACACTGATTATCACTCTCCTTTTTTTATTTTTTCTTTCTGTTACATTTTTTATTCATTCTCTATCTCTAGCTTCATTTTCCTTCTTTTCCTTCTTGCATATTTTTCTCTTTCTTTTGATATACACTCTTTCTTTCACTTATTCTCCTTCATTATCTTTTGCTTCATTTCCTCATTTTTGTGTCTTTTTTCTTTCTTTCATTTTTTCTTTTCTTTTTCTAATCTTCATTACTCTTTCTCTAATTACATTTATACATTTCTAATTTCTTTTCTCTTTCCCCTTTTCTCTTATTCTCTTTTTACCAATTGTCATATCTCTCTCTCTCTCTCTCTCTCGTTCACTAACATCCATTTGATGATTTTCTTCTCCTTCTTTTCTTCGCTAATTCAACCTTTTACCTTCTTCTCTCTATTTAATTATTTTTGCCTTCTTTTTCTATTTCATTTTTTGTTTTGTTCTCTTTCTTTATTTCACCATTTTTTACCACTTTCTTAACATTGTTCCTTTCTATTTTTCTTTCTTTCTACATTTTCTCTCTTTTTATTAATCTTTATTTCTGTCCCCCAAATTTACCTTTCTCTGATTTTTGCTTTCTTCATTCTTTCTTTTTGCACTTCCTTCTTTCTTTCTTTCTTTCTTTCTTTCTTTCTTTCTTTCTTTCTTTCTTTCTTTCTTTCTTTCCACATTTGCTCTCTTTTTATTAGTCTTTATTTCTGTCCCCCAAATTTACCTTTCTCTGATTTTTGCTTTCTTCATTCTTTCCTTTTGCACTTCTTTCTTTCTTTCTTTCTTTTTGCTCTCTTTTTACTAATCTTTATTTATTTTTTTCATTTGTATTTGAAGACATTTCTGCTCCTTTCTTTTTTCTCTCACTCCCATTCACGTTTTTGCATCTTTTTCTTCTTTGCCCTCTCTCTTTCTGCTTGTTTTCTTTCTCTTTCCTCTCACTCTCACTCACTTTTCAAAAAAAATCTCCATTTACTTTCTCTTCCTCTCTCTCTCTCTTTCTAATTTCTATTTGGCAATATTCATTTCCCTTCTTTCTATATTTCTCACATTTTTTGTTTCTACTTTCATTCTTACTCCATTTCACTCTTACTCTTTTCCCTTTCTTTTTCTTCTTATCTTCACATCTCCCCCTCCAGTTCCCTTTAATGTTTTCCCTCTTACTCTTCCCCATCAACCTTCTTTTCTCACTACCATCTTTATTCTTTTTCTCTCACCTATTTTTTCTCTTTCTTTAATCCTGTTTCATTTTCTCTATCCCTGATATCTCAATTTTCTAAACACTGGTCGATCATTTTTCCTTTCCCTTCCTGTCACCATCAAGTATATGCTGACAGCCATTACTGTCGACCACAGTACATAATAAAGTTATTAGTGAGCTTAACTTAATATGTGCCACTTAATTAAAATAAAGTAAATAACCATGCAGCCGTTAGGTATGCTAACAGATATCTATATCCAATGGCATGTAATAATATTTGTGTCCATAAATAAGAAAACAGAAAATAAAATAATCAGTTTGATTAAATTGCAGCCACAAGAAGTTTAGAAGGTGCAGTCTAAAGATAATGGTTAATCCTAAAAAAGAAATCAATATTTGGAAATTCTTTGGATTTGTTGCTGCTACAAACAAGGCAACAAATATAGAGAAACATTTGCTTCTACAAAATAAAAATATATATATATATCTCAATCCTGACTCGGCATCTCAACTGCAGTCACTTTCTCCTCGATGTGCCGTGGCTTCCCTCTGTCTTTTCTACAAATATTGTCATGGCAACTGCTCTAACAAGCTTTTTTTCTTGATACCGTGTCTTTTTTTTTTTTTTTTTTTTTTTTTAGCGTATCACCCCAAGCATGGCTGGAAGCCACTATCACGCAAGGGGTTAAAGAAGGGTTGGAGGAAGAGCAGATAGGAGTGGTAAAGGAGAGGATGTGGAGAAAGAGAAAGACAGTGGGTCGATCAAGGCAAGGGGGCCACAGAAGATCTGGAGCGAGAGCAGATAGGAATGAAAGGTGAAAGGATGTGGAGAAGGGAAGTGGATAGATCAAGGCAACTGGAGATGTTGATTGACGCTACACTTAAACCGTTGGAGGTTGTAATTGTCAGGGAAACAGTAATAGGGAAGGGAGTTCCATAGGCGAGATGTGCGAGACATGAAGCTATTGGAGTAGAAGAGACGTCTGCATCTAACAGTTTCCACGGTGTAGGGGTGGGAGCGGGATGCCAGCCTCGTGGGGCGTTTAAATTCACGAGTCCTAGGGACAAGCGAGAAACATGCTACTAGATTGGCATCTAGGTTCAACCTGTTTACTCTTGAAATAGCTAAATGCAGCCAACACTTCTACTCCAAGAGTTTCTTTTCTCACACTTCCCACCTGTGGAACTCAATTCTATTTACTTGCTTCGTTGATGCCTACAATCTTTAAAAAATTAAATGCAATGTCAATCGCCATCTTCTATATTTCTGAATACCATTCAGTTTTTGTCCTTTCCTCACTCCTTCCTATACTCAGTCTTTTCTCTCACTTTTACTCCCTGTAACACCATGTGTACTAGTGGCATTCTTGCCAAGCTTGGGTGAAATATTAAAAAAAAATAAAAATAAAAATAAAATAACATATGTATGTATATATTCCTATAATAAACTGAAACGGTTTTGATGACTCTTACAGATATATATATATATTGCTATTTGCAATTTTATTTCATGAATTGTATAAAGGGTAATGCTTATAGCAATATTAGTCATTTCCTTATAAGGAAATATTTGGCACTTGTTGAGCAAGTAGCCAGTGCTTCTCTGAACAGATACTATACATTGATCCTGCTTCATTTCAGCAGGATCAATGTATAGTATCTGTTCATCTCTTATGTTAAGGTTAGCTATTTCCTTACAAGGAAACATGTAATATTAATTGGCGAGCATCCAGTGCTACTCCAGTTATGTTTTCCTTCCCTCCTTTGCCATCAGGCTGAGATCAAAGTGTAGTATATAATCTCTCCTCATCTCTAATGGTAATTGGAATATAAAATTCCTCATAAGGAATCATTCATTATTCATTGACTGCTTGACCAACACAACTTAGGCTACACATGCTTTTCTTCACTCTTTGGCTATTGGATTGTTAATATTAGGCATTTCCTCATAAGAAAACATTCATTATTCATTGGTCGAGCAGTCAGCGTGACATGACTTATGCTTTTTTCATCTATTCGCTATTGGGTCATTCTCCTCATCTCTAATGCTAATGGTAATATTAGACATTCCCTTATAAGGAAACGTTCATCATTCATTGACCAAGCAGCCAGTTCTACACAACTTACACTTCTCTCGGCTCTTGGGCTATTGAGCTGAGATCAAAGTATAGTATCTGTTCCCCTCACATAAAATTAAATTATCAGATAAAATTTAAAAAATATTTCTAATGTCAACATTTACTTTTCTTTCTTTGTTTTGTTTTTACTAATATACACTCAATACAAGGCCCAAGAGCCACTCGAGGTAGAGGGTTACTGTGCAGTGTTGTATGAGCATAAGAAAGGTCAAGTGAATTTTATGAGGCTATGCAGGAAAGATAATGACCAACTCTACACTTGAAAAGGTCAATATATAATTAGTGAATAACATTTCAGAGCTCAGTTGGAGACGTTAGAAATATAGTGTGAAAGCAGTGTTTGGAAAGAACCGGAAAGCCAATCCTAAACAAGAACAAAGGAATAAGTCTCTACTCCAGCTCATAAAAAATGGGGAGGTGTGTGAACAAGATGATAGGCAAACCTATGTACTCCTATTTACTTGGTGAATAATAACAAAATTATCTATGCAGTTAGGATGAAAACTGGTTCCTTCTTCATAAGAAAAGAGCATCCATTTGTATAAATTTAGAAATTTCAACTTCATTGCTACATCATGGATTCAGGTTTTAGCGTGGGGTGTAAGTTTGATTTGATGGATAAGGAGAGATGCTTAATATTTTCAGAGATTGCAAAAGGTAAAACAACCCTGGAAATTGCAACAATAGTCGACAGGTCCAACTGAACTCTGAAAAAATTTGTTGAGGACATTTTTGTTGCGGTTAGAATTACCTGACTTTTTATAGGCTCAGGATTGTCACATGGGACAATGACCTAGTGGATTAAAGTGAATTTGGTAGTATAGAAATTGTGAGTTCAATCCCTAGTGTGGTTATTGCAGATTTAAACTCAGTAAAAAACAATGGCAGCAAATGCTGAAAATCTCCTAATAGATGAAGTTATAAACTTGAAGCAATAGAAATGTGGTTCTACAGAAAGAGGCTGTGGATACCATTGACCAAACATATGAGCAACGATGAGGTTTTGGAGAAAATGAAAACAAAAAGGAAACTTATATTTAACATCAAGAAGAGGCAGCTGAAATTTCTGGGGCACCTAATGAGGAAGAAGAGCTTGGAAAATCTGATACTCACAGGACTAACCGAGGGAAAGAGAAACAGAGGAAAGCAGTGCATCACATACTTGATGAGCTTGCGTGATAGAACAGGGTTTAGGAGAAATAATAAAAAGGCAAAATTTATTAAAAGCTACAAGGGACAGGAGGATGTGGAGGGCCATGATTGCTTACGTCCTGAAGGGACAGGGCACATAAAAGAAAACCAAATAAAAGCAAAAAGTGCAAGATGAGATATCCATAGGTATAGACAATGGAATGACAATAATCTAACCCCAAAGATTACATCCTATTCAATTCAAAAAGCCCTGATCTACAGACTACATAACAACAAAAATGATGGCATTAGTCCAAATATAAATAATATAATTAACTTGTATTTTTTAGATCGATGACTCAAATGCAGGTCTGTATAGAATATGGAGTTAAGAACATTATAAAACATGAAGAACATATTAGAACATGAAATTAAGAACATTATTGTTGTAACCTAGGGAAGGTTACTGAATAGATTAATCGCAAAAAGGTTGGTAATGAATGATAATACTTAAGACAAGAACAACACATATAATATTCACCAGCGGTGCATAGAAGAATTAGTTAACTGCTAGAAGTGAGACAAATGAATTCCACAATGAATGTCCAATTTCAGACCAACATACAGTATTTACTACTGTATTTATATGAATGGGGACATACGCATTATCATCTGTCGGTATGCTACAACAATTATAGAACATTAAGTTAAGAACATTATAAAACATGAAGTTAAGAACATTATAAAACATTAAGTTAAGAACATTATAAAAGATGAAGTTAAGAACATTATAAAACATTAAGTTAAGAACATTATAAAACATGAAGTTAAGAACATTATAAAACATGAAGTTAAGAACATTATAAAACATTAAGTTAAGAACATTATAAAACATGAAGTTAAGAACATTATAAAACATTAAGTTAAGAATATTATAAAACATTAAGTTAAGAACATTATAAAACATGAAGTTAAGAACATTATAAAACATGAAGTTAAGAACATTATAAAACATGAAGTTAAGAACATTATAAAACATGAAGTTAAGAACATTATAAAACATGAAGTTAAGAACATTATAAAACATTAAGTTAAGAACATTATAAAACATTAAGTTAAGAACATTATAAAACATGAAGTTAAGAACATTATAAAACATGAAGTTAAGAACATTATAAAACATTAAGTTAAGAACAGCATAAAACATGAAGTTAAGAACATTATAAAACATGAAGTTAAGAACATTATAAAACATTAAGTTAAGAACATTATAAAACATGAAGTTAAGAACATTATAAAACATTAAGTTAAGAACATTATAAAACATGAAGTTAAGAACATTATAAAACATGAAGTTAAGAACATTATAAAACATTAAGTTAAGAACATTATAAAACCTGAAGTTAAGAACATTATAAAACATGAAGTTAAGAACATTATAAAACATGAAGTTAAGAACATTATAAAACATTAAGTTAAGAACATTATAAAACATGAAGTTAAGAACATTATAAAACATTAAGTTAAGAACAGCATAAAACATGAAGTTAAGAACATTATAAAACATGAAGTTAAGAACATTATAAAACATTAAGTTAAGAACATTATAAAACATGAAGTTAAGAACATTATAAAACATTAAGTTAAGAACATTATAAAACATGAAGTTAAGAACATTATAAAACATGAAGTTAAGAACATTATAAAACATTAAGTTAAGAACATTATAAAACATTAAGTTAAGAACATTATAAAACATGAAGTTAAGAACATTATAAAACATGAAGTTAAGAACATTATAAAACATTAAGTTAAGAACATTATAAAACATGAAGTTAAGAACATTATAAAACATGAAGTTAAGAACATTATAACACATTAAGTTAAGAACATTATAAAACATGAAGTTAAGAACATTATAAAACATTAAGTTAAGAACATTATAAAACATGAAGTTAAGAACATTATAAAACATTAAGTTAAGAACATTATAAAACATGAAGTTAAGAACATTATAAAACATGAAGTTAAGAACATTATAAAACATTAAGTTAAGAACATTATAAAACATGAAGTTAAGAACATTATAAAACATGAAGTTAAGAACATTATAACACATTAAGTTAAGAACATTATAAAACATGAAGTTAAGAACATTATAAAACATTAAGTTAAGAACATTATAAAACATGAAGTTAAGAACATTATAAAACATTAAGTTAAGAACATTATAAAACATGAAGTTAAGAACATTATAAAACATGAAGTTAAGAACATTATAAAACATGAAGTTAAGAACATTATAAAACATTAAGTTAAGAACATTATAAAACATGAAGTTAAGAACATTATAAAACATGAAGTTAAGAACATTATAAAACATTAAGTTAAGAACATTATAAAACATGAAGTTAAGAACATTATAAAACATGAAGTTAAGAACATTATAAAACATTAAGTTAAGAACATTATAAAACATGAAGTTAAGAACATTATAAAACATTAAGTTAAGAATATTATAAAACATTAAGTTAAGAACATTATAAAACATGAAGTTAAGAACATTATAAAACATGAAGTTAAGAACATTATAAAACATTAAGTTAAGAATATTATAAAACATGAAGTTAAGAATATTATCTTGCTGATATTAGTGATGTTTGTCTAAATGCAACCCATACACAAACTATCCTATTTGTTATTGTTACTTCTCTAATACTTCTCTTCAAGTTCTTCCGTTCTGTTATATACCATATCTGTGAACACTAACAGGTATGTTCTGATCCTCATAAATACATTAGACACTAATATAAGTGGGGGTAATATGCTGTCTAAGTAGCCCACCACCTACTTCACTCCATTGGTGGGTATTTTATTTTGTCGATGTTATAAAGATTACCATTGTTGGTTATTCCTCATTCAGTAACCTTTTCTAGGTTACAACACTTTCCTGACAACTGTGATCTACAAAAATCTAAATGCAACTTCAAGTGTCATCTTTTATTTCCTTGAGAGCTGTTCTTTTATTTTCTCCTTAATAGAACCTTGTATCTTAGAATGGTTGCATAGAATGTGCATCACTAAGGATCATACAATTTTTGAATTCAGTGATTATCTTTCTCCTAGACAACATATTGCCTAAAGGCAAGAGAGCAATTTATATTTAGTTCATTTAAAAACAAATATAATTTAGATCATTTTAAAAAGTACAATTTTATATAATCAGAGGATGTCGTTTTATCAGCTGATTAATTTTTAAAAGGCATAAAACCAAAAAGAAATTGTGTGAATAATGATAAACTGCTGGATTCACCTTTCTACAATCTGGTCTCCTTGTTTAAGTTGGTGAATGCTGCCATAATCCTTGTCGACAGTTCATCTTTGGTGCTACAAGCAGTTTTGTTGGTCTTTCACTCAACTGCCCTCAACATATAATAATCAAGAGGTTGGAAGTTAGGTGTCCAGATGTAAAGGATGATATGGCCACAGAAATTTTCTGACAGCCATGACTGGGTTCTCCTGTTTGTGTGGTATGGTGCACAGTCCTGTTGTCAGATATAAGGTCTTCCAGCAGCTACCCTCTTGACCAAGGAAGCACTACCTCCTCTGTGTTTAATCTGAGACCCTCACCAACAGATTCAGGAGTTCTTTTGTATCAGAATGATCAGAGGGAGTTTTCCAAGCTGCTGTACCTTCGTAATCACCATTAGACTCATCCAACTCTTTCCGAATCCTTTGCACTGTCCTCAGATTGACATCCAAACACTCTGAAATTGAAGCTTCTGGTGTGAATGTTGTGCAGTACAGCATGCCATTTCCAAATTTGGGGCAGAGTGAATTGCGTCATGGTGCTCTGTTTCTCATAGACAGTACCCAACTGACCCTACTATAATGTGCAATCATCAAAACTAAAAACAAACAAGATGCATGCACGAAATTAAAAATATAACATGGTGACAATTTACCCATTGCACCCTGCACATCAAAAAAATTAAGCATGTGGAATTAGTAAATACTAAATACTTTAAATACTTTGGTGTATGGATTAATTAATTGTAACAAATATACTATTGAAGATCATGAGCCTAGAAGAGGTTGTGCTTGAGGTAGTTTTGCACAATACCACAAATTGCTACAAAACCAAAACATTAGCTGAGAAAACTCAAGCCATATTCCAAAGTAGTCTTGTCAGTTCAAGATATTTATATAAATATAGTACATGGTGCCAAACCAGTTCAGAAATATCTAAATTGTCAACTGCATACAACCACTTTCTCAGATCAATGGTTGAAAATGTCTGAGTGAATCTTGGTGAAGACCACCCTTATTGTGGACTGGTGCTGCAGTATTCCAAAGAATGGCACCAAATAACAGAAACCATATCACTTGAAGACATTCAACAACAGCAACCATGAAAATAGATTTTATTTGTAACTTGAAGGGAAATTAATGATATAATTAATATTTTAACATTCTGGACTACTTCGAACCAAGGGCCAGAAAGGAATCACCCATCAATACTGGAAAAAGGGATAACAGCTACTGTATTTGAGAAACCAATTTTCCTTAAAAATTGTTTTAATAGAAAGATATCATAAATTCAACCAATATTAGCACTGGCTGTTCAATCAATGAAGCCTGAATGTTTCCTTATAAAGAAACGGCTAATATTTCCATTACTGTTAGTATTTAAAATGAGATGAAGGAGAAGGTAGAAACCCTAGTTCAGTTTTTATAAATGAATCAAACACCTAAGCACAGGGGTTCTTAACTGGGGGTATCCAAATGCTGGGGGTATGGGACTCGATTTCTGGGTACAGGTACCTTCCAACCCCCGTGTTTGACAGTTTTTCATTATTACATCTGAAATCAAAGTGGAGAAATCGACTTGATGTGTCAGATGACATGCGAGTAGCTTTGTCAGTAACTGTACCACGATTCCATGATTTGATTGCACAAAAACAACAGCAAATATCTGACTAGATTAGTAAAAGTCTGTTTTATGTGGTCAAGATACTAAAAAAACTTGCACATGTATGTTCTCTACCTTTTTCTTGTGTAATAAAACTGAATTATAACTTTATTTTGCTTTCAGTAAAAAAATATAATAAAGTTATCAATGCTTATGTTTTTTTTTTCATGTTCTATACCTAGCAATCCATATCTAAAGTACAGTAAATTCAAACGATTGAAATATTTGGAAGACATACTGGCAAATAATAGGATTGGTGATAATTATTTCGACAGTCAAGTGAAGGGGGTATGGGACCATATTGTGGGGTCTGGAATCATCAAAAGGTTAAGAAACCCTGCCTAAGCACATTAAGAAAGCATATGGATCAATAGTGTATAATTGTAACAATAATGATAAAGTTTGTACTGTTTTAAAGCTATGGTCTGGGAACCCTGCAAAGCTGTCAATGAAATGAAGAATAGCTTGAAAATGCATATATAATGGAGTCACTTTGGGAAAATATAGTTATTTGTGTCTGAAAACTTGTTCTCTAAAATGCTGCTCCCTGTATCTGTTGTCACTTTCATGATAATAAATAGGAAGTATACAAAGCTTTTATAGGATTACCCCACTTGTCTGTCAAATACATTGTTAACTTTCACTGGATAAACTTGCCATAAGCAGTATATAAAACACAAAAGTCTGTCTCTCTCTCTATCTATCTATTTATCTATCTATCTATAGTTCTGGGTATGACGATAAACTGCATCCAGCTGTAAGGCTGCTGATCAGAAGATTGAAGTTTTTGAGAACCATCTTTTATTTTTTTATTTATTTATTTATTTTTTTTAAGCTTACCACCCCAAGCAAGGCTGGAAGCCACTAGCACGCAAGGGGTTACAGAAGGTTTGGAGGAAGAGCAGATAGGAGTGGTAGAGGAAAGGATGTGGAGAAAGTTAGTGGATCGATCAAGGCAAGGGGTTACAGAAGATTTGGAGGAAGAGCAGATAGGAGTAGTAAAGGAGAGGATGTGGAGAAAGATAGTGGATCAATCAAGGCAAGGGGGTTACAGAAGATTTGGAGCGAGAGCAGATAGGGATGAAAGGTGAAAGGATGTGGAGAAGGGAAGTGGATAGATCAAGGCAACTGGAGATGTCGATTGACATTACACTTAAATAGTTGGAGATTATATTTGTCAGGGAAACAGGAATAAGGAAGGGAGTTCCACAGGCGAGAGGTGTGAGACATGAAGCTATTGGAGTAGAAGAGACGTCTACATCTAACAGTTTTAACAGTGAATGGGTGGGAATGGAATGCCAGCCTTGTGGGATGTTTAAATTCATGAGGCCTGGGAACCAGTGAAAGCAGCTCATCGAAGCAATTACCGTGAAAGCATTTGTAAAAAAGACTGAGCGAGGCAACGGCACGTCTGTGAGAGAGCGACTGCAGACAAAATGACAGATCAGGGCCAGTTATGTTGCATATCCATCTCTGGATCTTATCAAGAGCCCTGAGGCAAACAGCAGGGGCTCCAGACCATATATGGCAGCAATACTCCATGCAAGGGCGAATGGTTGATTTATAGATTTGGAGGATCGATTCTGGGGAGAAAAATTTCCTGGCCCGGCACAGGAAGCCATCTTTCCTTGCGGTGGATGAAGCAATTTGCTGTTGTTCCCAAGTCCACTCTGACCGCGGGTGGTAGTACCTGTTAGGGTTTCAGCTATGGGAAAATAGTGAACCCTCCAAACAAAAACAAAACACTATGAAGATATAAAAATAGAATGGTAAAAATACCAACAATACGTTTTTATATAAAAAAATTATCAAAAATACATATTTATAATAAAATTAGCAACAATACATATTTATAGTAACATCTGTTTCTTCAAGTCTCTTCTTCATCTTTGAGGAGATTGTCCAGAATTTGCTGCCATACAAGAGGACAAATATTACATAACAGTTCAATACATTTTTCTGTCTTTTTTTGTCACTTAATACTTTGCTTAGCTTTTTTGAAATGCAAAATATGCTATATGTTTTGACTTGATGGGGAGCACACATAATCTTGGGTTGAAAACAAAAATTACAGAAAAAGAAGCTAAGAAAATAATAATAATAATAATAATAATAATAATAATAATAATAATAATAAACATCATATTTTCAAGGTTCTGATATAACTTGACTAAATTTTCCACATGTGATATAATTTTAGTTTTTCAGACTCTCCACTTAATCTGATTAAACATTGTGACTGCACATAATTTTTATCTATACATAGACATACATATTTTAATGAAAGTTTAAACTATTTTCAGAATCATATGATCTATAGTTAAGAAAAATATCCAACCAATCGAACCAACAATCACGATCTGCTTAGTTGCAGTCTTATGAAGTTTCAGGATGAAACATGAAGGTATGGAATCTTCCACATTAGCCTTTAACCCCCTTCAGAAAAATGTATTCTTCTCTTAAAAGCCTTTAACCAATCATCATCTCGTTTTATTGCAAACCCAATCTTTTTATTGTTTAATAAGCACCAAAGTGTAGCAAAATTCCAAACGAATCCTATTTCCCACCAAGCTCTTTTGAGCCGATTTCGCTACACAGAAAAATCTATAAATTAACTGCAGCTGACTCAATTCAGACAGTCAGCCACCGGAGTTCAACAAGATGCTACCAAACTCCACACATGACAATTTACTGACTCACACACCACATTGAAATCTCAACAAACTCAGCAATCTTTCATCAACCATTGTCCGCGTGTTAACCAACATCTACAGTTGACTAGAAAAGGGAAACAATTTCACTACTAAAAAGTAATTGTATATTTCACCAACTTAGCCTACACAGACAAAGGCAAGCAACTCTTGATAACATTTATTCTTACTTGTAAATTACACACGGACACACACTGATAAATGAACGAACACATATAATTTGTTTTTTCTTGCAGAAACCAAATCATTTTAAATTTCTTAGCAAACAAAAGGTACCAACATTTCTTAACAACATTCCTGCACAAATATTCCTTATGACATTGTCTTAATTATCACAACAACAAACATTGTAATTGTTGTTACATGTATATTTTATTGAAAAAATTCTTTAATGTTAAATTTTTAACAACAGTATTTAGTAGTTTCTTGCCATGCAATTTGTTTGTATAACCTATATGTTGTGGGATACGGACGCTATAAGCACGCATAACCTTCATCTTACTTAATTTTGCCTTTTGATATATTTCACTCCGTGTACATCCCATAACAAAAGCATCTTTGTATAGCAAACAAGCAGGCTCAAAACACAATAAATAATAATAATACATTTAACAGATTCTATAGAAAAGCAAATAGAACCCATGAACCAACTGTTGCACAAAAATTACGAAAAAGAAAGCCAAGGATAAAGCTCTTAAACAGATAAAAAGATGCTGGCAAGACAAACCTCAGCATGGACAATATCCAGAATCTGCTAATAAAGCCAATGTTGATAAAGCTAACACTCATTGATGGTTACGGGCATCTGGATTAAAGGCTGAAATGGAAGGATTATTCTTGCAGCACAAGACCAGTGTCTTTTCACTATAAACGTTCAGGCAAATATACATAATAGTGTGGATCCCAAATGCCGGTTCTGTGACAAATATCAGGAACCATAGACAATCTAATCTGAAGATGTTCTATACTTGTGCCAAATAAATATTAAATTATCCCAATAGAGTGGGGCAATATTTACATTGGACAGTAGGCAAACACTTTGGAAAAGAAGTTATTAGGTTGGTGCAATAATCTTGAACGTCAAAAAACGACATTATTTTTGCACCAACCTAATAATAAACAATGGTTACAGAAATAGAAGACATCACAATTCTATGGGATTACACCATTGTAGTTGACCGAGCGGGGCGTGTGTGAAGATGTTAGGATGAGATATCTCTGGGTTAAACTTTCCTGCTGGCCGGTCCAGCTACATAGGAATGTTGGACTTTAATGGAGTCCAAAGAAGATAAAGTAACAAACAAGACCGATATACATGTATGCAAACAAATATATATTAATAACAAATTACAAGGACATGAAGGGTTACAGAGTGTTGTATGGAGAAATTATGGTGAGTGTGTTGAGTGTCCGTACGAACGCGTATATTGTTTTTAGCATGTTCCCAGAATATGGGAAACGCTGTATGTGGGAGAGGTCACATATTAGAATAAGTAAAAAAAAGAGAAAGTTTTTTACCTCGCCTCACGCGTGAGGTTGCGGCTCAAGGTCTGAGTCGAGATAGCTGGCCGCACGTGTGCGTAAGCCGTAAAAAGAGGAAGAGGCGAAAGGTCAGCCAGTATTTATACTCGTGGGAGAGAGTGACCCCTGTTGAAGGATTAAGGAAATGAGGAGGAGCTAACTGCGATACCATCTTTACAGACAGGAAAATTGAAGCAAATTAGTTAGACATAATTCAATTGTCAACACCCAAAAGAATTTGCCTATTAATTGATATGGTTTGCCCAGCAGACTGTAACGTAGCAACAAAGGAATTTGAAAACTATTGAAGTATAAAGACCTATGAATTAAAATAGAAAAAAATGTGGAAATTGAAAACAAGAATAGTACCAGTCATGATAGGTTCACATGATGATAAAATTTATGAACACAAAAATACATTGAAAAAATCCCTGGGAATCCCAGCTTATGAGAAATACAAGAAATTGTCTTGATAAGTAGAGCCCAAATTCTAAGAACTTTTCTCGTGTAACACTTGTGATTTTATGTGAGTTAGAAAAACAAATCATGGAATGTAGCCAGAAGAATATACCACTACCTTCCTTAGACCATCCTGCAGAACTGGTAGGTAATGTGAGCATAGCAGAAATCGAAATATAATGATTATAATAATCATCAATAATCCAGTTGTAGTTGGAGTCCTGCAGATTGACTAGAAAAGGTTCCGATAGATTCATTGAAGGGATTCCTGTTAGCCTATGGCTTAAAATAAATACAAAAAATTATCTTTGCAAGAACAGCTGACACATTACAAAGAGCTTTATCTATATAAAATATATGATTTTTTTTGTTTTTTTTTTCTTTTTTATAGCAGAAAATGTGATGAAACCATTTCTGACCTTAGGTCTCTGGTTAGGATCCAGAAGGAAATGTTTATACAACAGAAATCACAGGAAGTAATAATAATAATAATAATAATAATAATAATAATAATAATAATATTGAATGAAATATAAAAAATCAATAGTATAAATAGTAATTATCATTTCTCTTTGGAATTTGGTATAAATAAACTTTGTCTTAGAAAAATTCAAGAAACCAAAATCGTTCATTTGATATGAAAAATGCTTAAAAAGATCCAACCAAAATGCATTTGTATTAATGTAAAAGGAAAAATCTTTTGACAAAAAAGTGGATGAATAAAAAACAAAATAGAAACAACAAACAAAAAAACAACAAGTAATGTAAACTAAGAAAAACAGTCAAGTGACTCTTTAAATGAAGAGAGGCAAACAATTTATTGTAGCTTTGATTTTCTGATGAACAATTTATTGGATTTGTATAAATTCTATAATTGATGCTTTCTTTTCTCTTCAAAAAGAATTTACCTTTGCACACAATCAAGAATGTAATCATAATACACAAGACTAAAACAAATTCTAAAGCACTTAAAATATTCTGAAGTGCTCAAAGCATGTACATGAATATTCTGTGTTAGTAAGTGGAGTTTTCGTTTAATGATCAAACGTATGTTCTATGGTATGCAGTGTCTTGATTAGGCATATTTTCGCCAGGCTGAAAATGAAAAGCATGTCGGCCATATTGGGTAGTTTTGTTTCTTATCTCCCTTGAATATGTTTTTCTTTGTCTTTCTTATTTCTTGGTTTTGTATGTATTGTTGTGTGTGTGAGCGTGTGTGTGTGTGAGCGTGTGTGTGTGTGAGCGTGTGTGTGTGTGTATGTGTGTGTGTGTGTGTAAGTGTGCTTCCATATTTCTTTCTTTCTTTTTTTTATATTTTTTGGCCTGTCTTTTGTAATCGAAACAAACAAATCAAGTTTATCAAGGGAGTAAACAACAGGCGGTACTGACGCGACCATTTCTGAAGTGCAGTCAGGCTGATTGCCGTTGGGTTGGAGGGAGGGAAAATGGGCCTTCATCTTTGACAACAACAAATTGCACACGTTGAGGAAATTATCAAACAATTCTCTGTCTGTCTGTCTGTCTGTCTGCCTTTACCTATCTATTTACCTATCAATCTAACTCTATACAAACGTGTTTCACACCCCACCCTATGCAAATCTTAATAAAGATAAAAATGCAATTATAACCATATATGTCCAACAACAATAAAAAAAATAAAATTTCTTAAGATTGTATAAGCAGTGAATTTAGAAATATTTCAATTATCTAACTTACCACACATTTGATTCCTAACTGGTAGCACAACTCTAAGTTTAATTTGCTCTTACAAACTTTAGAAAAAAACACTATATAGATTGCACTAATTTTATCCATAATGCTCAATGTGTTAAAATTATTCAACATTTAACAAGAAAAAAACTCAAGTTGATGTTAAAAACTGCCACAAAACATTGTTGATTTATTTAAGATGGAATGATCAATTATGAAATGTCTCTAATTTGTATTTAGATACATTGTATTTATTTTCAATTTTTCTACTTCAATTGTTCTACCAGCTGACCACTGTATAACTCAAACCCAAGCAGGTCTCTTGTAGAGAATATTAAAAACATTTGCCTATTAAAGGATGAAATATACTCGCGGTTTTTTATATCATTCTGGGGTCTTTTTTTTGTCCAAATTTTGTTTTGTTCATGTTAAGTCTAAAAAAACACAATATAAAATTCCCTTTTTTTATCCATAATGTTGAATGTGTTTTGAATATACGCTCTTTAGCGCTAAAGGGCGTCGTCAGTGATGTTCTGAATTGGATCATTGGGCAGTTTCGGGTCTTTCAAACATCATACTGACCTCACCAAGTCGACCCCATCAGAGCTGATCTGACTCTGATACGCCCTCTAAAAATGCTTACAGACACTAACTTCTATAATATACCCCGTCATCGCGCATTTGATTGGTAGTTGATCAATAGCCAATCACAATGGTGTGTGCTCTATTTAAAATGTTTGCGGGGAATTTTTTTTTTCTTTTTTAAGTGGACACCCTTTCATCGGATACTTAGAAGGTAATTATGTTTTCCGTTTTACCCACATCCCAGTAAGATACTTAGTACATCTAATATATTGCTTTTTACAAAAATAAAAGGGAATTCGACCTTAAAAGGACTTTAAAAAACTTATTTACGAATAAAATAAATTTCTCTTGTAGAAAATATTAAAAACATTTGGCTATTAAAGGATGAAATATACTCGCGTTTTTTTTTTATCATTCTGGGGTCTTTTTTTGTCCAAATTTTGTTTTGTTCATGTTAAGTCTAAAAAACACAATATAAAATTCCCTTTTTTTATCTATAATGTTGAATGTGTTAAAATTATTTAACTTTTTAATAAGATCTCAAGTTGATGTTAAAAACTGCAGGAAAATATTTGTTTAAGACGGAATGATCTATTATGTCATGTCTCTAATTTGTATTTGGACACTTTTTGGTATTTATGCACAATTTTTCTAGTTGAATTGTTCACCTATATTGCATATTATTATTGCACATAATTAGTTTAGGTTGTATTTTACATGAACACCACCTTATGAATACTGAGATGTAGTAGAGTGGGGGACTCATATCATAGATTTAGGAGTCTATCATAGAAGGAGACATGAGACAATTGCACCAGACCTGTATATCACAAAGACATTAAGCAAGATGGCAAAAACATTATTGATGCGTTTCATTCTGAGAAGGAGATTCCTCAAATAAATAAATATCAAGAAATAAAAAGGGGTAAATAGACGAGCGATGGATGAATACAGCAAATGACTTATGATGAATGTCTGATGTATGTAAAATGCTAAACATTGCAGCCTTTGATTTTTTTTATTCTTATCCTTCTTTATAGTATTTGCGGATTTGATGTAATTCTGGAGTCTTTTTTTCCGTCCAAATCTATGAATTTGTTTTGCTCATGCTAAGTCTCAAAAAAACATTATCTAAAATTCACTATTTTTTATCTATAATGTTGAATGTGTTAAAATTATTCAACTTTTTAATAAGAAAGATCTCAAGTTGCTCTTAAAATTTGCCATAAAACATGGAATGATCTATTATGACATTGTAAATGCTGGTTGTGTTGAAAAGATTGATGTGGCTGCATGTTGAATAGCATTTAACAATTATACATTTTTGTATCAAGGAAAAACAATGGAAAACCGATTTTTGTTTCAACGATAAAATATATATTAAAATCAACAAATACAAAACATTTTTTGTAATGTGTGAAACAATAAGGAGAAGTTGTTTCCCTTTAACTGTTAGCTGAAAGATTAAATGTAAATAAACAAGTTTTCTGAAAGAATGTTCAAAGTTCTGTATTAGATAGAATGATGTTTCAGTTTGTGGATTAGATATAACTAACAGAGCTGTTGCAACTTGGCTTGTTACATAGAACTGATGGTGAATGATATTTAAGTTCTGTGTGTGTGTGTGCGCGCAGTGAGTAGAGTGAATAGTCTGTGTAGACGTGTGTGAGTTGCTGAGTTCTACTGAGTTCTGCTTCTACTGTCTATTTTTGGAAAGAATTCTGGTTTATATAACTATGGGTAGGCTCCCAGGACAATGGTGGGAGAAATTTCGAGAGCACACAAAAAATATCTGATTGGATGAAAAATTACCCAATCAGTGATTTTATAACAAAAGCATGTTTGTGAATTAACAGTAGGAAAAATTCAGTGTGGTGAATGCGATCAGTAAATTGTCCTGTGATAGTATTTATTATTTGACCAATCACAGTTGAGAAAAATGTAGCCGTGTCAATCATAGTAGTAATCGCTACAGCATGTCTCTAATTTGTATTTGGATATGTTGTATTTATGCTCAATTTTTGTAGTTCAAACGATCGCCTATATTGCATTTCATTATATGTTATCTAATTAGGTTACATTAATTTTTTTAGTTTATATGAATACTACCTTATGAAAACTGACATTTAGTTTTCATATCATAGATCAAGGGCTATATCACAGATTCAAGGAGACCTCATATCATAGATTTGGTGGGGCTCATGATACCATTGCAATTACCCTATATATATATATATATATATATATATATATATATATATAGGTTTACTGTTAGGAAAGTTGGTTCACTGTGTGTCGTGCTTGACAATTCTTCTTACCAGAATCTATAAGTCTACCTTTTGTCTCTTTTTTGAATATTGCAGCCACATATGACCTGGTGCTCTTGATAAAATCCCAAAAAGAATCTGCAATATAATTGGTTCTGACCTGATATCTGTTTCAGTCACTTTCCCATCACCGTAGTGTAGCTTCCCCGAGCCTTTTCTATAAATACATTCATGATAATTCTTCTGACAAACTTTCCGCTATGATACTTCGACTTTATGAATTTAAGCACAGTACTAGATTGGTCGAAAGGTCTCATCATTTTACAGTTGGAATGGTTAGATATAACTGTAAGTTCTTTGCTATCCATTCCCACACACTTTCTAGCCAATTCTGAACTTCAAAAATTTAAATGCAATATTAATTAATATCTACTGTCTTCTTAATTCCTTTTCTTTTATTGTTCTGGCTCCTTAATAATATTTTTTTCTCTTATTCTTTCACACTCAGGAACCTCTTATGTCTTAGTGGTTTTATTGCCTTGCTTTGGGTGAAATGATTTAATAGGTTTATAATAACCAGTCTATATATTTATTAAGCATTACATTTTCCTTCATTTTCCATGATGATGCCCATGTTCCAAAATTTGCAAATTCAAATTCTGTTTTGATTAAATGTCTCTGACCTCAAAGGGGTAAAGTTGTCAATGAACTTTTGATCATGGAAGACATCTTTAAATCTTTGATCCGGATTGCTATATTAATCAAAATAAATCTGATAACACCAAATCTGCTCAAAATTTACTCAGGCTATCAATGTAAAGGATAAGCCCTCGATGAAATTTGAACTCATATACATTTTTCCTGCAAGGAAGCCTGGTAAATGATCAGCTTTCTTAACTGCTTTGTTGCAAAAAGTTGATGACATTGTGGAACTCATTTCCCAAATCCATGTCTCTCAGTGCCATATTTGTTTTTGATTATATGTTAATAGTATTATTAGAAGCAATTTTATTTTTGTTTGGAAAATTCTTATAAAAGGCAGAATACTTGTCAAAATTAAAGTGTAGATAGCTGGAGATGTTTTTGACTGAGTAACTACTCATTATTGTAATAGTGCAATAGCAATAAATACTTCAGCTAACTTGGTATATGGATCATTTATAACAAATTAAGTATAGGAGAAAAAGAAATTGAACATAGGTTCCACCAGAGGTAGTTTCACCCAACACTAAAAATTACTACAAAAGTAAAACATTAACCTAAAAACTCAAGGCAGATCCTTAAATAAACTCGTCAGATCAAGACTTTCCTATGCATGATGTCAAAACCATTCAGAAATATCTACACTGTCAGCAGTATAGAACCATGTCTTAATGGTGAAAAAAGGCTTCGAGCAAGTAAATCCTGAGGGTCTTGGCAAAGGCCATCTTTCTTGGAACATTGTGAAGTAATGCTACAGATCGCAAATGAAAAATTACTGTATATATTCATGTGATCTTTGAAGACCTAATTTTGAAGCTAATTTGACTACAGTAAATGGATATGTAGTTTGGTCAACGGCGTAGCCAGGGCCAGCAGTGCATATGCTAATTTTATACTTCATGTATGATGCAACCCCCTTAAAATTAGCTTCAAAATTAGATCTTCAAAAGTCACATGATATGCGAGTGTATAAGGTACACCAAATAAAAGAAACCGCATCAGTTGAGGACAATTAACAGCAGCAACAACTAAAATACATATCACATGTAACCGAAGAGGAAATAATGACATAATCAAGATAACATTCCACACCACTTCAGATAAACGGTCAAGAAAGAAACCACTGTCAGTACTGGAAAGAGTGATAGCAGTTACAGGACTTGAGAAGCGTATTTACCTGAAAAATTGTTTTAAAAGAAAGATTTCATAAATTTTAACTGTCAGCTCGGTCAATGAATGTCAAATGTAACCTATAGGGAATTACCCAGATCAACATACTCCTGATGAAGACTAGAGAGCACAACAGCCGAAACATTGTGATAATGACAACAAAGATGAGGACAACGTTTCTGACACAGTCCTGTGTTCTGATTCTTGGGATAGTGAACAGCAGAACGTCCTGTACAGAAATATGCAACTATGAGAAAAACTTATTCTCATTTATTCCTATATTACTATGTAAAATATATTTATCAAAACACGATCTTTAATTATTTCTGACACTATTCTTCATTATGGGAAATAGACATATTTTCATATATTTTCATCATCACATTTAATGTAAAAAACGTACATGCATAGGTATTTGTCAAAACTCTATCTTTAATTATTTCTAACACTATTCCTTATTTTGTCTGCCAGTATAATGAAAGTGAAATAACATGCACTTAAATCTGTACTTCAGTCTCAGAAAACAACAGATTCTCATCTAGTCTTATCAATTTAAAGAAAGAAGCACATGAATTGTTATCTGTCAAAACTCAATTTTTAATTATTTCTGACACTATACCTTGCTATGTTATAGTCACCAGACAATGAAAGGCAATGTGTTGAAATATGCACTTCACACTCAGAAAAACAGATTCTTGTCTAGTCTTAACTAATGTGGAAGAAGCACATTATCTATTATGTCAAAACTCAATCTTTAATTATCTATAAATCAACTATTCGCCCTTGCATGGAGTATTGTTGCTACATATGGTCTGGAGCGCCTGCTGTTTGCCTCAGGGTTCTTGATAAGATCCAGATACGGATATGCAATGTAATTTGCCCTGATCTGTCATCTTGTCTGCAGTCGCTCTCTCACAGATGCGCTGTTGCCTCGCTCTGTCTTTTTTACAAATACTTTCATGGTAATTGCTCCGATGAGCTGCGTTTGCTGGTTCCCAGGCCTCATGAATTTAAGCATCCTACGAGGCTGGCATCCCATTCTCACCGATTCACTGTTGAAACTGTTACATGTAGACATCTCTTCTACTCCAATAGCTTCATGTCTAGCACATCTCGCCTGTGGAACTCCCTTCCTTATTCCTGTTTCCCTGACAAATATAATCTCCAACTATTTAAGTGTAATGTCAATCGACATCTCCAGTTGCCTTGATCTATCCACTTCCCTTCTCCACATCCTTTCCCCCTTTCATTCCTATCTGCTCTCGCTCCAAATCTTCTGTAAGCCCCTTGCCTTGATCGATCAACTATCTTTCTCCACATCCTCTCCTTTACCACTCCTACCTGCTCTTCCTCCAAACCTTCTGTAACCCCTTGTGTACTAGTGGCTTCCAGCCTTGCTTGGGATGAAAAGCTTAAAAAAAAAAAAAAATTTCTGACACTAGACAATAGAATGACATATGCTGAAATATTTCCCCTTACGAAAAGATAAACAAGCCTGGTCTCATGAAATGTGAGAGAAGCACTAATATCTCTATCTTTAATTATATTTAACAGTATTCAACTTCATGATCACTGCTGTAATAGTGAAATCTACCAAATTATGCACTTTTTTCTTTTATGTGCCTTGCTTGTAGCTCTTAATAAGTTTTGTTTTGTTGTTATTTCTCCGAAACCCTGTTCTACAATCCATACTGCTTTCCTTGGTCTCTCTTTCCCTCAATCTGTCTTGTGAGTATCAGGTTTTCCAAGCCTCCTTCCTCATTACATGTCCCAGAAATTTCAACTGTCGCTTCCTGATGTTAAGTATAAGTTTTCTTTTTGTTTCCATTTTCTGCACTCACCGTGAGAAAAAAAACAAAAAACAGACATTCATCTCCAGCTTGTGCAAGGAATACTATTAGTTTGATCTGGCTAAATACTCCTCAGTGATAACAGTGAAACTCAACATTCAAAATCACAGAATTATAAGGAGTTTAGAACAGTGTTCACTTAGTTGGAACCATGCAAGTACTCCTGCTACAAATCAGGACTTCAGCCTTTTACTTTCTTTCAGGGTTCAAAAATTGAAAAAATAAGCATATTCTTTTGCTATAATTTTGAGTATTTAACACCAGACCTGTTTACATTTTCATGTCTGGGTTAAAAGAAATCAGTTTATTGGCACTTTCTGTAACCAAAGTGATCCCTGTTAATTATCGATTCAAGTTCAATTAGTAAAAATGTTGACTTAAAAATTACTTAATGTGAAAGTAGGGCATAAATGAATTGGAGTTCTCATTTGATTAAATTAATTAAGGGAAGCAATTAACGGTCGTATCCTAACAAGAATCGACAGAAAGGGAAAATATTCCATCGAGCTGAGGAATTTCCAAGCGGCAATTTCCCAAGTGCAAGAGAAAGTTCTAGAAATTCTGGGAATATTTTTTTATTTTTTATTTAAAAGAATTTTTCGAAAGATATTTGTTTATAAATTCTTCTTGGGAATAACTACATTATTATTGATTTGATCCTGAAAAATTTGAAATGGGATCTTCCAATTTTAAAAAAATGTTTTTGTTTGTTTTTTAGTTTTGCTCTTTGTATTTTTCATTGTTTTCTTTTGATGTTGTTTTTCCTATTTATTATTTGCTTTTTTATTCTTTCATCTTTTTTTTCTATGTAAAGTGCTCAAAACTGATTCTTTTTCCCAACCCATACACCTAATCAGAATTTAGATATTTCTCATGAGCTTTTCCCATATTCTTTTATTTTAATATTTTATTTTTAAAAAATGGAGTAAATTTTTTCTTGAAATATTTTGTATTTAAATCTCAACCACAACATAGAGTCATATTTTACTGTATTGCCTATCTAGAAAGCTTCCCATCAATTATTGAAGTCCTTCAACATTATTTTTTTTCCAAGATAATGATTGAATTCACTTATCGTGTAACAATTTCTTTCTATTTTTCTTTTATTTTTCTATCTATATTTCTTGTTAGAAACTGTTATACAAGCCATTTTTTTACTGGCAATAACCCTTGGGGTCCAGGCTGGAATGTGCTTTTAAAATTCTCTATTAAGAAGAAAAATTTTCACTGTTGTTATAAAAAGATCTTTGGATGGTCTAAATTAGTAAGAAGTGTGTTTAAAAAGCTTGTAATAGAATATAAACAAGGAATGAGAACAGCAAAAAGAAAGAAATTGAGACAATTTCTTTTCGGCTAAAATTCTTTGTACTTTGATCAAAGGTTTTTATTGAAATACCTTGGAGAGTGTGAAGCAGAAGAGGAAAATATTGTTTCGATATAATTAAATTTTGACTAATTGGATTTATATATTAAAAGTGCAAAGAAGAGTAATAGCCTAGATGTCACAGATTGTAGTCATTTTTGAACGTGAAGGAAAGAAAAAGAAATTTATCAAGTAACATATCATCCTTAGCTAATCGACCTACAAATATTTCATGATTTTTTTTCTTTACTTTAGTAATGGGAACAAGAGCAAAACAAGCGACATGCTTGTCAACAGGATGCACAAAATCTAAGGACAGAATGCTGATATGAGACAAAGAAAATTACTTTCAAGATGGAAAGAATGCACAAATATCAAAGGTCCAGAAATATTAAAATCTGAAGTGGAATCAGCACAGACTAAATTGAATAGAAAAAATGCAGCAGGACCAGGTGGAATCATAATAGAGATTCTGGTAGTCTGAGATGTTTTCAGCATTGATAAGATTAAAAACAAAATTATTGAAATATACAACAGTGTTGATATTCCAAAAGATCCTAGTAGATCCATTTTCTTAGTGCTGCCTAAGAATCCAAGTGCAGGTGGATGTGAACACCATCAAACCATCAGATTAATGCACCATATAACAAAACTTGTCATCCGAATACTGAATAGAATTAGCCTGGAAATAGGACAAGATCAGTGTGGTTTTATTAAAGTCACTGGAACAAGGAATGTAATATTTATGCTCAGAATGGTATCAGAAAAAGCAATACACACCCAGAAGCATGTGTAACTGCATTTCATAGATTATGCAGAAGTGTTTGACAAAACGTCCCAAAGAACTGTTGAAACTACAAGGTAATTCTTACATATTTAAGAAAGATACTAGTATAATCCAGACCTTAAACTGGCAGCAAACCACCTCCATATGGATAGAAAATGAATTTAGCAAATATACTAAAACAGAAAGTGGTGTCTTCTCACTGGACTTATTCAACCTATACAGGGAGGTAATTTTAGGAGAATTAGAACATTTTTGTTTTTTTAATAATTTCACCCCAAGCTAGGCTGCAATGTCACTAGTACACGGGGAGTTACAGAGACTGACAGAGAGAGAAAAGACTGGGTTTGTGCGTGGGTAGGAAAGAATAAAAGTTGAACAGGATTCAAGGAGATGAAAGATGGCAATTGAGGTTGCATTTAAATTCTTGAAGATTGTAGTTTTCAATGAAGCAAACAAATGGAAGGTAGTTATACAGGTGTTATGTGCAAGAAAAGAAACTGTTGGAGTAGAAGTGGCAAATGCATTTAGCTATTTCAACAGTAAAAGGGTGGGACCTAAATGCAAATCTAGTAGCACGCTTAAATTCATGTAGTTGGGGCACCAGGGGAAAATGCTTGTCAGAGCAATTGCCATGAAAATATTTGTAGAAAAGACAGTGAGAAGTGACACATCATTAGTGAGAAAGTGACTGAAATCAAGATGCCAAGTCAGGATTTATTATACTACGGATCCTTCTTTGGATTTTGTCAAGAACCTCGAGATGAATAGCAGGAACACCAGACCAGATATGGCAACAGAATTCAATGCACAGACAAAGGGTAGATTTGTAAATATACAAGATGGACACTGATGAGAAAAACCTTCTGGCATAACACAATGACCCTAACTTTCCTGGCAGTAAATGCACCTATTGATTCAATGTAATCATTCCACTTCAGTCCAAGTCAGCTGAAAATGTGAGGCTAAGAAGGCACAGTGTGTTTCTCTCCAGGACTCTAGCATCAGCCATGCTGATAGCAGACAGGAAAGTTTCTCTATGGTGGTTAAATGAGAGCAGTTTCGTTTTGGAGGCATTAAAATTTACATGCCATTTCTTGCCCTAGTTAACCACTGATTGGAAGTCCTTTTCAAATGCAGTGGCCAGTCTAACTCTTTAGCTCTGCCACATTTGCTATTGAGACAGGAGAAAATGGCAGTGTCATCTGCATAAATGCCTACTTCGAAATTGATGACATCAGGAAGATCATTGATCATCTGTATTCTTTTTCTTTTTCTCTCTATCACCTTTTTCTCTGATTGCCCCACACTGTGATAATATAAAATCTAGTAAGAATGGTGAGATATTGTAAAAGACTGGATGCAAATTTATTGTAGCTGAACTAAATACTGCTTGTTGATATATAAAATTACACAAAATTATATATTGTTATAACATACATATATAATCTCGTTGAAAATTATAACATAAATATGTTATAAAATCACTACAAAAATAGCCATTTTCTTTCAATACTCCTGGTGTCTTATCAATACCATAACTTGATAAGACACCAAGAATGTTGAAACAAAATGGCAATTTTTGTAGTTATTTTATAACATGTTTAAGTTATAATATTTGAATAAATTATATTTGCTCCACTCTGTATTGAGCACTCTTTTAAGAATAGTATTTTTGGTTATTGGAATTTATTCTGTATACACCAATCCTATACTTGGATATATATATGTATATATATATCTATAAAAGGCAGGATGTGTGTGTGTGTGTAACGAATGCACGCCCACAATTTTCGACAGATTTGCACCAAAATTTACATGTACATGCTCCAAGTTATGGAGGAGGCCAAGACCGACTTTGCATTTCCCAACTTCCATCGATAGTGGAAATAATCAATTTTGTCATGCTTCTACGGTAGTTTTCATGTAGTTTGCGGCCATTTTCTACTGGCCAGAGTGAGAGCCTAAGGCTGGCTGCCACAAATAGGCAGGAAGATTCTATTGGCCAGCTTGAGAGCCAACAGCTGACTGACACGAATGTTAACTAGCATGCTAGCATGCAAAAAAAAAAAAATCGATAGTTACATTTGTCACAAGTGGGAAAAATTTAAATCTGCATGGCACTTTACTCCAATTGGCTCATTTGCTTGCTTAAACTCAATGTTGATTCTGATTTCGCAGAACTGGGTTGGATGTGAAAAAGTATTTGTTGTTAACATTCTTTTTTCATTCGGTTTTTTCAGTTACGAGTGCTTTTTTAAAGCTGATCGTTTTGTGCTCATTTTGTTTAGTTCTTTTTTCGTACCAGATTTAATGTTTAGTATAGAGCTTAGAAAAAATTTGCAGTGTGTGATAGGCAAGAAATAAGGCATGTAGCAACATCAGCACGGCAAAGGCACTCCTTTAAAGGCAAGGAAGGGCAAAAATATTTTAAGTCAAGTGATAGCGATTGCTGTATGAGTCGTACAATTTTTAAATCAAGCACGTGCAATGCCGGACCATGCTGCTAGTGTATATATAATAGGATCTATTTAGACAGCAAGTATTCATTCAAACAGGTTTATTTAAAAAGATCTGACATGGTATTGTATACTTGCATTTTTTTTAATAAGGTGTTGTGTATTTGAATCAAAACCATGGATAAACTATCCAAAGTTCATGTGTGTGTTGTTTGTTCAAGTATTTTCAACCATCTCAGGTATTTTCAAGAATCAATGTGGTGTTTGCATGGCTGGAAAAATTCCCTTGTCTACATCCTGGTATTCTTGTACTCTTTTGAAATCTGGAAGTTACAAAATAAACAAAACAAAAATACATCCTTTTTGGTGCAGGCTTGTTCCTAACAATCCTTACCCATAACATCTCCAGAGGCTATTTCAAGATTCCACTTTTAAGGAAATGCTTTGCCATATCAGGATTGCCATTTTCACTACACATATATTTTCAAACCATTATTGAGTAAAACTTTGGAATTATTTATTTCTACGGTTTACCGCAGATAACTGAAACTCTGGAAAACAAAAACCAGAGATAATAGAGAAACTGTAGGCACAATTTAAGATGTTCTTGTGAAGTAATATGGTTTTTGCACACAATAGGCATGGGAAAAAAATCAATAAAAAGCAGGTGAAGATGATATTCACCATATCAAAACTCTTTCTGTCCGTTTTTCTAAAGAAACAATTGCAATACAAATGGTATTTATTGGTTCTGAATCTGACATTTTACGGTTCTTTTGCAAACTGTTCATCGTCTGGCAGGTGCAGTACCTGCAAGGTTTCCATACAATGTTTACACGATGAGTTTGCAACATGAAGCCATCGTTGCACGACATCAATTGTTTTGAACGTTCAGTAAATGTTCTCTTCTTCGTTACTGTCGGAAGAAGCCAACTATTTCAGATGGTGTGAGGAATCAAAGATGGTGAAGGAAAAGGAATATGAAGAATGGGATACTCGAGTGGAGAATGCAAAAAAAAAAACCAAAAAAAAAACCTGAAGAAAGTGAGGAATGAGATGAAAGAAAAAAAAAGAACTGATAATCTATGCCTGAACACCTAACAGAGTTGAGATCAAATATTTGAGTCTTCATTTTCTCATATAAAATGAATTGAATGTCCTTAGTGGTATATGGCGTGTGTCATAACTTTATAAACAAATATTTTAGGAGAAGATACCATGACTGTTCCAGGTCCACTGATGGACAACGAAGACCGTTTATTACAGGTAGTTTTTTTGCTGCTGTTGCAGAAGAATATATGTCAACCAGTATTACAGCATCGATTATTCTCAGAGAATATGAGGAATCAAATATTCAAGCTATATATATATATATATATATATATATATATATATATATATATATATATATATATATATATATATATATATACAAGGGCTATTAAATGAATAAGGTGAATTTTTCGGTATAAGGACTTCTAATATAGATAGAAGCTTACTCTTTTTTTCTTTCTTTTTTTCTTTTACTTCTTTTTCACATGGATTTAATTTCTTTTGCAGATTAAAAAAAAGCTTTGAGAGTTTTGGCGATTAACAAAGATGGCCGACCGAGAAGCATGCTCCAGGATTGAACAGCAGTCAGTTATCAAGTTTTAGGGTTGCTGAAGGGTGCAAACCAGTTGAAATTCATAGGAGAATGTCAACTGTGTATGGTGCCACATGTTTCAGCCAAAAAATGTCTACAAGTGGTCTAAATTGTTTAAAGAAGGATGGAGCAGTGTTGAGGATGAAGACAGGCCTGGGAGGCCTACAGAAGTGAGGCCTCCTGAGGTGATCGAATCAGTCAATGACCTCATTCAGTCTGACAGAAGGGTGACAGTGGATGATATTGCAAAGACTTTGAAAGACATAAAGGACAAACGCAGGGGTCATCAGTCAGAAGGAGTGATCTTGCATCATGACAACGCAAGGCAGCCCAAATGGTGCAGACCATCAACGAGCTGGGCTGGGAATTGCTCCCTTATCCCCATTACAGAGCAGATATTGCCCCTTCAGACTTTCACCTGTTTGGTCCCTTGAAAGCATTCACAAGAGGCAAAAAGTATAAAAGTGACGATGAAGTCGAAAGTGTTGTGAGCAACTGGCAGAGACATCAGTCCAAAGATTTTTATGGAAATATATATATGCATATATATATTTATATATATATATACATATATATATTTATATATACATATATTTATATATATATATATATTTATATATTTATATATATATATATTTGTGTATATATATATATAAATATGTATGTATATATATATATCAATATGTATATATATATATATATAAATATATTTACATATATATATATATATATATTTATATATATATATATTTATATATATATATATATTTATATGTATATATATATACATATTTATATATATATATACATATTCATATATATATACATATATATATTTATATATATATATATAAATATATTTATATATATATATATATACATATTGATATATATATAAACATACATATTTATATATATATATACACATATATATATTTATATATATATATACATATATATATTTATATATATATATACATATATATATTTATATATATACATATATATATATACATATATATATACATATATATATTTATATATATACATATATATATATATACATATATATATAAATATTTATATATATACACATATATATATAAGTAATAATTAGGAGGATTTGATAAATGTAATTAAGTAATTCATCGAGTCTGAAACCTCAACAGAATGCTGTAAGCACTGTCACAGAATGCAGAATGCTTGACAACCTAACTGTCCGGGTTTCAATTCTCGGTAGTGGATGCGCACTGCTGATGAGTCCCAAATATAGGACGAAACGGCCGTCCAGTGCTTTCTGCATTCTGTGACAGTGCTTACAGCATTCTGTTGAGGTTTCAGACTCGATGAATTACTTAATTACATTTATCAAATCCTCCTAATTATTACTTATATATCACCGCTTGATCCAGCTTAACTGCTCCAGTTGGGGCGGCTTGGTGATAGTAGTCGTGGCTCCTGGGGACACACTCCTATGGTTACAGAGAATCTCAGTTGGGTTCCGCCACGGAATAATGTGAGTGAGCGGCGCTATATCGAGTCTGATTTGCTACCTCTTCGTCACCGAGGCCCGTAGAACAGTCGGTAGGGTGTTCGCTTGACAACCTAACTGTCTGGGTTTCAATTCTCGGTAGTGGATGCGCACTGCTGATGAGTCCCAAATATAGGACGAAACGGCCGTCCAGTGCTTTCTGCATTCTGTGACAGTGCTTACAGCATTCTGTTGAGGTTTCCGACTCGATGAATTACTTAATTACATTTATCAAATCCTCCTAATTATTACTTATATATCACCGCTTGATCCAGCTTAACTGCTCCAGTTGGGGCGGCTTGGTGATAGTAGTCGTGGCTCCTGGGGACACACTCCTATGGTTACAGAGAATCTCAGTTGGGTTCCGCCACGGAATAATGTGAGTGAGCGGCGCTATATCGAGTCTGATTTGCTACCTCTTCGTCACCGAGGCCCGTAGAACAGTCGGTAGGGTGTTCGCTTGACAACCTAACTGTCCGGGTTTCAATTCTCGGTAGTGGATGCGCACTGCTGATGAGTCCCAAATATAGGACGAAACGGCCGTCCAGTGCTTTCTGCATTCTGTGACAGTGCTTACAGCATTCTGTTGAGGTTTCAGACTCGATGAATTACTTAATTACATTTATCAAATCCTCCTAATTATTACTTATATATCACCGCTTGATCCAGCTTAACTGCTCCAGTTGGGGCGGCTTGGTGATAGTAGTCGTGGCTCCTGGGGACACACTCCTATGGTTACAGAGAATCTCAGTTGGGTTCCGCCACGGAATAATGTGAGTCAGCGGCGCTATATCGAGTCTGATTTGCTACCTCTTCGTCACCGAGGCCCGTAGAACAGTCGGTAGGGTGTTCGCTTGACAACCTAACTGTCCGGGTTTCAATTCTCGGTAGTGGATGCGCACTGCTGATGAGTCCCAAATATAGGACGAAACGGCCGTCCAGTGCTTTCTGCATTCTGTGACAGTGCTTACAGCATTCTGTTGAGGTTTCAGACTCGATGAATTACTTAATTACATTTATCAAATCCTCCTAATTATTACTTATATATCACCGCTTGATCCAGCTTAACTGCTCCAGTTGGGGCGGCTTGGTGATAGTAGTCGTGGCTCCTGGGGACACACTCCTATGGTTACAGAGAATCTCAGTTGGGTTCCGCCACGGAATAATGTGAGTGAGCGGCGCTATATCGAGTCTGATTTGCTACCTCTTCGTCACCGAGGCCCGTAGAACAGTCGGTAGGGTGTTCGCTTGACAACCTAACTGTCCGGGTTTCAATTCTCGGTAGTGGATGCGCACTGCTGATGAGTCCCAAATATAGGACGAAACGGCCGTCCAGTGCTTTCTGCATTCTGTGACAGTGCTTACAGCATTCTGTTGAGGTTTCAGACTCAATGAATTACTTAATTACATATATATATATATATATATGCATATAAATATTTATATATATACATATATATATATATATATATATATATATATATATATATATATATATATATATATATATATATATTAGGTTGGTGCAAAAATAATATCGTTTTCTCACATGAAGTTGAACGTCAAAAAACAACATTATTTTTGCACCAACCTAATATATATATATTTATATATATATGTATATATATATGTATATATAAATATATATATATATATATATATATATATATATATATACATACATATATATATGCATATATATATACATATATATTTATATATATATTTATATATATATATATATATTTAAATATATATTTACATATATATATATGTATTTTTTATATATATATATACATATTTATATATATATACATATATATATTTATATATATATATACATATATATATATTTATATATATATATACATATATATATTTATATATATATATGCATATATATTTATATATATATATACATATATATATTTATATATATATATACATATATATATTTATATATATATATACATATATATATTTATATATATACATATATATATATATATATATTTATATATATACATATATATATATACATATATATATTTATATATATACATATATATATATATATACATATATATATTTATATATATACATATA
>OZ038505.1:36706633-36794133 GCA_964036315.1 Acanthosepion esculentum
GTTTTATATATAATTTCTCGTGCGACCTAATAATGTTTTTCTTTTCAGATGAAAAATTATATAAAAACTGTCCGAATGTTCTTTTTATCCAAGCGCTTTCGGCTATACATTTAGCCATTTTCAAGGATTATATTTCCACTGTTAGAATTAGAAATAGTTTGTTATATGTATGTTTTATAAAATGTTTAATTTTTTGTTTCAAAACATGGTCAAGATATTATGTCCATGTTCAAAGTTAATATTATTAAGTGTTGGTTTGTTTGTTTTTATTAATAAGGCTTCCATTATTTTCAGCTTTTTTTTGCATGTAGATGACGCTATTATATTAGAGTTGTCGACAAGTATGTTCCGAATAGTGTCCGGTAGGTCTCCATGAATATTTAAATGAGATCTAATTGAGCTATTGTCCGAAAGGTGTAGAGTTAGTCTGTGTGTTAAACAATTTGTAGTGTGGCCTATATAATTATTTACAAAAGGAATACAATTCCTTAATGGGCATTTGAATTCATAAATAATATTTGCTCTATTTAATTTTGTTCTAGGAGGTGAATTGCTATTTTTAACTGTAAGGTTAGAAGTTTTAAATTTTTTATAATAAATAATTAATCTAATTTTTTGCTATTGTCAACTGGTGTTATGCATTTTTTTATAATGTTATTAATTCTGCATTCATCGTGTTTATAATTTTCGTTCATCTGATTTTTATAAAAAATATTAATATTATTGTTTATGTTTCTATTCTCGCCATTATTAGATTGCATGAGAAATTATATAAAAAAATAAATAAAAGCACCTTGTCAGTCGTTTTTAATGAAATGTGCATATATATATATATATATATATATATATATATATATTTTTGTCATCCATAGACAGATTATTTCGCTGTTTCACAGCTCATCAGTGTGGCGAGATGTCCGGTTGCCTCTAGCTAGGATCAAAAACCGACTGAACTGGCGTCAGTCGGAACTTCTACCACTAAGCCGTCGGTGCACGGCAGGGATGAAGGTGAATTTAACGTGTTTATTTTTAGATTTAGATAAACACACAGTGACTGACAGTGACTCAATTCTGCCGAAGAGTCGTGCAATATTAGCTTTAATAGTCGCTGTTTACAAATGCACCCCTCACACCCACAGAGCTCAAACAAAATTTTATTTTTCAGGAGCCAATATTTTTGTCATCCACAGACAGACTGTTTTGCTGTTTCACAGCTCATCAGTGTGGCTAGACGCATCCAGTTGCCTGTAGCTAGGATCAAAACCCAACTGAATTGGCGTCAGTCGGAACTTCTACCACTAAGCCGTCGGCGCACGGCAGGGATGAAGGTGAATTTTAGCGTGTTTATTTTTAGATTTAGATAAACACACAGTGACTGAGAGGGACTCAATTCTGCCGAAGAGTCGTGCTATATTAGCTTTAATATATATATATATATATATGAGTTGAACTGATTGTCCCAAGGAGAGGAGTTAAAATTGTTTTTATCGCTTTTGCCAATTTGTGAGGGGTGCTGTCTGTTCATGAGATGATGGGCAAACTGGGATACCATTTTTCTGGGGTTTAGGGAGACTGTAACTTTTGGGTGTTCTGGGCTGGCATTTTATGAGTCTGTAGCCTGATTTGTTTTCATTTTTAATTAGTTTCCTAAAATCCTTTAATTAATCAGTAATTATTTTCTGGGTTTCTGGGACATATAATGAGGAAGGAATCTGATACTCATGTGTCGAATAGAGGGAAAGAGAGACAAGGGAAAACAACACATGACATACCTAACGGGCTTAAGCAAGTCGATGACAGAACATGGTCTGAGGGAGATAGCAGAGGCAAGAAACTTGTTGAGAGCTGCAAGGGATAGGGGGAAGTGGAGAGCCATGATCGCCTACATCCTGAAAGGACATGGCACATAAAAAGGAAAAGAAAGAAGATATTACATAACTACTAAGTATACTTTTTTGTTTTTATCAAAATTTTTCTGTTTCTTTATACTTTGCTTAGCATCCAGAAGACATCATGCGCTGTCCTAATGTGTCTTTAGATTTTGTTGTTGTACTTTCTGTCCTCTGTTAAAACATACTTCCAAGATATTTAAATTGTTAGAGTTGCTTGACTTTGGCATCTCTAATTTGCAGTTTGCATGTTGAGGTGTCCCTTTTGCTAACAAACATTGGTTCTATCTTCTTGCAATTAATGTCTAGTCCTTTCTTCTCAATTTCCTTCTCTACCTTCTCTCAATTGTCAAGTGTCATCTGCTTATATTATGTTCTTAAGATTGTGGCCACCAATAATGAATCCTGGTAGGACATCTAGTTGCTGGCGATTTATGTTTAGAGCAGGAATTCCAAGTTAACTTAGTATAATTTCAAAATAAATTAATAAAATAAACATTTCACAGAAATGTTTGAGAAATACAAGAAATCTTATGACAACATTTCTCTGTCAATAGAACAGTTAATTCTTCTTTACTTATATATTATCTACAAGTATCTGATAGCAGATTCCTTAATTGTTTTCTTATTCATCAGGAGAGATATAGTCTCCTAAAGAACATCAAATTTTGTCGATAGTATGATTGCAGGAATGAAGAGATTTCATTTGTCTGAAAATTCTTGGTTCCCTAAAAAGTGATGAAAAATATTTTGGAGACAAATACAATGACTTTGACTTTTTAATTACAAAATCTATCTATGTATCTATCACAAATATTCTGCCTTTCATCAATATGACTGATGCTAACCTCCAGCAGAGTGACTTATAACACCTTCTTGGGCTTAAAAAATTGGGATACCTAGATTGTAAAAGAGTAAGTAAAATAAATAAGGAACATAAATTTGACAATTTACCTGCATATGGATAGCTATCTATCTATCTATCTATCTATCTATCTATCTATCTATCATAAACTTTCTGCCATCTATCAGCATGGCTGATGCTAACCTCCAGGAAAGTTACTCATTGCACCTTCTTGGGATAATGTTCTCTTTTGACATGAAATGAAAAGATTATATTGAATCAATTTCTAGGTTTGCTGCAAGAAAATGTGGTTCACTGTATTGTGCTAGATAAATTTTCTCTCCTGAATCCATCTTACCATTTATCTTGGCTATGAATATTGCTGCCATATCTGGTCATATGTTCCTGCTCTATTAGAGATTCTTGATAAAATCCAAAGAAAAATCCGCAGTGTTATTGGTCCTGACCTTACATCAAGGTTTCAGCCTCTTTCCTTACCACTGAAAAGTTTCTTCCCTGTGCTTTTATATAAATACTTTTAAGATAATTGTTCTGCTATGGAAATACACTCATTTTAAAAAATTGTTGTTTCCTCTCCAGCACAGACAAATAATTGTACATATGGGGACAAGTTAGGACTTCATAGAGACTTTGAGGTATTATGGTGAATGTAGTAAGAATGGTAAGTAAGAATGTTTTGTTTTGGTGCAAGGAATGCTGTGGTATGTTTGTGTCAGTGATTGTGGCTAGCTAGGTTTAATTATAAAACAGAAGATCAGCCTTCCCCCATCCCCCCTTATGGCCTTGTGCCACATTTTTTGTATCTTTACAAAATAAATATTACTTTCTGCTATGATACCTAGACTTTATGAATTTAATCACTGTATTAGATTGTCAACAAGGTCTCATCATTTTGCATTTGAATTGGCTAAGCCATAAGTTCTAAGCTAACAGATTTTTCTTTCACACTTCTTACACCTTCAAACTTTCTTTTGGCTTCAACTTTAATTTTCAAAAATTTAAATGCAATGTCAATCATTGTCTACTGTCTTCTTGATTCCTCTTCTTTTATTTTTCTCTCTCCTTAAGAATGTTTTTCTTTTTCTTATTCTTTCAAATTCTTGTCTCTTAGGTGCTTTATTGCCTTGCTTTTGTGGGGGAAATGATTTTAAAAAATAGATCTCTTGCTGAAAATATTGTTGATACAAAACATTTATGAATTAAAAGGACTTCTATTACAAGTGACCTTTCCCTGTTGGATGGTTATACGAAACACCAGTCACTACTGCGAGCATTAAATTTAATATGATGCTGGAAACTTTTCTTCATGTGCTGAATTTGTTTCAAAATATACGTTCTTTTGGACATCTATAGTTCTTCTCACTATATTTAAACCAGGCTTTCATTGGGAATCTGCTGCATTTAATAATTTTTCAAGAATGTTGAACCTTTTCATCATAGGGCTACTTTGAGGAAGCTGGGAACCATCCAGATGCTCTTTTTCTATTAAATACCCATTATAATTTTCCTTAGATAACATTTTCACTTTTTACCCATATCCAACCTTGGTCAGATAACATACAAACACATACATGTTTGCTAATATACGAACCCTATTTTCATCAAAGTGATAATACAATGCAAAAAAGACACCAATTTCATGCTATTGAACAAGCTTTTAAAAATGTTATTCTTTTTCTTCTAACCAATTTAGTGAAGTTTTCTCTTATTTAATCTTAACAGAATTAAAATATTTTGAATTTTATTGTGAGTTCTCTTATTGAGATTCTTGGAATATTTTCCAACACAAATTTCAGATAATTTTAGCCTAGTCTTTCATGACTTCCTGAAGTTCTCACTGAAATGATTATTTCCTTTTCAGCATCTAACTTTGGTTTAGATTGTCACTACCTTCACCCAAGGTGCATTGAACTGACGCTTGACAATGACTGCAGTCCTTGCAGAACATCACAGATTCTGATCAACTGAAGTGGGAGAAACTGTGAGGTTTGCCTTAAGTCCACCATGCTGTAGGATACCCGCAGTCACAGAATTGGAGACATCTGCAATGTTCTATGAGCCGAGACATGACCTTTCACTGCTGGCTTGGATCTGTCTGCCACAGGCAACATTCTAAATCTGTAATTTGTATTTCTCACAGTATCTGCTCCATTTTCAATCCAAAATGTGATTTTCATTCATTAAAAGCATTGTCACCATATGCAGAATTAATTATACTCAAAATTTCAGCTACATAATGGCCAGGTTTGAACTCATACGAAGATAAAATGTGAAAATCACGAATGCTTTCATGCATTTGATTTTTCTTCCTGCTCAATTAAAATCTAATCCATTTGTCGAGTTTTCGTTTCCTGTGGTTTGCTCTTGGATTATTTGAAATGTATTTAATTTAACCACATGTTTTCTCACAGTGGTTTTTGGATCATTTTCCATCATAGCCTTGAAATCTTTATCATCAATTAACAGTTTCGGCATACCTCTCTCCTGATTTCCTAAAATGAAATCTTGGCTTGGAAACTTTAGAAACCAATATGCTACTGTTCATTCCATACACGGAATTTATATTTTTCCATTTCATATACGGAATTTTTATTAAATTGAATTTTATTTTTTTAAATTGAAAAAAGTTTCTTAACTCACACTTCTTGTTTTAGGGAATCTCTTCCAGCTTCTTTTCTCTGGGTGTTGCAGGCATATGCTGGTTGTGTGTCTAAGTTGGAAAACACATGTCTCCAGGTAGATTTATCCCACAACAAAAATGGCAGACTCGGAATATGAGTCTGAATAATAATAGAGTCATCACAAAAATATATATGTATATAAACAAAGGCTAAGTATCTATTAACAACACAAAGGTATCTATAGACAATAGGATTTTGTTGCATGTTACAAAACAATGCATATGAAAGAAGAAAGCATTTAAACTAGTGAAGGTGTTTGTGTAGAAGTAAACGTGACAAACATGCGTGATAGACACATGTGTATATATGCATGTGCATCAGAATGTTCAAAAGTCAACAGAAGACCAAAGGAAGTGAATGCGCCTCAGTGACAGCATTCTTATCTATGTGCAACCTACATCTTAACATCCCTGAATGAAATAGAAAAAAGCAAGAATGTCACTGCCTATTTATAGGCTAGAGAGTGGCCCCTAGTAACATTATTTTAGGAAAGTAAGTGGGGTAACCCTACATGGATCAACAAAGATTTTCGAAAATCCAAAAGCAATTTACCATCTAAAACAATAGATTCAACTGAAATTTCAACTTGCCTCTCTGAGCTGCTATCCAATACTCTACCATGCCTCCTCTACAAGTATATATATATATATATATATATATATATATATATATATATATATATATATATAGGTAAAAATATCAGATAGAGTATATCAGTATGAGATGCTCATAAATATTCATCAGGCTAAATGAAAAGTTTAGGTAAATTATGGAGGATGCTAAATGACATAATTTAATGTCTAAGAAATGAAAACGAGTAGATGATGTTGAATTTTTTATGCAGTTAATATTTGAAATATTTTAGTTTGCGAGTAATTTATGCATTATATATTTAAAATAACAAGAGGTTATGAATTTAGACATTTTCTTTTAATTTATTAATATTTTCATGGTCCTGTATGTTGGCTTGGGAAAGAAGTAATTCTTTCTGGAATGGAGAAATTTTGAAAAAATCTGGGGCATATATTAGGTTTATGCAAAAATAATGTTGTTTTTTGACGTTCAACTTCATGTGAGAAAACAACATTATTTTTGCACCAACCTAATATTTATATTTTGATAAAATTCGATAGTGGTTGAATTTATTTCTATCTATAAATAATGCATTTGATAAGTTGTTGTGTATAAGATCCTTTTGGCTTCCATAGATTTTTTTTTTTTAAATTTCTGCAAGTTTTCTCTATGTATTGTGAATAGCAGTTGCAAGAGTTTATTATTATTCAGAATTATTATTGTTATGCCAACCTTTGGTTCTGATCATATCTATAATAGTTTGGGATGTGGTTATAATTATTTTGATATTTTAGGATTGGATAAATTGTTTTGGATAGCAGATGTTAGGGAGTTAGTAGCTAGTATTATATGTCTAGTTTATCTAATTTATTATCATTGTTATTGTTGTTAAAAATGTTATCTTTTTTGTGGTTGTATAATTTGCATACTTATTTTTTAGCATTGTGGATGAAATATTGGAGGTTTCTGAAAGGGTTTTCTATGTATATTTTTTCTTCAGGTTTGGGGCTGCACTTTTTTCACCCTAAGCAAGGCGGGAAGCCACTAGCAGGCAAGGGGTTACAGAGCTTGGGGCAAGAACAAAGCAGAGTGATAGAGGAAAGGATGAAGAGAAGGATAGTGGATAGATCAAGGCATCTGGAGACGTTGATTGACATTACATTTGAATAGTTGGCGATTATAGCTATCAGGAAAACAAGAAATGGGGAGAGAGTTCCCACAGGCGAGAAGTGTGAGACATGAACCTATTGAAGTAGAAGAGATGGCTATGTTTAAAAGTTAAACAGAATCCTATAATTATTCCAGGTTTTATCCCATTGTAGTGGTGTGAATAAAAATTTATAAGGTCATTATTGTTGGTAGATTTTCTGTAAATCTTCAATTCAATGTCATTATTAGTTCTAAAATTAGTTTTTAATTTTGTTTATATTTACTTATTGCAAAATTTTCACATTTGCCTTGACAATGTTTGTCAGAGGATAAAACATGTCAGACATGGTAAGTTTTCTTTTTGTTTGTACTAATGTTAATGAAAGGAATCTTCCTTTATGAGTGATAAAGCTAACAAGAATACAAATAATGCTAGCATGTCCACTGCATGTGTATCCGATGCGCCGGTCTTTTGGTTGGTGGGACCAGTGAAAAATCAGCAAGCCACCACAGTCCTTGCAAGAAGAGATGTAATGAAGATTGCCGGCTGGAATGTCCGCACTCTTCACGACGAAGGAACGCAGTCTCTCACCATCAAGACTCGTATGGTGTTTGTGTCACCTGTCTGTCAGAGGTCCGCCTCCCGGATAGCGGGCATAGAATAATCAAAGTGCCAGAGTTTGACTGCTTCTACCACCTTTACCATAGTGGAGTGGAGGACAACAGCGGGCTTTATGGAGAGGTGATTGCTCTCAGCCCAGTAGAACGGGCAGCACTGCTCGCTTGAGAACCAGTCTCCCACAGGCTGGCCATGGTCTGTCTCAAAAGCGCTGTTATAAATGTCACCATCATCTCCGTCTATGCACCGACACTGAATGCAGCAGAGGAGGACAAGTACATCTTCTACCGCAACCTACAAGCAGTTGTAGATCGTACCCCTTCCACTGATCTTCTAGTGGTGGCAGGGGATTGGAACATTCGCACAGGTCCAGCAGATGAGGGCACCAGACATGTTCTAGGTCGATTTTCCCTCGATACATGGTGTGACAATGGCGACTGCCTAGTTAACTTTGCGGTCGCAAATCGTCTTGTGGTTACTAACACTCGTTTCCAGCACCCTCGATGACATCTCATCGCCTGGCGCTCCAATGACGGTCATACGTCTAACCAGATTGACTACATTCTGGTACGGGCAAGGTGGGGAAGCTCTGTACTCAAGCTTATCGGGGTGCAGATACGGGTAGTGCGCATGAATCGAATCATACACTTGTCCACGTGAGCCTCCGTCTGCGACAGCGGGCAAGGAGATCCATCAAGATCTCAAAGCAAATCAACGTCGCTAATCTGAAGCTACGCACAGGAGAACAGTTCATGTCGGAACTTCACAGTCGGTTCTCTTTCCTCCAACCAAGCTCAGAGCCCCAACCAGAAATTGAATGGCAGGCTCTCAAATCTGCCATCATCGAAGCGGCACACGCCCATCTTGGGGAGAGCCTTTGGCTGGTGGGGAGGGTGAGGGTAGCGCGATTGATGGGAGCTATGAACTTTCGTGATCTACGGCGCCATGCAACTTGCTCCATCCACGCTGACCGAAATGCGCACTGGCGTGCCTTCGCTGAGGAGACTGAGCATGCAGCGGCCTGTAGCGACCCTTGCAAACTCTACCGGATGGTGAGACAGCCAAGCTGCGGAACTGCGGGGGTGAGTGAGACACTTTGCTCCCGTGACGGTGCTATTATCGTGGGTCTGGGCAAGCAGCTAAATTGGTGGAAAGAGCATTTTAACGAGCTACTCATTCATTCAACTCCAGTGATGGATGTGGCCGTTGAACCGACCAATGAATATGATTGCAACACTGCACCCCCAAGGTAGATGAAGTGCGAGAAATTCTGCACCATCTGTGTAACAGCAATCTGCCACCATCGAAGTGGCACACACTTGTGAGGATGGTATACCTGCCGAAGTATATAAAGCCGTACCAGATGTATTCTCCTTGTGGGTGCATTGTGTCTTCAATGCGGTCTGGCTCTCTGAGACCTACCCTGCCAATTGGAGCAAGGCCATCCTGCTATCTTTCTTCAAAAAGGGTGATAGGAAACTCTGCTTGAATTATAGAGGAATCAGCCTCATCGACGTGGCAGCCAAAGTATTTGCAGTGCTTCTCCTGCAAAGATTTCAGGGCATCTGTGATCTGCGAACTCGCCCGTCTCAGCGTGGATTCCGCCCGGGCACAGGATGTGTTGATCGGATCTACAACCTGCGGCGCACCCTCGAACAATGCTGGGCATACCAGCAACCAACAGTCCTCTGCTTTGTTGACTTTGCAGCTGCTTTCGACTCCGTTGATAGAGACTCACTCTGGCGTATCATGGAGGTCGATGGCATGCCCGCTAAACTTTTTCATCTCATCAAGGGTTACTACCAGTCAACGCGAGTCCATGTTTGTGCTTATGGTGAGGAGTCGGGGACATTTGAGGTGAAGACTGGTGTGCGACAAGGGTGTGCCCTATCCCCTACCCTATTCAACTACACAATTGACTATATCCTCAGCAAGGCTCTTCAGGGCTACACTGGAGTTGCGATTGGTCGAAATGTCAGGGTGTCTGATCAGGCCTACGCGGACGACATTGTCTTGGTCGGATCGAACTGTGACAATGTGCAAGCAGCGATCAACCATGTGCAAGCTGCAGCACGGGATGTGGGTATGACCATCAATGCCTCGAAGACCAAAGTTATGCCATCCCTGGTTGATCCGATCAACTGGCGGCCACTGACACTGGATGGGGTCAATCTGGAGGACGTGCAGTCTTTCGTTTATCTCAGTTCAACCATTATACCATCCAGGCAGGCTGCTGCTGAGGTCGAACGCCATATAGGAGCTGCAAGGTCTGCATTTGGGCATCTCAAGCAGTCACTATGGGGGCGTGGAGAGATTTTTGCGGCTACGAAAGGGCTCATCTATCGGGCTATTATTTGGACATTCCTTCTCTATGGCTGTGAAACGTGGCCACTTAGAGTGGTTGACCTACGAAGGTTTGAAGTGTTCGACAACGATTGCCTTCACTGCATTCTACGATGCCACCGAGTCGATCATGTGCCCCCAACCATGCTGTGTCGTCGCCTGAGTCTCCGTCTTCTTCCACCCATCCTGCTCCAGCATCGGCTCCGAAGCCTGGAGGGAGAGCTCATCCGCGATGTACTTCTCCCTCCTTCTCTTCCTGGCTGGCGAAGACATGTTGGTGGGCAGCTGAGGGTGTGAGCTAGCATGATCAAGGATGACCTAGCAGTACTATTGGGTCCACAAGTAGTTGGTCTTCAATGATGGAATTGCAAGTGGTCCGGCATTTCGACCAGGGTGAAAATAGATACAAGTCAAGTCAAGTATGTTAATGAAATATATATAATTGCTCTGCTCATTGGGAATATATATATATATATATATAATCAACTCTCTCGTCATATTTGATGTATGAGGGTCAAGCAGCTCAGTTCCTAGGAACCAACAGCCCAGATACCAGCACAAATGATTTCATTATAGTGGTAAAGGCTTTGTGAAGAACCAACCACACTTTTTGAAGGGCCAAATACAGAGACCTGGTGCACCACGTACCACAAGGTCCCCAAATAAACCTCCACAGGTTTGAATCCAGAGTTGTTGTTCTCCTAGACAAGTTGCCATCCAAGGCTAGAGAACCCAGTCTTCCCTGCTATTTACCCATAGCTGGAGGGAGAAGAAGTGGATTAATACCTTTCCAAAGTGTATTAGCACATAAGTGAATGTAATGTATTTGAGTGCAATTTTAACTCAGCCCTCCAACTTCCTCATTTCGAGCCACTATCCACAACTCCACCATGCCTTCATATATATATATATATATATATATATATATATATAATTTGGTAAATAAATATGTATAGTAAAATGTTTTATATAGTAAATATATAAATAAGTTGAATCATAATTTGCCTTTAGATATGTACTTTGATGTAAAAGTTTATAAAAACTGAAAATACTTTTTATACACATGGATAAAATAAAAGATACAAAAATTTTAAACTGGGTCTCAAGGCTGCTGAATCTGGCTGTAGATTTCAAGAAGTAGAAAAAAATTATGCAATATCCTTCCGTACTATCTAAAATAGTAATAAATTGCAAGGTGATGAGAATAGGGACAACTAGGGTAAATTTTAATAAAACAGGGCAATTTGAATAAGGATATCCTGGGTAGATTTTAATAAAAAGGTGTGATTGAAATAAGGATATCCTGGGTAGATTTTAATAAAAAGGTGTGATTGAAATAAGGATATACTGGGCAGATTTTAGTAAAAATGTGTGATTGAAATAAGGATATCCTGGGTAGATTTTAATAAAAAGGTGTGATTGAAATAAGGATATCCTGGGTAGATTTTAATAAAAAGGTGTGATTGAAATAAGGATATCCTGGGTAGATTTTAATAAAAAGGTGTGATTGAAATAAGGATATACTGGGTAGATTTTAAGAAAAAATGTGTGATTGAAATAAGGATATCTTGGGCAGATTTTAAGAAAAAAGGTGATCAGAATAAGGACATCCTGGGTAAATTTTAATAAAATGGGTCAATTTGAATAAGGATATCCTGGGTAGAGTTTAATAAAAAGGTGTGATTGAAATAAGGATATACTGGGTAGATTTTAATAAAAAGGTGCGATCAGAATAAGTATATCCTGTGTAAATATTTCTGTCAAAAAGAAAAATCATACTGTCTATTTGAAACTCAAAGGTAGTGTACTTATCAGATAAATATAATTATATCCTGGAAGTTTTACCTACACTGGATGGTCAATAACAATTTGCAGATTTGCATAACAGAATCTGACAAAGATATGTCTGAAGTATTAATTACTGTCTGCAAATTATCTATCTATGCGTATGTTTTCTTTTGTTTGTTTCATTGTCTAATTTTCATTCGTTTATCATAAAGCGATGATTTAACACCTAGATTTTTTTCTGGTAATATTGGTCACGTGACTAAGGGAAGTGGAATCTCTCCCAGACTGTTCTCACCTGACATTACACCTTGGAAAGAAAAAAAAAACAAATATTGATAATTTGTTTATAATTTGCACACTTTCTTTTAACACCATTTTAAATGATTTCACTTAACTTTTGGTTCGTGACAGAAATCATTCGTACTTAAAATAATTTTAAGCAATCAACACAAAAAAAAAAAAAGATAAAGTTACTTTAATATTATTATTGTTTTTATAGCATTATATTACCTTAAATTGCATGTGTATATATACAGTGTCCAATGGATAAATTGTCGTCTAAATTACACAAAAATGAAAGTAACATTGACATCACATTTTAACAGATATATATATGAAAATCACACAAAAATATCTTGAAATACTAAAGAGTCACTTTATTCAATAAAATCACCATTGACTTCAACCATGGCTTCCAGACAACTTTGGAATCTCCTGCAACTCTTCTGGCTGGTCTCCTTGTTAAAGTTGGTGAATGCTGCCATAATCCTTGTCTTCAGTACATTTTTGGTGCTAAAAGTAGTTTTATTGGTCTCTCTCGCTCAGCTGCATCCGCACATAACAATCAAAGGGGTTGCAGTTTGGGGAGTTAGGTGGCTAGATGTAAGGACTGATGTGGTTGCAGAAATTGTCTGAGAGCCATGACTGGGTTCTCCTGCTTGTGTGGCATGGTGCAGAGTCCTGTTGCTTGACACAGGTTCTTCCAGCAGCCACCCTCTTGACCCAGAGAAATAATACCTCCTCAAGGCACTTGATGCAGACCTCTGTGTTGAGTCTGAGGCCATGTGGAAAAAGGAATAGAGGCATAACATTGCAATTACTAGTCATCACTCCAAACAACTTCGTAATCATCATTAGACTCATCCAACTCTTTCCGAATCCTCTGCACTGTTCTCAAATTAACACCCAAATACACTGAAATATTCGCATTAGAGCTTCTGGCAGGAATGCCAAGCAGTACAGTATGTCACTTCAAAATTTTGGTTGGAGTGAATTGTGTCATGGTGCTCTTTTTCTCACAGATGGTGCCCAACAGACCCTGCTATACTGTTCACTCAACAAAATCAAAAACAAATAACGTGCATGTGCAAAATTAACATATCAAATGCCGACAATCTACTCATTATACCCTGTATGTATATAAATGGAAAATGGTGATATATATTTTTTTAAAGAGAAGAGAGAAGCCGCAAATGTTTTTGGTCATAATGTGTATTTTTTAAATACATATTATACTTTATTTTCCATATTTTTGCTACATGTTTTTCTGGTCTTGTGACTTTCATCAGGAAGAGACTGGTTATTTCTACATATTATTTAAAAGAATTAATTTTCCTTATGTTTTTCAATGTTAAACAGTTGTCTTTTGTGTGTAGTAGTAATCCAAATTTTCTTGGACATTACTACTACACAAAGGAAAATTAATTGAATCTAACTGGTTTGCCTCCATTTTTAACCATTGCGTTTATCTGTACTGACTCCACCACAACCACCTGAACTTCCTTACCCTTCTGTATCTATATAACTCCTTCAGTTGGCTGGAAAGTATAGATCTGTAAGGTAGTTCCACAAGTGAGAAGTGTGCGTGAAGAAACTGTTAGTGTAGAATATATGGCTACATCTAGCCAGCTCAGCTGTAAATTGATGAGATCTCAATGTCAATCTAGTGCTACACTTAAATTCAAAAACTGTAGCTACCATAGTGAAGAGCTCATTCATAAAATTACTATGAGAGTATTTATAGAAAAGACATAGAGAGGCAACCTTATGGTGATGGGAAAGTTACCAGAGTTGAGCCACTGGATCATGACCAATAATATTGCTGATTCTTCTTTGGATTTTATCAAGAAGCCCAAAGTAGATAACAGGGGCACTGGGCCATATATGAGAGCGATATTCTAAGCATGGTTGAATGGTAAACGGGTAAGATAGATTCTGGAGAGAAAAATTGTCTTGCCTGATATAGTGAACCGGCTTTCATAACAACTGAACTAGCAAGGGATTCAGTATAGTTTTTCCACTTCATATCAGCACAGAAGGTGAGCCCAAGAAGGCACAATGGATCACTTTTCTGGAGGATAGCATCAACCACACACACACACACACACACACACACACACACACACATACATACATATATATATATATATATATAGTGGGGAAAATAAGTATTTCATCCCCTGCTGATTTTCTGAGTTTGCCACCTTACAAAAATAGGAACGGTCTATAATTTTCAGAGTAGGTCCATCTAGAAAGTGAGAGACAGAATATAAAAAAATTCTAGAAAATTACATTATATTAATTTTCGAACATTTATTTCTATTTTATTGAAAAAATAAATATTTCATCCCATACCAAAACATAAGTCTTTATTTAGTGAAGAAACCCTTGTTGGCAAGCACAGCAGCCAGATGTTTCCTGTAGTTGGTTACCAAGTTTTTACAGATCCAAGGGGGGATTTTGGCCCACTTCACTTTGCAGATGCTCTCCAAATCCTTAAAGTTTTGAACTTGAAACTTCAGCTTCGTCCACAGATTCTCTAAAGGATTAAGGTCCAGAGACTGACTACGCTACTCCGTTACCTTAATGTGCTTCTTCTTGAGCCATTCCTTTGTTGCCTTAGCCATACGCTTTGGTTCATTGTCATGCTGAAACACCCATCCATGACCCATCTTCAGTATCCTGGCTGAGACAAGGAGGTTTTCACACAAGATTTCCCTGTACTTGGCCCCATCCATCTTTCCCTCCACTCGGTGCAGTTGTCCTGTCTCCTTAGCAGAGAAACAGCCCCAAACCATAATGTTTCCACCACCATGCTTAATGGTTGGGATGGTGTTCTTGAGGTCTAAGTCAGCTTTTTTTTACCTCCAAACATGATGAGTCGAGTTGATACCAAAAAGCTCAATTTTAGTCTCGTCTGACCACAACACTTTCTCCTAATCCTCCTCTGAATCATCCAGGTACTCATTTGCAAATTTCTGAGGGGCCTGTACATGTGCCTTCTTGAGTAGGGGTCCTTGCAGGCACTACATGATTTCAGTCCACTATGACACAGTGTGTTACTAATGGTCTTCTTGGTGACTGTAGTCCCAGCTGCCTTGAGATCATTAACAAGCTCTTGCTGCGTAGTTCTGGGTTGTTTCCTCACAAAATCACGAAAGTGTTTCACATCATAAGCAATTTTAGTACATGTACTAGCACCTCATGATCTAATTCAGGATCAATTACAGTGTTCTAAACATCTACTAAAACTACATGTTTTGATGATATCACAAACTGATCAAATCACCAAAAGAAGGCTTCTCAATTTCATTAGGCTCATAATCTGCTTGCAATGTCAAGTGAATAAGTGCCATCCAAAGAAGGACTTATGAGCCAGGAAACACCCCTTGAACGGATATCAAAATAGGCTGAGATTCAACCTCCCTGACACATTACCCTCATAGTCTCTTGCAATGAGTTAAGTTTTCTGTACACAAAAGATATACACAAGGCATTGGAGATTGCAGGAAAAACAAGCCCTTTTACACTCTAAACTCAACCCTTCAAACTCGCTAACCAGAGAGACATAAACAGTACTTACTTTTGTTGCACTTTTGGGACGAATATGCCTGGGGTCAGGATACCAAAGTCCTGTCCCATAGAGCCTTGGCCCATTTCATTTTTAATAGCCAACCCTCTCCTGGGGTCTAGGAAAAGTTTGACAGCTCTGCATGAGGAGAGAGACCCTCCCAGAACAAAAACAATTTCACCACCATATCATTCTCTATCTAGGCCAGTGGAGTTTCTGATTCTCTGGCCGAATTAGCCTCCCCAGCATCAACCAAATTTGCCATTTGCCTGGACCTACTTAAACAACAGTTAAAAGCATATGGGTATGCAGGAAATTCTTTAGGTCTTCTACACGTTTACCTTCAATCATTTTAAAGTTTAAGAAGACATTCAAGTCTTCCAGATGTTGTTGCTGCTGCAAGCTTTTTTTTTGCGTATGTACAGGTTCACACATCTGGTATGATATCTTGGTTTATAGTTCAATGTTATTTGTGTGAGAGCTCTGCTTCTGGACTACCCAAAGAGGAGCTCCACAATCTCTTGATTGCTAATGGTGGTGGTGGTAATGGTTGTATGGGTGGTAGTGATGGTGATTGAAGGTGGTGGTTCCAATGACTGTGACTTGGAAGGTAACAGGGATTTTTTGAGGGTATGGATTTGGGAGTGGACAAATCAGGTCGGGATGGGGATACTGATTTTTCATTTTTTCTTGAGATGATTGAATTGTGGGGGAAAAAAATACCATAATATCATAATATTGAGACATAGTAGCAATTAAAAAACAGGTAAACCAGTTTATCATTTGTCTCACATCAGAGCAGAAATAGAGGAAAAAATGTGCATAACAAATAAAAAAATATGCAATCCAGACAAGTGTTATATGCAAGAAAATATAACATTAAATGCTATTTATGTTTAAGCTCACCAACCACTTCTTGTGCTTGCAAAGGATGGCTGGTTGGACTTAATATACACTGATTCCAACAGCTGTTTTTTTAATCATTGCCATATTTTGGTATTACCATTTTATGATATTATATATTTTTGTTACGCCTCTTTTTTGTTATGAATTGTTTCCTTTGTGTCACAAATTGCTTTTTAATATATCTGCTTTTATTGTGCTAATAAAATTTTATACCCCAGCGAAAATAATTTAATAATTTCAAATCAATTATATTAGTTCATTACATATTCAAAGTAATTTAGCACATTAGACAATAGCTGTACTACTGAGGATATATTCATGAATTAAAAAAAATGTTGGCGTGATTTCGATCTAATTATCTGTTCTAATTGAATTGAAAGTAATGATTTTCAAAACAAAAGTATGAGCAAGTCAAAAAGGGCAATTGGACGATATGAGGATGGCAGTGTTAACTGCTTATTTGTCTAGTGCATAGCAAAACAATGTGTTCTCCTTTTAAGTAAGAATGTAGTGCAATTTAAGATTTGAAATACATACCTGTGCCAAGCTTCAGCTGAATTTGAGTGACAGCTTTGCTGTCTATCCATTCATATACACACATACATACTTCCATAGAAAATTTTATATACTGTGGTGCAAAATGATTATTTTTATCATTTGAGGATATTAAGGAAACTGTCTGACGTCACTTGATGCAAAGAGATATTTCTGTTTTACTGCTAGAAAAGTGTCCGATTAAAAACATTGCACAAAACTGGCTTATTTTTATTCATTTTAATTCTGGAATTCTGATGTCATTTTAGTGAGAAGAAAAAAAAAGCAACTTTTTTGGCATATTAACGTTTTAATTTCTATTATCTTCTATCCAATACAAGGCCCAAGGGCCACTCAAAGAAGAGGGTTGCTGAATGATATATTTTTATTCATTTTAATTCTGGAATTCTGATGTCATTTTAGTGAGAAGAAAAAAAAAGCAACTTTTTTGGCATATTAACATTTTAATTTCTATTATCTTCTACCCAATACAAGGCCCAAGGGCCACTCAAAGAAGAGGGTTGCTGAATGATATATTTTTATTCATTTTAATTCTGGAATTCTGATCTTATTGTAATGGTGATTTGGCAGATGTGGCACAAGGCCGAAAGTATGGGGCACCCAGTGAGGATCGAACTCACTACTCAGGCATAATTGTTCTAGCGAGACAAGCTTGCTAACCATTACCCTGCCTCAAGGTGCCCCGATCTTATTGTAATGAGAGGAAAAAATAAAATGATATTTGTAACACATTAACGTTTTTCTCTCTACCGTCTTCCACCCAAAATAAGGCCCAAGAGCAATTCAAGCTAGAGGGTTGTTAAATATTGTTGTTGTAGAGGAATCAAAGTAGTAGGACTTCTGTTTGTGTCTCAAACATTATGCTTGAACTCATGACCTTTAGTGTTCTACTTCAATTTAATAATATTTTATTTGTGATCTAACTAATTCCATTGGCTAAAAAAAGTTTCCAATAGTTTTCCTACATAACAGTACTGCGATTCAAAATCTGTAAAAGAAAAAGTGAATCACAGAGGCTTGATATTTCTCTGACTCCTGATTGGTCAATTAATGCCAATATCATGTTTTCCACTATGTCCACACAGTTAACATTAATTTACCGCCAAAAATCTGTCTATGTGTTTCAAGCCTATCATGTGACATACAATATTATAAATACAAGAAACATTTTCAGCTCTTCCTCTTTTGCCTTCTCTCACCCACAAGATGTAACGTTAGAGAGATTACATTTGTCCCTTGAGGATAAACATTATGAAACACGTATACACACATACTCACATGTATGTACGCACATCTACAACATCTATTCATTCCTTCATCTACAAGGACACTTCATCTACAAGGACTCACTTCTAACAGTGAGATTTTCTTCAGCAGCAAACATGCCATCCAAGAGAATATAACTTTCGCCTCTTGTCATTATTAACCAGTGAGCTTTGCAGCATCAAACAATTCGCCAAACAAATTCATGCTGTTCAAATCTTTGAAGTTTCTAAGATTTCCTACCATAATACCAAACTTCAAAATTCACTCACTCACCAACAAACTACATTTCAATTTTAACATCTATGATTTTTACTGAGACAACAAAAATTCTACTCAAAGAACATACAGTTTGCCAAACAAACATTTTATTCAAAAAGCAACTTTGAACATAACCTAACACAAACTTACTTCGAGTTAACTCTTACAGCCAAAAGTTTCTTAATATTTAATGCACAATTTAGTCAAAGCTTAAAAGTTTATCCTTTAAACACAAAATTCAATTTTTGATGTCAACCAACACTTCATTTACCAACTTTGAATACAACAAACTTTCTAGGAAAAACAAAACTTACTTTCTTTAAAAGACTTTACTCATTTGTTGAATCAACTTTATTCACATAATATTTAAGCTTTCATCTGTTTCATTAACAAAAAATATATATTCAGTATTCAACAGGTAAAGAAAGATAGCTTTTACCTTAATCTCTAGTATCAAACTATAACAGAAATTTACGATGTAAAATATTTTTAATCTGAACTGATTAATTCTTTGAAAATCCTTTTACTGACAGGGACAATGAACAAACTATCTATCTGTCCTAAAGAACATTCTCATTTTACAGACAACCTAGTACTGCACTTAAATTCATAAAGCCTAGATATCATTGCAGAAAATTCACCAAAACATTTACCATGGAATAAATTACAGTATATATCTACAAAAACGAATAATCCTTTAAGCCCAAGCAAAGCAATAAAGTTCACTGAAATGCAAGGGTTACTGATTATGAGAGAGTATGAGAAAAAAGCTCTATTAAGGTGAGAGAACAATAAAAGAACAGGAATTAAGGTGTCAAAAAATAATGATTGACATTGCATTTCAATTTTTGAAGATCAAAGTTGACTGGAAAGCAAGAAGCAGGTAGAGAGTTCCACAAGCAAGAAGTGTGATAGAAGAAACTGTTAGCAAAGAAATTACAGTTACATTTTACCCATTTTGACTGTAAACTGATGAGAAGTTATCACCAAACAAGTACTGTATTTACATTCATAAAGTCTAGGTACCATAGCAGAAAGTTCATCAGAACAGTTACCCTGAAAGTCTTTATAGAACAGGCGCAGAGAAGCTATGTGGGAAAGGGACTGAAACCAGGATGCCAGGTCAGGACCAATATCATTGCAGATTCTTCTTTGAATTTTATCAAAATCTATAAATATATAACAGGAGCACCAGACCAGATGTAGCAGCAATATTCAAAGCAAGATCCAACAGTAGACTTATAAATATGTAAAATGTATTCTGACAAGAAAAATTGTCTAGTGCAACATAGTGAAGCAACTTTCTTAGCTACAGAATTAACAATTAGATCGAGCATAGAAATCAAGATAATCTAAGAATATCTGATTAGAAAAGAAATGAGAGTCAAAAAATAATATCTGCCATCTTTTGGAGCTCCAGAATTTTAACACTGAATTGTTCAAGAGACACATGACCTTGTGGAATAATTTGTTGGTTAAAGTTTTTAATGATTCCCAAACTAAACTTCTCTCCATTAATCATGTGAGAGTCTCCTCACTGCCTTCCATCACCATAGCTAATGCTAACCTCCAGGAGAGTGACTTGGTTTGCCTCCTCAGACTAACGTGCTCAGCCGACATGAAGTGGAACGACTATATTGAATCCATTGCTAAGTCAGCTGCTCAGAAAGTTGGTTCACAAGTGTCGTGCAAGACAATTTTTCTCTCCACATTACATATCTACCATTCAGCCATGCTTAGAATTTTGCTGCCATATATGGTCGAGTGCACCTGCTATTTACCTTGAGCTCCTTGATAAAATTCAAAGAAGAATCAGCAATATTATTGGTTCAGATCTGCCAGCTTGGCTTCAGTCCCTTTACCGCAGCCGTAATGTTTGCTTTTTTATAAATATTTTTATGGTAATTGTTCAGGTGAGCTCTTCGTTATGATATCTAGACTTTTAGAAATTTAAGCACAGTACTAGACTTGCACCAATATCTCATGAATTTACAGTTGAGCCGGTTAGATGTAAAGATAAATTCAATGCTAGCAGTTTCTTTTCTCACACTTCTCTCTTGTAGAACTCCATTTCGGCTTCATACTTAATCTGCAAAAATTTCAATGCAATGTCAATTGCTATATACTTATTACTTTTTCATCTTCCTGCTCATTATTAATGTTTTTGTTCCTTATTCTTTCATACCATATAACCCTTTGTGTCATAGTGGCTTTAGAGCTTTGCATGGGGTGATGCCAATAAAAAAAAAAGAAAGTTTATCACTGGATCTGGTAATGCTTAAGATCCAAACATTCAAGTTCAGTGGAAGAAATAGGGAAGCTAGAAATATCCTCTAGTGAATTCCGGCCTGATGATTGCATCCATTATGAAACAGCCTGTCACTTCTGAGTGTTGACCTCAATGTTCACTTTTATATATATATATATATATATATATATATATATATATATGTTGGGCACCTCGAGGCTGTGTAATTGTTAGCTAGCTTGTCTTGCTACGAACAATTACAACTGAGTAGTGAGTTTGATCCTCAATGGGTGCCTCATACTTTCGGCCTTGTGCCACATCTAAGCTACACTTGGAAAATGACTGTGTGTGTGTGTGTGTTTATATATATATATATATAAAAGTGAAGATTGAAGTCAACACTTAGAGGTGACAGGCTGTTTCATGCTAGACACAATCATCAGGCCACATGTGTTGTTTTTTGTCTGGCCTATTTATATATACGGGTCAGTGGTGCATTGTGGGTAGTCTATTTTGGCGGTTATTTTGCTGGAAGTCGTTTATTTATTTATTTCAGTTAATTTATTTTGCTTGTTTTTATTTATTTTTATAAATTTTCAGAAAACTTAAAATGATTACTTGGTTACTTATTTTAGTTCAGCATTTTACTTAGAATTATTGCCACATAATGCAAATAGTCAGTGCCTTATTTAAACAAATTAACAATAAATAATTAACAGTGTTTTTTATAACCATCTGTCATATTGCCAACTCAGGTTGTTTTTACATTTATATAAGTAACAAAGGATTCATTCTAAGTAATGTGGTTAACCAAAATAATGGCTGCATAATTTGTTGCATTTATAAAACCTTAAATGAATACTGGATTTTTCCATGAGCCACTAACTAATATTAAATATTTAAAAGGCTATGCGTAATAAAAGATTTTATTTTAATTTTTTAATTAATACCAAATTTTACAGTGGGGATTAATAGGTAAATTCAGCGATAAATATTAATTATGTAGAAGGAATATTAAACAGGGAAGATTTCTTATCAAAATTCAGCTAAGAATGTCATTTCAAGCGAGAGATTTTTTTATCTATTCCCCAATCATTGCTCAATAAACCAACCATGTGCACCGGATATTTCAAATATTTGGATCCATTATGCAGTGTTTAAAAAAAAATTCATATCACCTGTCTTATTAGATTTTCAGAAAATTATTTTTTTTCCAAAAGACTTTTACATTTCATTTTTTAAAGAAAAAATTTGCACCTAATTATCTTCATAAAATCGAAATGATAAAAATCAATCATTTTCTATTGAACATAACGACTCTGCTCTCAAATAGCATTATAGATATTTGATTAAGTTTGATATAATGCTATACTCGTGGGACTTCAAGTAATAATGAACTCATTGAACTCACTTTTGAAACTACCTTGCAGACTTCTAAGCTACTAGAGACGTTTTCTATATATGCAGTGCTAGCCAAAATATATATATATATATACATACATATATATATATATATTTATATATATATATATATATATATATATATATATATATATATATATATACACACATATATATGTTGGGCACTTCGATGTGGTGTAATTGTTAGCTAGCTTGTCTTGCTACGAACAATTACAACTGAGTAGTGAGTTTGATCCTCACTGGGTGCCCCATACTTTCGGCCTTGTGCCACATCTAAGCTACACTTGGAAAATGTGTGTGTGTATGTATATAAAAGTGAACATTGAAGTCAACACTTAGAGGCGACAGGCTGTTTCATGCTAAACGCAATCATCAGGCAACATGTGTTATTTTTTTTCTGGCCTATTTATATATACAGGTCAGTGGTGCATTGTGGGTAGTCTATTTTGCCAGTTATTTTGCTGGAAGTCATTTATTTATTTATTTGGGTTAATTTATTTTGCTTGTTTTTATTTATTTTTATTTTTAATTTTTATTTCTTATCTTATATATTTATTTATTTTTATTTTAATGGTTGTATTGAATAAATACCTTTAATTTTCTTCCCAAACCAAAACAAAACTATTAAATAAGCAATATAAACAAATATTTACTACGTTAATAAAACACTGATTAAAATTTAAAAAAATAAATAAAAATAAATAAATATATATATAAGATAAGAAATAAAAATAAAAAATAAAAAGAAATAAAAAGAAGCAAAATACTTTTGAAACTATCTTGCAGAATTCTAAGCTACTAGAGACCTTTTCTATATATGCAGTGCTACTCAAAATTTCAAAGAACGTAAAGCTGGAAATGGCTTTTATAAATACTAATAAATTTCATTGTCATTTCAAGAAACATTTAATGTAATGGTAATATGTTGTTGCAAAGTTAGCTGTTTCTTTATAAGGGTCGGGTTTGTAAAATTCGTCTGTTCCCATATATAGAGACTGGTCACATGATATCAGGCAGTCTCTCATTGGTTAATAAAACCGTGCGGGTTCAGAAAAAGCTGTCCACCACCAGAGAAGGGACCAGACCTGCTCTGAAGTAACACAGAAGAAATTCTCTCTTCTGCCAACGGTACAAGTTGCCAGGGGTTTTAAAGGTACAAGCTACCAAGCCCTATTTCACTCCACCAGATGGGTAATTCTGCCTGACATATTCTCTCTATGCAGGAATGGACATTGTGATTATGTTAATATTGTATTTATATGTTAATAAAGTATTCTTCTTATTCGTGTCAGTCCCAAAGTAAAGTGGGACTAGCACAATATAAGGAAACATTGGGCATTCCTTGACTGAGCAGTTTCTTTTCTCTCTATTTACATTATTCAGACTATTGTCCTCATCTTTGTTGCCATATTTATTACAACGTTTCAGCCGTTGTACGCACCAGCCTTCTTCAGGTGGTTGGAATGTCGAACTGAACCCTTTTCGCTCACTGGAGTAGACTGTTCTAGTTTTTTTTTTTTTTAAGCGTATCACCCCAAGCAAGGCCGGTGGCCACTATCACGCATGGGGATACAGAAGGGATGGAGGAAGAGCAGATAGGAGTGGTAAAGGAAGGGATGTGGAGAAAGAGAAGGACGGAGGGTCGATCAAGGCAGGGGGGTTACGGAAGATATAGAGCGAGAGCAGATAGGAATGAAAGATGTCAGGAAGTGGATAGATCAAGGCAATTGGAGATGGCGATTGACGCTACACTTAAACCGTTGGAGATTGTATTTGTCAGGGAAACAGTAATAGGGAAGGGAGTTCCATAGGCGAGAAGTGCGAGACATGAAGCTTTTGGAGTAGAAGAGACATCTACATCTAACAGTTTCAACGGTGAAGGGGTGGGAACGGGATACCAGCCTCGTAAGATGCTTAAATTCACGAGGCTTAGGGACAAGCGAAAGCAACGCCTCGGAGCAATTACCATGGAAGTACTTGTAGAAAAGGCAGAGCGATGCAACATCGCGTCTGTGAGAGAGCGACTGCAGACGAGATGACAGATCAGGGCCAATCACATTGCATATCCATCTCTGGATCTTATCAAGAACCCTGAGGCAACACGCAGGGGCCCCAGACCATAAATGGCAGCAATACTCCATGCAAGGTCGAATGGTAGACTTATAGACTTGGAGGATCGATTCCGGGGAGAAGAATTTCCTGGCTCGGCACAGGGAACCAACTTTGCTTGCAGTGGATGATGCATTTTACTCAATGTATTTGTTCCATCTCAGATCAGCGGACAGCGTGAGACCGAGCAGCTGCAGAGAGGAGCTCTCGAGAAGTTGGTCCTCAGACATTCTGATGGGATGCAGGGATGGGTCCTTGTGGTGGTTAATGGAGAGCAGTTTTGTTTTAGAGGCGTTAAAGTTGACCATCCATTTCTCTCCCCAGTCCACAACCGATTGGAGGTCCTTTTCAATTTGAGCTGCCAGGTTAATTTTGTCCGCCTCAGTAGATTTGTGCTTGAGGCAGGAGTAAATAGTAGTGTCGTCAGCGTAGATACCGACTTGGGAGTCTATGGCGTCAGGAAGGTCGTTTATAAATATGAGGAACAGAGTAGGGCCAAGGATGGAGCCTTGAGGAACACCAGCGGTAGTGGGATAGGAGTTGGAGAAGAATCCACTGAGAACAACCTTCAAATCCCGGTTTGATAGGAACGATTGAATTAGGTCAAACAATCGACCTGTGATACCATAACCCCGGAGCTTGCGAAGGAGGCCGGCATGCCAAACCCTATCGAATGCTTTGGAGATGTCAAGGGCCACGGCAAGGGCTTCGCCGTTACTATGGATAGCTTGGAAGACAAATTCAGTGATGGCCATAAGCACATCGGCAGTAGACCGGGCAAAGCGGAAACCATACTGCTTGTCTGAGAGCAGATCGTGGGATATCAGGTGAGTAATCACTTCGGTGTTGATAATGGCCTCGAAGACTTTGCCGAAGAGGGGAAGGAGACTGATAGGACGGTAATTAGAAGGGTTGGAGGGGTTGCCAGAGTTCTTAAAGACAGGAACAATGGTAGAGGACTTCCAGCAGTCAGGAAAACAGGAGTCCTTGAGGCAGCGGTTGTACAATTTAGAGAGGGCAGGTGCCAGTTCAGGTACGCATTTCTTCAGGACAATGGCTGGTATTCCGTCGCCGCCGGTAGCCTTGTGGAGATCTAAGTTAGAAATAATGCCCAGTACCGACGACGGGGTTATGTGCAAGCCGTCCAGTAGGGCCTCAGTTCTGGGCACTCTTTGGACACATGGCACTGTCGATAAAGGTGTTGGTTAGATCCAGTGACAGGACTCAAAAAAAAAATGTTTAATCTGTGGAAGAAAAAAAAAATATACTTAATGAGAATTCCTGTGTGTCCAGTCTTTAGAGACATCCTGTAGTGTGGGACATCAACATCTTGATTATGTCATTATTTTCTCTTTGAGTTACATGTGCTATCCATTTTAATTGTTGCTGCTGTTGGTAGTCCTCAAGTGATCTGTTTTCTGTATTTGGTACAGTTCTTTATTTGAAGTAGTGCAGAACATTGATATCTTGATTATGTCATTATTTTCTCTTTCAGTTACATGTGCTATCCATTTTAATTGTTGCTGCTGTTGGTAGTCCTCAAGTGATGTGGTTTCTCTTATTTGGTACAGTTCTTTAGTTGAAGTAGTGCAGAACATTGATATCTTGATTATGTCATTATTTTCTCATTCAGTTACATGTGCTATCCATTTTAATTGTTGCTGCTGTTGGTAGTCCTCAGGTGATGTGGTTTCTCTTATTTGGTACAGTTCTTTATTTGAAGGAGTGCAGAACGTTGATATCTTGATTATGTCATTATTTTCTCTTTGAGTTACATGTGCTATCCATTTTAATTGTTGCTGCTGTTGGTAGTCCTCAAGTGATGTGGTTTCTCTTATTTGGTACAGTTCTTTAGTTGAAGTAGTGCAGAACATTGATATCTTGATTATGTCATTATTGTCTCTTTGAATTACATGTGCTATCCATTTTAATTGTTGCTGCTGTTGGTAGTCCTCAGGTGATGTGGTTTCTCTTATTTGGTACAGTTCTTTATTTGAAGGAGTGCAGAACATTGATATCTTGATTATGTCATTATTTTCTCTTTCAGTTACATGTGCTATCCATTTTAGTTGTTGCTTCTGTTGGTATTCCTCAAGTGATGTGGTTTCTGTTATTTAGTACAGTTCTTTATTTGAAGTAGTGCAGAACATTGATATCTTGATTATGTCATTATTTTCTCCTTGAGTTACATGTGCTATCCATTTTAATTGTTGCTGCTGTTGGTAGTCCTCAAGTGATGTGGTTTCTGTTATTTGGCACAGTTCTTTATTTGAAGTAGTGCAGAACATTGATATCTTGATTATGTCATTATTTTCTCTTTGAGTTACATGTGCTATCCATTTTAATTGTTGCTGCTGTTGGTAGTCCTCAAGTGATGTGGTTTCTGTTATTTGGCACAGTTCTTTATTTGAAGTAGTGCAGAACATTGATATCTTGATTATGTCATTATTTTCTCTTTGAGTTACATGTGCTATCCATTTTAATTGTTGCTGCTGTTGGTAGTCCTCAAGTGATGTGGTTTCTCTTATTTGGTACAGTTCTTTATTTGAAGTAGTGCAGAACATTGATATCTTGATTATGTCATTATTTTCTCCTTGAGTTACATGTGCTATCCATTTTAATTGTTGCTGCTGTTGGTAGTCCTCAAGTGATGTGGTTTCTCTTATTTGGTACAGTTCTTTATTTGAAGTAGTGCAGAACATTGATATCTTGATTATGGCATTATTTTCTCTTTGAGTTACATGTGCTATCCATTTTAGTTGTTGCTGCTGTTGGTAGTCCTCAAGTGATGTGGTTTCTCTTATTTGGTACAGTTCTTTATTTGAAGTAGTGCAGAACATTGATATCTTGATTATGGCATTATTTTCTCTTTGAGTTACATGTGCTATCCATTTTAGTTGTTGCTGCTGTTGGTAGTCCTCAAGTGATGTGGTTTCTCTTATTTGGTACAGTTGTTTATTTGAAGTAGTGCAGAACATTGATATCTTGATTATGGCATTATTTTCTCTTTGAGTTACATGTGCTATCCATTTTAGTTGTTGCTGCTGTTGGTAGTCCTCAAGTGATGTGGTTTCTCTTATTTGGTACAGTTGTTTATTTGAAGTAGTGCAGAACATTGATATCTTGATTATGGCATTATTTTCTCTTTGAGTTACATGTGCTATCCATTTTAGTTGTTGCTGCTGTTGGTAGTCCTCAAGTGATGTGCTTTCTGTTATTTGGTACAGTTCTTTCTTTGAAGTAGTGCAGAACATTGCTATCTTGATTATGTCATTATTTTCTCTTTGAGTTACATGTGCTATCCATTTTAATTGTTGCTGCTGTTGGTAGTCCTCAAGTGATGTGGTTTCTGTTATTTGGTACAGTTCTTTCTTTGAAGTAGTGCAGAACATTGATATCTTGATTATGTCATTATTTTCTCTTTGAGTTACATGTGCTATCCATTTTAGTTGTTGCTGCTGTTGGTAGTCCTCAAGTGATGTGGTTTCTGTTATTTGGCACAGTTCTTTATTTGAAGTAGTGCAGAACATTGATATCTTGATTATGTCATTATTTTCTCTTTCAGTTACATGTGCTATCCATTTTAATTGTTGCTGCTGTTGGTAGTCCTCAAGTGATGTGGTTTCTGTTATTTGGCACAGTTCTTTATTTGAAGTAGTGCAGAACATTGATATCTTGATTATGTCATTATTTTCTCTTTCAGTTACATGTGCTATCCATTTTAATTGTTGCTGCTGTTGGTAGTCCTCAAGTGATGTGGTTTCTCTTATTTGGCACAGTTCTTTATTTGAAGTAGTGCAGAACGTTGATATCTTGATTATGGCATTATTTTCTCTTTGAGTTACATGTGCTATCCATTTTAATTGTTGCTGCTGTTGGTAGTCCTCAAGTGATGTGGTTTCTCTTATTTGGCACAGTTCTTTATTTGAAGTAGTGCAGAACGTTGATATCTTGATTATGGCATTATTTTCTCTTTGAGTTACATGTGCTATCCATTTTAGTTGTTGCTGCTGTTGAAAGTTTGCAAGTGATGTGGTTTTTGTCCATAATGTCTGAAGATGGTTGGCATTCATCAAAACCCATAGACCTTCTCCCGTGCAAAACCATTTTCAATCATTGATCGTAGGAAGTGAATGTATGGAGCTGATAGTTTAGATATTTCTGAATGGGTTTGGCAAAATGCAGGAGATCCGTATGAAAGTCTTCATCTGATGAGGTTATTTAATAACATACCTTGAGTTTTCAGGAGAATCTTTTGCTTTGCAGCAATTTGTAGTATTGGCGGAAATTACCTCAAGCAAAGCCTATTCTGTGTTCAATTTCCTTATATCCTATGTTAAATTTGTTGGAAAACACAATCTAACATAGCAAATTAATAGATTTATGAATATTCAAATTTTTTTTAATTTTTGGGTATTGACACTGAGAAATTTTAGGGTATTGACACCAAGAAATACCAAATGACAGAAACTAATTTAAGGTCAATAAGGAGCCTTTGTTCTAAGAGAAGTTGATCTGTAGTGACCTCAAAATGTAATGGACTCACTCTAGATGTTATCTTTGCAATCCAAAAAGCTAGGTGCATCAGCATGCAGGCCTAGAAGGTTGACTTCTAGCCACCAGGTGTAGATTTGCAACTTCACTGTATATCTGTGACTGCCCTCAATATGTAAACAGGTAGTCAACACTTATAATTTGCACACATAGAACAAACTGGATGATTATAAACAGTCCTCTCAAGAGGGAAGAATACTGGCTCTTACATCCTTACAAGAAGAAGAATGCATGTTCAAAGAAAACCCCCAGGGTCACTCGCCAACTTGCCCATATAAAGTCAGTTACTGAATCAGTAACAATAATTTAACACATGGAAGATTTATTCTTGTTTTCTTATTAGCCTGCATGACAATAACTGTGGTAGGACTGCACATTGGCAAATGTCAATTGAGATTAAATTTGGAGTGGTATTCTGGATGCTGTTCTGTCTGCATCATATGAAGAAATAAATATCTCATAAAATCAACAGATGAACAAACTTCTAAAGCTTGATACAGACCAAGGCACAAAGATCTCAAAGTTATCTTCATAACTTTATATAAATCTAATTAAAAACGAACAAGTTCTGCTTAATGCAGCAAATCCAAATTTACACACCATGTGTAGTGTAGGCAAGGATAACCCGAGATACAATAACATTGATTTATGTGCTCTGTCTCTTTAAGACGATATCAATCATGGCTTTCCACAACTTCCTATGCTTTATTACTCTAGTTCAAGAGTGTCTCCGGGTCCTTATGGGTGACAAATTATTCTCCAACCTCTCTCACAGGTGGGATGTGGCAAGCCACTCACTGTTCTATCATGACTTCCATGGAAGGTGATTAGACAAATTACATTCCCCCAGTCTTAAACTTCAAGGCTAGGACCCACCATGCCAATTACATTGTAGCACACCACACATTCCCTCTGTATTTTTTTTAAGCATTTCACCCCAAGCAAGGTGGGAAGCCACTAGCATGCAAGGGGTTACAGAGAGTTGGAGCGAGAGAAAATAGGAGTGATAGAGGAAAGGATGAAGAGAAGGATAGTGGATAGATCAAGGCATTTGGAGATGTTGATTGACATTACATTTGAATAGTTGGAGATTATAGCTATCAGGGAAACAGAAAAATGGGAGGGTGTTCCACAGGCGAGAAGTGCAAGGCATGAAGCTATTGGAGTAGAAGAGACAGCTACATTTAACAGTTTTGACAGTGAAAGGGTGAGAGCAAGATGCCAGCCTAGTTGAAAGCTTAAATTCATGAAGTCTGGGAACTAGCGAAAAAGCAGCTCATCAGAGCAATTACAGTGAAAGTATTTGTAAAAAAGACATAGGGAGGCGACAGAACATCTGTGAGAGAGCAACTGCAGACAAGATGCCAGATCAGGGCCAATTACATTGCATATCTATCTCTGGATTTTATCAAGGACCTTGAGACAAACAGAAGGAGCTCTAGACCATATATGGTAGCAATACTCCATACAAGGGCGAATGGTTGATTTGTAGATTTGAAGGATCGACTCCAGCGAGAAAAATTTCCTGGTGCAGCACAGGGAGCCAACTTTCCTTGCGGTGGATGAAGCTATTGATTCAATGTATTTATTCCATCTCAGGTCAGCAGTCAATGTGAGACCGAGCAGTCGCAAAGAGGTGCTCTCGTGGATATGAGCATCAGACATTCTAATGGGGGTGCAGTGATGGTTCTCTTTGGTGAGTAATAGCAGTTTTGTTTTTGAGGCATTAAAGTTAACCAGCCAATTCCTGCCCCAGTCGACAACCGATTATCAGTGAGAGGTAAGTTCCATCTGAACAACTTCTTCCCATGAAACAGACAAGAGGATGTTTCACCAATCACTATAATCTTAACCTGTTCAAATCTGGGGTTAACTGATATCTTCCATTACTATCTGTATAAACTGCCACTTAATTTAGCTCTATAGCTTGAGTGCTCCCCAATCCTTGTACAGGGTGAACCTTACTGTAAAAAAAGTAAAGTTTCTCTTCTTACTATCCCTTCCAGTTCCTGGTTTGTCATCCATTTCTCTCTGCCTCTCCTGCCTGTGAATTCAACATGCCCTTTTTTCTCGTGATGTGTCCTCAAACTAGCTTATCCATGTCACAGATGCCTGCTCAGGTATATCTGAGTTTCTGCAGCTATGCTGAATGGACTTTACTTACATGACAAGTATTTGAACAAGGACAATATGTTGAATTCTTCAGTCACTATGACTTATGACTTTGTGCTATAATAATCATTGATGGCCTCCAAAGAGCTGTCTCCACTGTATTTTACAAATTTCTGAAATACGATAACCTCATAAAAATAAAATAATGGTAAAAATAAAATCGAACAGAGCAAAGTCTTTTTATTGCTCTTTGAATTGACTAATCAGGAACAAGCAAGGAAGTGAAGTTTTTTTTTTTTTTTTTTTAATCATATCACCCCAAGCAAGGCCAGAGGCCACTATCACGCAAGGGGTTAAAGAAGGGTTGGAGGAAGAGCAGATAGGAGTGGCAATGGAGGGGATGAGGAAGAAGAGAAAGACAGTGGGTCGATCAAGGCAAGGGGGCCACAAAAGATCCGGAGCGAGAGCAGATAGGAATGAGAAAAGAAAGGATGTGGAGAAGGGAAGCGGATAGATCAAGGCAACTGGAGATGTTGATTGACGCTACACTTAAACCTTTGGAGATTGTATTTGTCAGGGAAACAGTAGTAGGGAAGGGAGTTCCATAGGCAGGATGTGCGAGACATGAAGCTATTGGAGTAGAAGAGACGTCTACATCTAACAGTTTCCACGGTGTAGGGGTGGGAGCGGGATGCCAGCCTGGTGGGGCGTTTAAATTCACGATGCCTGGGGACAAGCGAATGCAACTCCTCAGAGCAATTACCGTGGAAGTATTTGTAAAAAAGGCAGAGCGAGGCAACATCGCGTCTGTGAGAGAGCGACTGCAGACGAGATGACAGATCAGGGCCAATCACATTGCCTATCCGTCTCTGGATCTTATCAAGAACCCCGAGGCAAACAGCAGGGGCTCCAGACCATATATGGCAGCAATACTCCATGCATGGGCGAATGGTCGATTTATAGACTTGAAGGATCAATTCAGGGGAGAAAAATTTCCTGGCTCGGCACAGAGAACCAACTTTCTTTGCGGTGGCTGATGCAACTGACTCGATGTATTTGCTCCATCTCAGATCAGCAGACAGTTTAATGGTAAAGAAAAAAAGTAGTTATTCCCTCCAATTTTTCTTTAATGAGGTTTTTGTCTTAATAACAATTAGATGGCCTGAAACGAAGACTCTTGTGAGGAGGTTGTCTCCATCACATTGCTCTCTCACAAATTTTTCTGATGATTAGTCTGTGACTTTTCTCTATAGGAAACAATAAGTATGTGTTATAACACTTATTATGATGAGCAAACCTCCTGCATGGTGAGATGCCTTCTGAATTTCAGTGAAGAATCAAGATGGCCTGAGAGCAACTAATGCACTCGACTGTAAAATGATGAGTCTAACACAAACAAACATCAGGGTAAATGCCAGAGAATTCACCTGCCTCAGAATTCAACCACATGACTGTATTAATCACAATACAGAAACATTTCATACATATTATCAGCCCATATACTTCCATCATTATCAGCAATAATACCTTCATCATTATCGGATCATATAATTCCATCATTATAAGCAATAATTCCTCTGCCATTATCAGCTCATATACCGCCATCATTATCAGCAATAATACCTACATCAATATTGGAGCATATAATTCCATCATTATAAGCAATAATGCCTCAGTCATTATTGGCTCATATGCCTCCAACATTATAAGCAATGATACTTCCATCATTCTTAGCAAAAAGTATCCTTACAATCATCTTCATCTACACCATTAAGTAATTGTTCAGTCCTTACTCCATAATCACACTCTAACACTTCAAGTCTTCTTCTTCCTTATTATCAAGAACACATTGACCATCCATATACAGTCACCATTATCACCATCAGTATCATCATCAAAACCTACGCCACTTGTCTAATCTTCACCATTCTTAATAACTCTGCCTTGAATCTAATTAATACATCTGATTCTAAGAACTTGCTAAGTAAAATCAACTACAGTTTAATACTTTGAAGTTCACCATTTGTAAGAAAGCACGGATTACGACTTGACTTAATCATCAGTGACGTCAAGTGTGGGAAGAGAAGGTTTTGGACATTGTTCTTTAAGCTTCCTTGACTGCATATTAGGAATGAGCAGAAATGAGGAAAAAGGACAGAAGTGTTTAAAAATGTCTTTAAAAGGAAAGCAAAAAAGAATAAAATGGTTTGAATGTTAATATCAAAAGCACATGTAATATATACATACTACATTTGTATTATATATACATAGATTTCATTTGTATTATATATATACTATATATATATATATATATATATATTTCATTTGTATTAGATATATACTATATATATATATATATATATATATATTTCATTTGTATTAGATATATATATATACATATTTCATTTGTATTATATATATATATATATTTGTATTACATACATATATACATTACATTTGTATTAAATATATATATATACATTACATTTGTATTACATATATATATACATTACATTTGTATTACATATATATATATATATATATATAAAGTGTGTGTGTATGTGTATATGTGTATGTGTGCAAAATTTAGTTAATATATATGTGCAGAAATGCGGTTTGCATGAGTTTTTATTGTCGCACATATGCTCGTTTGTGTATATGAACTTTTTGGATGCAAAATTGAAAACAAGATACTGCTAAACTTAATGGATAAATTTTCTTTTAAATATTAAGAAGTGGAATGTACAAATTAAAGTGATAAAATTTTCTCGTGTCTGTTTTGCATTTGATAAAAGATAATGTTGCAAGTCAAAGAGAGTTATGTTAAATCTTAATGATTACTAACAAAGTTCAGAATTCAGATGGTTTTTCAGATTAAAGGAAAATGGAATAAAATTAAGAAATAAATAATAATTGATAATAAACAGAAAAGAAATACATTTTCCCATTACGTTATTATTAAAGGAACCAGAAATTTTATTACTCTATTTCATTTTGCTGAAAATGCCCTTTAGGCAGTGCTGTCTTTGAAACGTCCTTGCTGGGACACATTTGTTGCTCCAATATGCATCACCACATGGAAAAAAGACGTCCTTGCTGGGACATATTTGTTGCTCCAATATGCATCACCACATGGAAAAAAGATGTCCTTGCTGGGACACATTTGTTACTCCAATATGCATCACCACATGGAAAAAAGACGTCCTTGCTGGGACATATTTGTTGCTCCAATATGCATCAACACATGGAAAAAAGACGTCCTTGCTGGGACATATTTGTTGCTCCAATATGCATCAACACATGGAAAAAAGACGTCCTTGCTGGGACACATTTGTTGCTCCAATATGCATCACCACATGGAAAAAAGACGTCCTTGCTGGGACACATTTGTTGCTCCAATATGCATCACCACATGGAAAAAAGACGTCCTTGCTGGGACATATTTGTTGCTCCAATATGCATCAACACATGGAAAAAAGACGTCCTTGCTGGGACACATTTGTTGCTCCAATATGCATCACCACATGGAAAAAAGACGTCCTTGCTGGGACACATTTGTTGCTCCAATATGCATCACCACATGGAAAAAAGACGTCCTTGCTGGTTCACATTTGTTTCCTTTATTTACTGATGACTGAACCGTCTTCTCACCTTCTAATGCATAACCTTCACACATGTCTTCCAAAAGCTCCACCAAATGAAGTAAACAAACCTTTTTTTGGCCACTCCAATTCTGCTGACATTTGCGCAGTCATTAATATGATGCTTATAATTATTTACTCTAACTTCTGTCAAAAATGTGGATATACCCCAAGAGACATTGAGTACTTTGCCTCACTTTTAAAAAAAGAAATAAAGGTAGAAAACCAAAGTTTTTGTATTATTCTTCTTTAATTGTTTACACCTGAGCACGCAATTATCTACAATATATACCAACCTTAGAAGCTTTTAATTCTCTTAGAGACTTGAAAACGATTATTTTTAATTCAGCTTTCAGGCACTTTTATTGGTATTTTATACTTAATGCCAATTTCTTTTTTCCTTACAAAAAAAAATTAATTGAACTCTTAAAGTGTTTACTTTGAATGTTATGTGAGTGTTGAGAGTTACGTCTTCCAGTTACAATTAATTTCCTCTTCTGTATGTGATAATATAAGTATTATATAAATATTTATTGGGTTCTCTATAAGTTCAAACTAATATGATAATATAAGTATTATATAAATATTTATTGGGTTCTCTATAAGTTCAAACTAATATGATCTACAATATAGGAAATAAATATCTGCTTGCTAGTAGATGTTGACACATGTAATAAAGCAATCGCTGGTTTGTGCACATTAATAAAGTAAAGACAATTTGGTTAAACTCGAGGGAAACATTTACTTACATAGGAGTAGTTCATCTTACTACAAAAAAGTTATTACGAAGATTGTCAATGTGAAGTAAGTGGACAAGCCTATAGAACTTTACATAGAAACCTACCTTGAAAGTTTGATTAAAACAATTTCAACCTTTAAGATTAATGTTGAAAGGATTGTCCCTGAGTTGTTCGGCCCTTCACAGCACAAGTCTTCTTGGGTCCCAACAGAATCTCGGCACCTGACTGCAAACACTCCATCAGGATCTTTGCCAAAATCTTTAACTCTGTGTTTAGCAGAATTATGGGCCTGTAATCATCTAAATCCTGCCTAACACTCTTGCTCTTTTTCAACAGCATGATCACACACCTGGAGATCTGATCAGGGACAGACCCCTGTTGGAACCAGTTGTTGATCATGACTCAAAATCGGAACAAAGATGTGCAACAGCCTCAAGTACAATTTGTAGGGCAGACCAAGTCCCAGAGTCTTGCCATTGCCACCCTTCTTCAGTGCCATGTAGACAATGCCCTCTAGGATCTCACCACAGCTAGCTGCTTCAGTTGGCGAAAGCCGAGGAAAGTCAGACAAATGGCTGCAAAACTCATCGTAGCAGAGACCAGGCTCCTTGATAAACTGGCTCTCGAAATACTGCCGAAACCATTTACACAAGTGATAACACCTGGTGCTTTTGGGAAATTATGGGGGTCCTCTACAGATTTTTCCATCAACTGTGCAGATTTTGAATAATACCCCTAAAAGGTCCTTCTAATGTGTGGATAGATCTTTTTCCAGTCCTTTCCTATCTACTTTACATATCTCATCCAAGCTGGGGAAATACTTTTTCTTTTTTTATCCTGGCAGGGTGGGGTGAGAAAGAAGTGGATGAGTGATGGGGTAGCTGTAGAACTGTGGGAAGATGTGGCGGGAGAAAGGGACAGAGCCTGGGTTGGTGAAGTAGGGAAGCTCCTTGTTTTTGGCAGGTCAACAAGAGTTTCTTTTGGTAAAGCAGGGATGCATAGGGACCTGGCTTTGTCCATGCTCCTCTGTGCCCTACTTCAACCGGTCCATTTTTCTGCTGGTTTTTGCTAACTTCCTCCTCTTCTTCCTCCCTGGTCCTGTTCAAAGATGAAGAGTGAGGTGGAGGCAATTCCTCCACCCCCATTGTCGATTCAGGTCGCTGCTGATTTTTGGGTTGTTGTTGTGCTTTTTAGGCTGCTTCTGTTGCCGCTGGTTTTTGTGCTCTTGTTGTTGCCACTGAACATCGCCAGGCCACTCCTGCAGTCGAGTTGTTTCAGCGATGGCGGCACGTCTTTCTATTGTGGGCTTATCGTCTTCTGACCCCTCTTCACTTCATTCCAGACACTAGGGGGGGGGGTTGGTTACTATTGCTGCTACTGCTACTGTTGTTGTCGTTATTGGTTGGCAAGGTGTCATCACACTCCTCCCGGGGCATGCTTTCAACATGTGCCCCGAGGCACCACACGACTAGCAGAAAGGTCGATGGCCTTCCACCACAACCAGTATCCTCTTTTTCCTACACATGAGGACGTTAGGAATCTCGCCAAAGCTCTGACGGCTCATTGTCACCTGGAGAACAAAGTCCCTAGTGACGATGCCAGATTTGCTGATCACCACACTGACATCCTCAACTTGCCTGTATTTGGCAATACATTTGGCCTCCAATCTGTCCCCTGAGATATCACAGGAACCCCATAAGAGATGATTTTCATCCTGCATGTGTTTATGCTTTCTCTTTGAAGCCACACTTCCTTGGGCATTAATATGCTTCCAGCCAGCTTGTCTGGCTTATTGATCGGTAGCTAGAAGAATGTCCCACATTGCGTTCAATCTCCTGGCTAGCACCTTTGGCCCAATGTTCAAGTTCTTCAGGGACTCTTCCATTAATTTCCGACTCTTCACGTCGATGGTCAGCAGGGAGATTGTCCGCGTATTAACGCCGTCCAACGCCTCCAGGATTGTGAGTTTGTTATAGTAAGCCATTTCTTTCTTCCTCGGCCTGTTTCAGCCCAGGTTATTTTCTTCGCCAGACACCAGCAGCACTTCATCAGAGTCACTCATTGGCAGCACTAAATTAGTGCTGCCAATTCTCTTTTTTCTTTTCTTTTACAATTGAAAATAAAACAAAACTAAAGAAAAATGGAGCTAGAGTTGAGGGTGGGCCAACAAAACAGACAAAAATATAAAAAAACTTGACTTTGCCAAAAAACAAGTCACGTGTAAAATCCCCAAAATAAGAAAAACAAAATAGGGTCACAGGAGCGTCATTAAAACTCAGCTTGAAAATAAAACAAACAAGTAACACATAAAAGAAAAGATTAAATTGAGACAATGTACAAAAGACTTGCTTACAAAAAGGACAATTTACAAATAAAACTTTTTGTTGAGAACTAAGTTACAATAAATAGTTTAAAAATAAAAAAAGTCTTTGCTTACAAAAATAAAAAATACAGTTTACAAACTAAATTGTGCAAAAAAAAACCATTAACGCTTAGCTAATAAAATTAAAAGAAAATTTTCACAAATAAATGGAAAATGCATTTGAGGAAAATAAAGCTTGACTAAAAGGAGAGTGAAAGAGAGAAAAAGCGGCAATTGACTAGAAAATTAAAGCCTATGTGTGAAAATAAAACAAAAAGAGAAACGGAATAAACAAGAACTGAAAATGAAAGTGGCAAAAAAAAGCTTCATAAGTAAAAAAATAAATCAACTTAACGTCAAATGGCCAAATGTACACCTCATGAAAACTAACACTGGACAAACAAACTTTCCCGAGTGTCTAATGATCACTCCCTGACTTCTACTGAATTTGTCTTTTATGGATTGCAAAGTGCGCTGGACACAGGTAAATTATATGCCTAAATAGCCTAGTGCCAGCTTGGACTCGCTTACACTCAAATCAAAGTCCTGTATGCCAGACAAAGACTAACTCATTTTCATCGAGTATAAGGTAAGTCCTGTTCATCATTTCCGTCATTCGACTCCGCTTCTGGTTCACTATGTCAGCCACATATATATATATATATATAATCCAAATATAAGACAGTAATAAGGCAAACAATTCTCAAAGTAGGAACAGCGTTCGCATACAGTCAGGTGATTAGAGCTTTCTGACTTTGTGTTAAAAAAGAAGGAAAATATGGAAATAAGACCGATTATCATCCTTTGGTTGAAACGAAGTCACCAGGGTTATGTGACAGCCGAGGAGTGACTGTAACGGTCACTGAAGAGACAGGTATATGTGTTCCCAGGCTTAGAGACTTTGCTACTTAGCGGTAGCGTGGTAGCAGTAGTAATACTTTTAGAATTATGAGTGTGATTTTTAATGTTTGATAAAAATATAAAAAGAGACATTTATCACACGCACGCAACTGTGTTTAGCTGTATTTTCTGCAAGTCTGCTACCAGAAGTTTGCTACTTAGAAGTAAGGAAACTACTAGGTGTTTCTTCGCTACTGCTGGTCAAAGAGGCAATACAGTAATTATATGCTCCATACTGCAACGTCTGAAAAGTATCCTCTAAAACACAGCGTGTCTTTTTATCATTTCTTTGTGTTTGTTACAAATTGTTATTTTTTATGCTTGAAAAGTGTTTTTCTTGATGTTTAGTTCTTTGAAATGTATTTTGTTTATCCATTTCCCCTTTTGAGATATATATATATATCTTTTATCTGTTTCTAGTTTTCACGGTACATTTCCTAAATAAAAGGATAACATCAGTATGAGTCGTAGACCTTTTCCATCGATACCTGTGGTCAGTTATAGTGATGTCAAGTCATAGATAACGAAGAGCATTTGCTATTTATTGGACCTGGAGGCAAGATACGTCGTCCCACATTAATTAATATTTATGTTGCGGAGAAGACGGATGTCACAAGGTCACAGCAGAGAAACCCAAATGTTCTCACCCGAAACATAAACGATACCACAAACCTACCTTTTTGTCCTGTTGGAAAATATTACAAGACCGTCTCTCTTTTCGACCCTTTCACACTGCTTGTTATATATACATATGTTATAGTTTCTCTGTGCAGGACAAATTAGTAACATATATATATATATATATATATATATATATATATATATATCGGTATAAAATATCTCTTTGAAATCAATGTATACTTACGATTCCTTTTCTTCAGTTGTTCTTTTACACCCATGTATTAAGGATATCATAATGTCTACAATGGAGAAACGCAAATTAGATCTTCTTATAGTTCATCCTGGGTTAACTGATGATGTGGGGAACAGATATTTGGCTGGAGTAAATCAGTGGAACAAACGAAGTATATAAAACAACAATTCCAGTCACCAGCAATTTATCGCAAAGGAAGATAACTCTCCTATACAAAGGGCAGATAATTTATATCAGTATATTTATAGAGTGCAAAGGAGATATAAAAAAAGAAGCAGATTCAAGGAAATACCAAACATCCTTTATAAATGAAGATAATAAAAAAAAAGACAGAAAGTATTTTCAGAAATTAGAAATATTCACATTATATGGATATAGAGAATAGGGCGTCGCTTATTCCAGCAAAACGTACATACATTTAAGAGTCGATAGGCAGCGACATACGTGAAGTTTTATCTCTAAGCAGAAGAGTTCACTAAATTGGCTACTATTACTGTCAGTCGATCCAAGAAGGTAATCTGAAAATTGTGCCAAATAGTATTTCCGCACTTCGGGTCAGTTTTTTATTGTCGGTGAAAAGTCATCAAACCAGTCACGCTGGTTCTTTTTGATTTCGAAAGCCAATTTCAATTTGACGCGAAACCTCTCTCCATTATGTCGTTAGCCTCTGTACTGGCATGAGTTTTCGAGCTACCCAGTAACTTCAGAAGTTGACGAAACGGGTAAATATTAAGTAAATATTATGGCACGTCAGGCTATATGACGGTTCCGTTCGATTCCTGTCGGAGGACAAATATTTTCTATGAAACTTTCTCGGACATTCAGGCCGGTAAATGTTATTAATACTGTTTATTATAAACAGAGCATTTAGTTAAATATTTGTATCTATGAAAAGAATGTATAAACATAAAAATGTCATTGGATTTCTCTTGAATTTTGCACTGAGAGAATTCTTCTGAGAGAATTCTTGCGTGGTGCACCAGATCTCGATTTGTTCTCAACAGATTTTACCTTTTTATACTTAGCAATAACGGAACTAATAGTAGTAAATGGTATATTCAGGATATCTACTTTTTTCTTATAACTTTTACCTTCCTTTCAATGTTTGATGATCAAGTATTTTTGTGAATTTAATAGTTCCTTGCTTTTCTCCATGATGATAATTACTGTGTATGATTTGTGTGCGGAGATAACCTTGTGGTAACCACCAACACCATTTTACATAGAAAATATGCAACAAGCATTCATTGGTTAATCACCTTCAATCTAGCTTGCTGATTGGTCAGTTTCGACCAATCAAATCACCTCCACGCGACAGATCTATTTTCGCGCCAACTAAGTCTGATCCTGTCACGTGATACAACATACTATAAAAACAAAACACGAGTGTTTCTCTCTCTCTCTCTCTTCAACTTCTACTCTCGACTCGCTCGTTCTCTTCGTCACTCGTGCGTCTCAACTCCGCTGCCGAAATGTGACTCTTAAAGAACTCCTGTCTTGACTAATGTAGTCAGACGTAAAAGAACTTTACAACAATTCATGCAAGTATAATTCTGAACTTTTACCAATATGTACAATACACAATTCCAAACATGCAACAACTCATTCTTCTACAGTTTAATAATCAATTTATTCTTTATGAGCTTAGGTACAAATATTACCTAGTCTAAGAGACATAACTCTGTCTAACCTTTTCAGTTCACATGCATGTACATCAAATACTTAATAAATTCAATTGTTATGTTTTCAAACCTACGTTCTGTTTTGTATTTTATACCATGTGCTACGTCAAATATAAATTGCATTGTGAACAGCACATTGGATAGCGACCTATAACATAATGACATGATCCTTTCCACACTTTTCCTAGACAAAATAAGAATAATTGTGGCGAACACCCTTCACGTGTTCACCGCTACAAATTTGATGACGCCGACGTTTTCCGCTACAACCTAATATAAGAAATGAATTGCGGAATGTTCTAGATTGTTCCGGTAATAAGTGGAAGAATCTAACAAAATCTTACAAAGAATTATGTAAATAAAGCCTTTTGATATTAAAGACATATTTTGTACAATTACTTTTTTGCCTCGAAATTTTATAAATAACACATAATTTCATTTATAACAAAGTTTTCTAATTGTTTTTATGCAATGGTGTAGAAATATTGTATGGATTTTCAGTTTTTTCATGAGTTATAACTATATTAGAAAATTTCATGATTTCGGGATTTATTTCCCATCACTCTATATGTATATGCTATCGTCTGCATAAATTACCTGCACATTACGTTATTAATTATCGTGGCCCATGTATGTGGGAAATAATAAAGAATAGACTTATGTTAGTGGAGCTTTAGTGGCCTCCCATTTGGACCCAATCGATATCAATACGCTCTCTCTATTTTAAAAGGAGAATATCTACATGTGAACGAAATTATTGATAGTGTGTCTAATATCTGAAACCGGTATCAACGCCTCATGCACACTAGGGGAGTTCACTGTCCCGGGATACTCATCTTTCATAGCCAAACATGATCACGTAAATCTCACGGCCACAGACTCGGAGCCTACATCAGCGACGAGTTTACCTGTGGCAAGGATGCAAAAAAATGAAGAAACCGATCTCCCAAATATGTTTCCTCGTGGCATTTATTCATAGTACCAAATTTGTCTTTGCCCTTTACCATCCTCAGGACGAAGAGTGGTAATCCTCGACCGACTATCTGAGAAGATTGATAATATCCCCCCTCAATTCCCCTCGGCCAGCTTTCATATCTGAAGTGACTTCAATATCCACCATAAAGAGTGGCTAGTTCATTCCAACAAGCACGATGTTGAAAGCAAATACTGCAGATACCCCTCCATTGCCTATAAACTAACCCAGATTTAGCATCCCGATACCACTTTCTTATCTATGTTGAATTTTGTACAAATCTGTGCAAAAAGTGGATCAGAGAGCTTATTCAGCTTAATACACATTTCAGGAAATCTCAGCTTCTAATTGGTCAATAAACACACAAGTGGGCGTTGCAATCCACGCACGTACAAATATTTTTCCAGTGCGTGACCAAGCCAAGTTTTCCCGCTCTTTTCCTGGGAGCCTATCACGTGGTTACTTTAATTATAAATAGCAGACATAAGCTTGTTCATTCTCTTTTCTCTTTTCCTGCGAAAATGTAACCTTAAAGGATTCCCGTCTTGAGCATGTGCGGTCAGACGCCCATGAAAACATATTCACGCATGCACGAAATTTTCCAAACTACATTACAAACATACAAAACTTTTCCAAACAAGCAACAAGAACTTTTCTCTTTGAAATACTTTTCTAAAGCTACAGTTTATTCAGCATTTCTCAGCTTTATAATTCATTTAACTTTGTAGCGGACTGTGGGGGTGAAGATGTGAAGCGATATCAGAAGGTTAACATTTCCTGCTGGCTGGTCCAGCTACATGGGAATGTCAGACTTTAATTAAGTCCAAAGAAGACAAAGAAAACAAACAAGACCGATATACATGGGTAAACAAATATATATTAATAACAAAACAAGTTAAACAAAGACATGGACTGTTACACAGTGTTTGTATAGAGAAATTATATGTGTGTGTTGTAAGTGTTCGTACGTACGTGTATTGTTCTTAGCGCGTTCCCAGAATTTGGGAAACGCTGTATCCGTGAGAGGTCCCAGATTGTCCTAAGTGGAAAAAGATAGATTTTACCTCGCCTCCGCGCGAGGTAGCGGCCCAAGGCCTAAGTCGAAAAAGAGAGAGAGGCGAAGGGTCAGCCAGTATTTATAGCCAGAGGAGAGGCCCTTGTTGAAGGATTAAAGAACTGAGAAGAAGCTAACTACGACAACTTTTGTGAGCTCAGATAAAAATATTTCAATCTCATCAGTAAAACTTTAATTCAGTCAAAGGGACATAACACCAACAAAATAGTAACCTCTACGCATGTACATCATTACACAAAAATAAATATAAATGCTGTTGTTATAAAACCGTTTTTGTTCCTTCTTGCTGTTTCATATTTAGTAGTATTTTGCGTTAAATATAAATCGTGAGGTCATGTTAAGAAAGAGACATCTACAAATGGTCATATATATCAACATACCTCAACAAACCTACGCGGGTCCCGGACACGATGGGATATCAGGCGATCTTTTCCTAACCTCCTGCCCTGATAAATGCCTATCAAAAGTTTTAGACCCACTAGGCATGTCAGACCATTCCCTTATCAGTGTCCCGATTGAAGCCAAACCTAAGGCATCCCTAATGTTTCAAAGAACGATTTATCGCTATACGAAGGCAGACTGGGGTAGCTTTCGATCCTATGTGATGGAAACTCCCCTCCCCAACTTCTTCAAGCATGATGCCTCAAAAAGTTCTACCATTGTCACTGATTGGATACTTTCTGGAATGGAGAGTTTTATACTCCCCAAAAGTTCCAACAAAAACCAAACAGTCAACCCAGGTTCACCTGTGAATGCGCTGCAACTATAACTCACCAAAATCACTAATTAAATATATATCACAAGAAGCGAAGTAAATCGGCCCTCACTGCATTCAGAACAGTCCGCAGTCGGTGCAAAATGTTCTAGAAAACGCCAAGTGCAGCTACGCACGAGATGTCCAGACCAAGGTTGAAAGTATCAAATTAAATCCGTGAATTCTGGAAGATCACCAACCAAATCATAAACAGAGGTAAAGCAGCTGTGCCCACAATTATAAATGGCCCCGAGGTCATATCTTCCTCGACACATATTAATATTCAGGTTGTCTGAGATTTTCCTGCAACTTTTACCTTCTTTCCAGAGCTTAACAACCAGTTCTTTTTGCGAATTTATCGATTTTTTACATCTTAAATGATGATAACCTTCTTGCACGAATATCAACTACAGACTGTTCTGTTTGTATATTTTAGGCTAAAAATAACTACTTATAGCATTATTGAAACATTCTAGAATATTCCACTTGAATAATCTGGAATATTAAAGCAATTTATAAGTGTTAAAATCTGAAATTTGTATTGTACGAATATTTTTTCACGCATTAAAATGGATAAATGGGATTTATTTCTATTAGATCAAATTTTTTCTGTTTTCTATGCATATTTAGTTATTATGCATCTGTATACAGTTAATTATATGAAAGTATGTTTATTCATTAGGTGGAAACACAATAAATTAAAAAATTGTATGTGTTCGAATATTTGTCCTCCCCCCCTCCATATATACATTAGTGGTTCACTAATGTATATATGGAGATAGGAATGAACCAGTAGAAAACCGAATTTTAGGAGATGGTCCCAAACGAACTGAGGATGCCGCCCATTCTATTCTATTATGGAAGTAGCTATGAGCCTTCTATCCAAGGAAGCAAAAGCAATAATCTACGTTGTGTAGAATGTAATCGATGAATTTCTGGAAAGTCTGAGTTGCGTTCCTTAATCCGAAAGGAACGCGAAAAAATTAAATTATCTCGAAAGAGTAAATATTTCTACCAGAAACTTTTTGAGTCTCGACACATTCACATTAGACGTAAATTATGGCTTTTTGTGCTTCCGATATATCCTTCACTCTTGCTCTTTATAAAATTGGTCGGTAATATTCAGAACACCGAAGAATCCACTCTTTGTATACCATTACTTTGACTATGGGAACCTTTATGAGCGAATAAATATCCATTGTCCGTGAGGAACTAACAGGTTATTAATCTCGAACTGGGATTCTGTTTAGAGTAAAGTGTCTAATTTTAAACAAATTCAAGTGAGAAATATGAAAGTTATTCATAAAACAAACAGAATATTACATATTTCTGAATGATTGTTGCATATCCTCCTGCTGTTGAATAACGGTATTCAATATAACTTTTACCGCTGGATACGTTCGAGGGGTTAATAAATTCGGCGTGGGGAATTATTTATGATCCATTAATTTGTTGTGGTGGTTTTTCTATGGCCCATCAATTCATCAAAAATATGGAATATGATGTTCTACGAGATCCATAGGCAAATATTCTACGGATCACGTTTTAATCGAATGAAAGCATCAGTCTGATATTGGATGACAATGCATTCTGTGTTTTTGGCTTATGTAGGAAACCCGCTTTCCACTTGCAATTGAACCTGTGATGAAACGGGTCCTCTTTGTTCTGAACAAATCGATTCATTCTGTTGAACGATGTCCTAAGCGCCATGAAGGCAAATAATGGGGCATTGAAATTTAGTTATAAACACGCGACAACAAAGGAATTCAATTTCCTAACATCTCCCAACATAGAATTGTGTATGCCTTTCAACTGGGTCAACTTATTTATTGACTAAGAATTCCGACAATCTTTCTCATCGTCGGATGCTTACAATTGAAAAATATGGAATATTATGTTCTACGAGATCCATAGCCAAATATTCTACGGATCACGTTTTAATAGAATGAAAGCATCAGTCTGATATTGGATGACAATGACTTCTGGCGCTTTTGGCTTATATAGGAAACCCGCTTTCCACTTGCAATTGAACCTGTGATGAAACGGGTCCTCTTTGTTCTGAACAAATCGATTCATTCTGTTGAACGATGTCCTAAGCGCCATGAAGGCAAATAATGGGGCATTGAAATTTAGTTATAAACACGCGACAACAAAGGAATTCAATTTCCTAACACCTCCCAAAATAAGTAATGGATAGCAGCTTGAATTCAGGAATCGGAGAGCCGAGTTCGAATTCCAGTCGAATTCATTACATTCATTTACATGCTAGTATCCTTGGGAAAGTTATGAATCCTTTTCTCCACCCACCTCAGCTATGGGTAAATGGCAGGACAGACAGGGTTCTAAAGCCTTGGATGAATATATTTGTTGGCCAAGAATTCAGACAACCCTTCTCTTCGCTGGATGCTTACAAATGAAAATCAGAAACTGAATTTTGGTAATAATTTGGTTCATTCTGTTGAACGATGTCCTAAGCCCCATGAAGGCAAATAATGGGACATTGAAATTTAGTTATAAACACGCAACAACAAAGGAATTCAATTTCCTAACACCTCCAAACATAGAATTGTGTTTGCCTTTCAACTGGTTGACAATCTTTCTCATCGTCGGATGCTTACAATTGAAAAAGCACCGGCTGCATGTTTGTAAGTTGCACAAATGGCAGTGATTATCAAACTATTTCAAACTGATCCTGTCATTCAGAGTGGCGTACGGGTTATCTGTGCAGGCCAAGGAATAGGAAGGTCGAGTTCATATTCTTGCCGAAGCTGTTATGAAAGTTATGTATATATCTTTTCTAATCACCTTTCACATTGGGAGGGTAGACAATCTAGGAGAAAGATCAATCTGATATTAAACACAATACTAAACACATCGAGGGTCAATGCGGCAGGAAAAGGTCAATTAATTCCTCTGTCTAACAAATATACGGGAGGGGCAGAATACGTGTAGTTGACTGAGAAAATGTTAAATTAGCTGATTGCACACACACACACATACATACACACACACACACATACACACACACACACACACACACACACACATATATATATATATATATATATATATATATATATATACACACGAGGGTCATTCAATAAATAAGGTGAATTTTTCTGTATAAGGACTTCTAATACAGATAGAAGCTTACTTTTTTTTAATGTAATCTCCCAGCACTGTCACACACTTTCCCCATCTGTGCACAAGCTTCCGTATTCCCTCAGCGTAAAGAAATCTTTGGATTGATGTCTCTGCCAGTCGCTCACAACACTTTTGACTTCATCGTCACTTTTAAACTTCGTGCCTCTCGTGAACGCTTTCAAGGGACCAAACAGGTGAAAGTCTGAAGGGGCAAGGTCTGGGCTGTAAGGGAGGGATGAGGAACAGTTCCCTGCCCAGCTCGTTGATGGTCTGCACGGTTTGGGCTGCTGTGTGAGGCCTTGCGTTGTCATGATGCAAGATGACTCCTTCTGACTGCTGACTCCTGCGTTTGTCCCAACAGATAAGCTCAAAGTCCTTGCAATGTCATCCACTGTCACCCTTTTGTCAGACTGAATGAGGTCATTGACTGATTCGATCACCTCAGGAGACTTCACTTCTGTAGGCCTCCCAGGTCTGTCTTCATCCTCAACACTGCTCCGTGCTCCTTTAAACAATTTAGCCCACTTGTAGACATTTCTGAAAAAACACAATTGACATTCTCCTATGAATTTCAACTGCTTTGCACCCTTCAGCAACCTAAAACTTGATAACTAACCGCTGTTCAATCCTGGAGCATGCTTCTTGATCGGCCATCTTTGTCAATCGCCAAAACTCTCAAAGTTTTTTTTTAATCTGCAAAAGAAATTAAATCCATGTAAAAAAGAAGTAAAACAAAAAAAATAAGAAAGAGTAAGCTTCTATCTGTATTAGAAGTCCTTATACCGAAAAATTCAACTTATTTATTGAATGACCCTCGTATTTATTTTGCTGTATTTTTTGATTTTGGTATCCAATTTGTAATTTGTATGTGGGACTGTTCTTTTTTTTAACAACCATGTATTATGTCTCCTTGCAATCGATGTTTTATCTTTTCTTCTCGTTTTTCTTCATTACCTTCCGTAGGATTAAAAACTGTCATCTTTGTTTAGATTGTGACTGCCAATAATGAATCCTGGTAGGACTTCTAATTCACTCAAAATTACCTCACTGTATAGATGGAATAAATCCAGTGACGAAATACATCCTATTCTTACGCCCCTTTCTATTTTTGCATATTTACTGAATTTATTTTCTGTCCGTACGCAGGCGGTTTACTGCCAGTAGAGATTCTGTATTATTCTAATATCCTTTCTAAATATTTCAAATTTACCTTGAAGTTCTAACAGTTCTTTGTGATATATTTGCATTACTGATCTAAATAACAACACTATTTCAATTGAATTCCAGGCATAATTTGCTGGTCACTTTTGGCCTTTTGTCAGACTTAAAATATTTTCCCATTTGTTTTTTCAATTTCATCGTTTTCACTATATCTGGATTTAATTTCTCTTTTGACATTTTTTCAGAAAATAAAATCCCCGCCTGTCAAGAAAAACTTGATATATTCAGAAAAAATTAGAAGCAAATATTTTGAACTCTTTATTCTCGGATTAAACAACATGGCAAGTGAAATTCTCTATTTTTACTTCTCTCTCCACACTTCTCCCTCTCCCTCTTGATCCTTACCATTTTTCTTTCTTTTTTCTCCCTGTTGTTTCTCCCTCTCTTTCTCAATGGTTTTATCTTTTTCCCTCCTACTCTCTCTCTCTCCCCTCTTGTTAACTGCCCCACTTTCTTCTTGTTCCTTTTTCTTTTCACTTTTCTTTCCTTATATTGCTTTTCACTCTCTTTCTTTTTCACTATACCTTTTTCCCTGTTCCTCTTTTCACCGTATTCTTTACGCTTCACCATGTCTTTTCTCGCCCTTCTGCCTCCATCCACAGACAAGCAATTACAGTAACTCTCTATCCCTCTTCTTTTCTCGCTCGCACCCCCTTTATGCCTATATGAAACTCTCCGTCCCTTTTTTCCCGCTTTTTTTTTTTACACTTCGTCTGCTGTACAATAAAATCGACCGAAATTTGACAAGGATAAATTACAAGTTGAATGAATGATTTCACATTAGAAAAAAAATCAGAATGTATTATGTGAATAAGAGAAGCAACAGAAATTGAATAAAGGTCGATGCACTCACGGGAAGCTGGTTTTTATTTAAAGGAAGCAATTAGAAATTGGTAGAAGAGACGTTGATATTTGGAAAAATAGAATTCCCCGATTTTAGCCTTCCCAGATTCTGTTTATTCTTAAATTTTACCAGCTTTATACTTAAATTCAATCTCTGGTCTATTTGCAAAGAAACCCCTCTGCAGGTTATATATTGATTAACCTAGGTATGTCCATGAAATCGCTGGAAAATTAATATAGCATAATAAAAACGGACTTAAACTTGATGAAAACAAAATTTTATTGTCAAAATGTTTATGTTACTATTAAGAGGAAAGAACAATGTATTTTTTAAATCATTTTTTAAAAATTTTTCCATATTTTAGAACATTTTAACTTTAGATTTAAAAAAAAACTTTTGTTTCTCTTCATCAGCGGAAGTACTAAATAACATAACAAATTTTAGTGCATGTTTTTAATGACAGACATTAATTTTGAAAATCTTGCAAAAATAGAAATAATTGTCGGATTTTAATGAAACTTTCAGAAACTATTCACAAATGATGGAAATTATTCTAAATATGTTATTTTTTAAAGTCATGATAAAAATATTTTTATATATATATTACCCACCCCCTAAATAATTTTATGAAAACTCTAGAAATTCAATGCTGAAGCATGTAAAGTCATTTCAACCTTAAAGAAAGAAGAATAGGAGAGTTCAAGTTCTGGCCTCGTCTGTTGCGTTTTTGGTAAAAAATATTAATCTATTTCTTCTCCTTCCAGCCATGGGTTAAACAGCTAAACAGACTGGTTACAGGCAGTCTAACAGAAGAATGGCTGTTAAAAAAATCGTCGAAAAAGCAACGGAAAAAATCTTATATCTTTCACAAGAAAGCATAGCAGTTTAATAGAGAAAAGAAATCTGTTTTGAATCATGGTCACCCACGTCTTGAAGAGACATGGAATAAATTTTAGAAAAAAACCTTCTATATATTGTATATCCTGCTATATAATAGAGCAGTATTTCTAAAACTGAGCACCGAGATGATAAAAATGCACTGCGAAAATGTAGAATTATATTTCAAAAAGGAGAAAATACAAACTATAATTCGTAATAAAATTCATATCTGTCAGCTACAAATAGAGGCGGCATTTTGTTTTCAACTTATAATGTTGTCAGGTTGAAAGATTGGCAACAAGTAAATAAGAGAGTTTGAGTTGGACGTTTGTCGTTTGTTTACAGACCCGTAGTTGACCACATTTGGTCTATGTACAAAGCGTAACAAAACATTTTACATGTCCAAGGTTCGTCGTAAGAAAAATTTAAAACCATTTTGGTAGAAGCATTTAAATTTGTCGGATTTAGCTCCTCCTTAAATCCCTAATTGTTCACTAGGGGGCGCTCTCCCTACACTATAAATACTGGGCGATTTCTCGCCTCGTGCTCTATTTTACTTTGCATTTCAGCGGACACATTTAAAAATGTGATCGCTCGCAGAAATCCGCGTTCTCGCCCACTTATGGGAAAACGCCATGAAACACGCATACACGTACGTACGAACATTCACCAATATACAAACTCTTTACGTTCACACACAAACACAAATGTTAATGTCTTTGTCACTTATAAATTTGTTGTTTAATACATATATTTGTTGACATATATATATCGGTCTTGTTTGTTTTTACATCTTCGGTTGGACTCAACTTGTTTCCGCCATGCTCTTGTTGTTGAACCTTCTAGCAGGAATAAACAGCACGTGTTCCTAATTCAACAACACGTAAACACACGGTCTTTTAAAAATTATGAATATCTGTCTTGAATCGTTCCTATGAAATCAAATGAATTAAAACAATAGGAAAAATTCAAAATATGTCCTACGCGATGAAGATTTTACATCCCAACCAAGACTTTAAAAAAAAGAAAAAAACGATGTTTGATCATTTGGTCAGATTTGACAAGTAAATCATATTGATACGTTTTTAGCTTCCGTTCGTAATTACTTTCTTTGGCCAACTGCCAATACTGTCAAAATTATCATTGAACCTAATCTAATCTTTTCCAGCACTTCAAACTTGTAATCAGAGTCAAGAATGACTTGCAATGCCATCTGGACATTCTTAAAACTATGCTTGGCTGTCATAGGATCGAAATTCGATCATCTATCGATGAAAAATCACAAACTAAATCAGGTAATTTCGTAACAAGTCGCTGATACATGGAATTCGACATGCTGCTCAGGATGATTAGCGTGTGCTTCGCTGCTATCCTGTTTGTATTACTAAATTTAGCTGTCATCAAGCGCGCCTGTTTAGCTGGCCAGATCTGCTTAGGCTGCATGGAAAATGTTAACCTTCAAGCATCCATCATGGATACGTAGTTTCCAATATGGAAGTTCGAATCTTTCTGAGGGTGTATTTCACTAAATAAGGCAGAAATTTTTAATTTATTAAGCTTAATTTAATAAATTTTTATTTTGTGTTTATTCATAAATAATAGCAACCATTATTATTTACATGCGGAATATTTTCCTCATCTTTGTTGATGTTACCAAAACGTTTCGGCCGTTTTTTCTCTCCAGCCTTTACTGTTGAAATGGCTAAATGTAACTGTAAGTTCTATGCTAACAGTTTAACTGGGTGTATATCGATCCGGATAAGCTATAGGGTATTCCTAACTGAGCCCTTTATTTAATATACAGGGATAGACTGTTCTTCTTCCAATGCCCATGTCTAGGGATAAGTTGTCGAGTTACTATTTTTTAGTGCTGCTCAGTTATTGCTTTTTCTGTTTCCACAAGAGTCCAAGATCACACCGCCTGACCCAAGGATTGAACTCACAATTACTATGTCACCAAGTTCACGTAACAACGCTTTAATTCACTAGGTTATTTTCTATGGAGAACTTGGAGCCTTGTACCTAGCCTACCTACTGATTAGTACTGTTGCTGCTGCTTGCCATGCTTAACTATATTCTTGGAGTCATGCTTGACTGCACTCTTGGAGGAGATTAGATGTGGTCTGATCTATCAGGTCTACTTTAACAAAAACACACTACACATGAATGAACACCTACGGAGACATGTAGCGGGAGCTGTTCAAGTATTCAGCTGCACAGTGACTCTACAACCACATCTGTCATGGGACTGAGAATGGTGGTGATAATGAACTCAACAAACGATCAGATTGAAATGAAACAGTGTGATAAGATTATATTGCAATAGCGGGAAGAGGCTTAGAAAATCAACATTCAGTATTGTGATCTAATTTTGCTCCAACTAATAATACTAGCACATGTGGATAAGACGCAACTATCTCAACCAATAAGCAGGCTAATAATAGTCATAAAAATCTACTAATATTAATTTATTCAGAAGAAAAAAAGCTGCATAGTGAGCAGAAAGAAAATTATTAAGGTATAGTGGCGCAATTATTACAAGTAGGGATTATATTCCTGCCTCCCTTGGCTTTAACGTTGGCCTGAACTCTGACTCCTGGCACGAGTAAGATAGACTAAGCTTATTCAGCTACCATGCAAATCAATAGTTGAATAATTTCAATTTTCCAAATTAGTGAAAAGTTAGCTCTTGTCATGGGTGGCAATGCGTGTAACAGCTATTTATTGTTACTTTTTCCAGAGCAGTAATTATATATATATATATATATATATATATATATATATATATATATATATATATATATATATATATATTTAGGCAGCAATCCTTCGTTTATGCATACTCGTAGAAAACACAAATATATTAACTGCACCCATCTGCAAAACACGATTAAAAATAACGGAGGCTTTAATAATAAAAAAGAAAAAGCCAACTCTTAACAATATTAACTACGAACAAAGCCACAATGTGCTAACCGTATTCGGAAATTAAAAACGTCCCTACTACTCACTAAGACATACACGTAATGCACACACTCAGTTAAGCTGAAAAATCGAACCATCCTTGATAATGGCTAAAGGTATAGCCGAAAGCGCTCTGAAACATAAAACATTTCGCCAGTTCTTACACACCATTTGTCTTGTAAAGAAAGCTCTTGTTCGAAGACAAGAAAAATTAAATAAAAAGCTCAATCGTAGTACCTTCTCTGTCGTTTTTAATGAAACATGCATATATATATATATATATATATATATATATATATATATATATATATATATATATATATATATATATATCCAAATGAGAGGGAGTAAAAATCCACAGTTCATAGCATTTACTTTTTAAAACAGTGCTCAATATAAAGTAGACCAAAATATTATTATATTTTTTATATAATAAATTACAATAAAAACATTTTAAATCATTGCACAAAACTTTCATGTTTCAATACTAAGATGGTATTTAAGTATCATCTTAGTACTGAAACATGAAAGTTTTGTGTAGCAATGTAAAACGTTTTTATTGTAATTTATTACAATAAAATATTATAACAATATATATCTATCGATATAAATATAAATATATATATATATATATATATATATATATATATATAAATATAAAAGTGAACATTGAAGTCAACACTCAGAGGCGACAGGCTGTTTCATGCTGGACGCAATCGTCAGGCTGTCTGACGATTGCGTCCAGCATGAAACAGCCTGTCGCCTCTGAGTGTTGACTTCAATGTTCACTTTTATATTTACATATGCTCTGTCTCTGATATTAAACACTTTATCCCATAAATATAGCACACCTTAAAACTATATTTCTGTATATATATATATATATATATATATATATATATATATATATATTAATCATTTCATCCTAAACAAGGCAATAAAGCAACTAGGACGTCAGTTACTAAGTGTTAGAGAATATGAGAAAACCTACTATTAAGGAGAGGTCAATAAAAGAACAATAATTAAAACTAAATATAATGACTGACAATGGATTTAAATTTTTGAATATCAAAGTTGACTTGATCATTAAAATTTCTATAATTATTTGATCATATTATTTTAAATGTTTTCTATTTTTTCTCTCTTTCATACGATAGTAGTCTGGGTTCTTTAGTCTTGGACAGCAGCTCAGAATGTGAAATCAGAGAACCAAGTTCAAGTTCTAGTCAGGTTCATTACATTCACCTACCTTGGGAAAGGTATGATTTAATTTCCTCCTTCAGCTATGGGTTAAATAGTAATGCAATATTCCCTCTTAAAAAAACCCCAAAAAGAACTATTCTCACAATCCAAATTGTGTTTCAGTTCTGAGTAATCCACAGAAGGTTGATAAGAGGTCATGAAAACAAATCAATCAATCAATCTCTAGTCGTGGGTGACATCCAGAGTAGGGGAAGAACAACTCTGAATTCTTAACCAGGATTGGAATATACTCATTCGATAATGGTTAAAAAGTAAAAGGTAGTTTTGCAATCATAACCTGTAAGGAAACCTCTTCGCTTAAATATGATCAACATGAAAACTGAAAATCTTGTCATTTCTAGGCTCCATAATTTGTAGCATAAAACAATATTGGTACCTTGTATTTAAAATCTCTTTATTTTAAATCTCTATGTGAAACTAAATTTTGAATCCCTTTATGAGTATAAAAAATACAGGTATACTATTTTTCTAGGCTCAAAACAATTTCGGAGAGTCCAGTTTGATTTACATGTGCCTACACACATGCACACACATGCAATGGAAGAGACGATAGCCAGCAGCCACTGATTAAGGCCTCATCCATGCACACAATGGAAGTGATTAACCAGCAGCCACCGACTAAGCCTTTGTCTATGAACTCACAAAAACATTAGGCTGACGATCATAAAGTAAGTCTGTCCACACATTTAACAGTGGGCTATAAACACTTAATTACTTGATGAAACAAACTTTACTGCAAAGAAAATTGAACATTTTATTGTTATTGTATATTTCTGAAAAGAATATATAAATGTTATTTCAATTGACATTTTGTTTCTACTTTTCCTTCAGAAAATAACCTTTTTTATGTTTCATTTAAAAAATGTTTATTGGGATCCTGACATTCAGATAAACACACAACCTTGGCAAGACAGATCGCAACAAGTGCATGGAATAATACAAGAGACATAGCTTATGCTATTATTTTCATTTTGGTTCTTATAGTCACCAGACTTCAGCTGCTGCAGCTTCCAGGTTTCTTCAGGTGTCTGTTGTAGTTGGTAACCTTCAAGGAATTTTGAACAGAACCCTTTATTGAATACACTGGGGTAGAGAGTTCTCCTTTGGCTGGCTATGTTAGATCAGTGAATTCTATCATGTTAATATCTATTGTAACAAGTTCGGCACAAGGATATATTTCATAGAGCATCCTCTGAACAACAAACTCACCATAATGTAGAAAACATGCACACTCACAAGCAGTAAAAATTGTGTTCCGTTAACAAGTCACTGAGCCGGATCAGTCATCATCGTGTCTTCAGGAAGCAACATCTCAGGGTGAACATAGTTGAAAATACATGTAGTGAAACCATAGATGTAGCAAATCTTTTTATCATGCCAGAAAAACAAATCAAACATAAGATGTAGAAGAATATCTTCTTTGTATCAACCAAGAAAAATGACACACAAATTTTGAAAAAACAAGCAAAATGATAATGGAGTTAAGAGTGAAAATTCTCTCTTGTGTTATTTCAAGCTTAGCGCCAGCTTTACTGCCTTACTCTGTCACACTCTATCCCAAATGGTAATCATTAGCAATTTCCTTGTAACGAAATATTCGGCATTCACTGAACTAGCAACTAGTGCTCCTCAAGTTAAGCTTTTCATTACTACATGGCTAACCGGCAGAGATCAAAGTGTAGTATCTGTTCTCCATATCTTTATTAGTAACGGTAATATTAGCCATTTCCTCATATGGAAACATTCAGCATTCATCAACCAAACAATTGTTGTTATTGCTGTTGCTGCAGCTGCCACTCTTTTCCTTGTTTATGGCCACATCACGTTCCTGCATGATCACCAAAGTTAAGCAATGTCAAGCCTGGTCTGTACCTAGATGAGTGACTGCTTGGGAAAACCAGGTGCTGTAAGCTTGGATGTACAGGTGGTGTAATGGATAATGACTCCGAATTGTTAAACAGAGAGCTGAGTTCTAATCCTAGTTGGGTTTGTTATATTCACTAATGTTCCAATACCCTTGGGAAAGGTATGAATACACATTGTTTTTTCCCTAGCTATGGGTTAATTAGTAAGACTTGTATTACAAAATCATTATCTCAATAAAACATTCTTACAATCCAAAAATATTTTCTGGCTTTAAGTAGCCTGCAAAGGGTTGATAAGCCATGGAAAATGAGTAATAATAATAATAATAATAATAATAATAATGATAATAATAATAATAATAATGATAATAATAATAATAATGATAATAATAATAATAATAATGATAATGATAATAATAATAATAATAATGATAATGATAATAATAATAATGATAATAATAATAATGATAATGATAATGATAATAATAATAATGATAATGATAATGATAATAATAATAATGATAATGATAATAATAATAATAATAATAATGATAATGATAATGATAATAATAATAATGATAATAATAATAATAATAATAATAATAATAATAATGATTTTTCTTCTTCTTCCACCAAACTCAACAGTCAAGACAAACTAAAGAAGAATGAATTCTGCTTGCTTCCACACACTTCACAAAATCTGAAATGTTCTCCAACCAACCCACTTCACTGAATCTGATCAAATGAAAGAATTTTTTCTTTCTATTTAAATGGCTTCTTGGTTGGGATGAGAACTTGTCAGAACCCACTAATATGTACATTCTTCTTAGAATGCATAAATAGGTATTTTTTCCCCTTCCCAAATTCCTGATCTTGTGTTGTTGACCCCAGCTATAACCTAAACATTGGCAAAAAAAGATTAATTCAAATGGCACTGCTTGAAGCACTTCCCTGAATTTCTAAATACCATGCCATATTGTCATTTAAACATTCCCAGAAGTGAAAAATATCAATGCATTTTTTTTTAATTTCAGGAAGATTTTGTTCCTTGGAAATATTTTTCGTAATTTTGAAATAAATCATTATCATTACAAGAATTATTTTGACAATTGATCTCATTCTTTATAGGGTTTTTATTTATAGATTTATTTATTTATTTATTTATCTATCTATTGATTTATTATTATTACAAGCCTGAGAGTGTTCAAGTCAAGAAACAAAACCAGTTTTTAAGACACTGATTTTAAAGGCAGATATCTAGAGATCCTTGATAAAATCTAAAGAATAATCAGCAATTTTATTGGTCCTTATCTGGCATCACGACTTAAGTCTCTTTCTCACTACATTAATATTGCTTTCCCGTGACTTTTCTATAAATATTTTCATGGTAAATGTTTGGATCAGCACTTTGCTATGGTACCTAAACTTTATGAATTTAAGCGCAGTACTAGACTGGTACCGAGGTCTCATATACAGTCTCATTGACAGTTGAGTTGGAAAGATGTAACCAAATTTTTTATTCTAGCAGTTTCTTTTCTCACACTTCTCATTTGTGGAACTCTCTTCTGACTCCATGCTTTCCAATTAACTTAATCTTAATCTTCAAATATTTAAATGCAATATTAATCGCTATCTACTGTCTTCCTGATTACTCTTCTTTTTTTCACACTCCTTAGTAATGGTTCTGTTTTTTAATACTTCCACACCCAGTAACCCCTTGTGTCTTAGTGGCTTTACTACCATATTTTAAGTGAACATGATTTTTAAAAAATCATGCTAAACCGATTATCTGTTTTCCAGTAAAATTCAATACAAAATTATAAAACAATGAATGATACAAAATCCTTATTAAAGTAATTAAAACTTAAGAATATAGATTTTATATTTGCAGTATTTACATGCAGACTACTATCCTCATCTTTGTTGTTGCTCTCACATCATTTTGACCATTGTTCCCTTCCACCTCGTGTATATCAATCCGGATAACCTTCAAGGAATTCCAACCTGAACGACTTGTTTAATCTGTGGGGGTAGACTTTTATGAGAGTAGACTAAAGAACATCTTATGCGGTTCTTATTTTTAGTACTGCTCAGTTATTGCTCATCCTATTTCCATTGAGGCCATGTACACAGGACAAATGTTTAGTGGATTAAAGTCCTGTTTCATGAATTTTATGACATAGTAGTTATTAGTTCAATCCCTGGGCCGGGCAGTATGTACTTGGACTCAGTGGAGAGGCACTCTGATAAAATATACCTTCCAAAAACTAAGCAATGTATTAAGGAACAGAAAAATATTATTAAAACAAATAAAAGAGTGCTAATTTTCTATATAACAGCAGTCCTCCTCTATGGAAGTGAATGCTGGAAAATCTCCGTATGGATGGAGAAGAGGCTTGAGGCAACAAAAATGTAGTTCTATTGAAGAATATTAGACTGAAAAAGTTTTAGAGAAAATGGAAACAGAAAGAAGACTAATACATTGGTGTTCTAATGATGACTGAACATATGAGTAACAGGGAAGTTTGGGGAAAATGGAAAGGAAGAGATCCTTTATCGTTAGAATCAGAAAAAGGCCAGTTGAAATTTCTTGGGCACATAATAAGAAAAGAGATCTTTAAAACTTTGACACTCACAGGACATACTGAAGGCATGAGATAGCGCTTCAACATGGTGTAATGGTTAGCAAGCTTGCCTTATTAGATCAATTATGACTAGTGTGTTGGATTCTCACTCATACTTCCAACCTTGTGCCAAATCTACCTATGCTTAGAAAATTATTTTGGGCACTTTGACATAGTGTAATGGTTAGCAAGCTTGTCTCATTAAAACAACTGTGACTGAGTAGTGAGTGTGATCCTCACTGGCTGACCCATACTTTCAGCCATGTGTCACAACTAAGCTATTCTTATTCATGCATGCATTGAATATGATTGCCATATATATCCTGGTGCCCTCACTGTTCATTTCAAGGTTCTCCACAAAATCCAAAGACAGATGTACAATGTGATCAGTTCTGACCTGGGGTCTTGACTCCAGTCACTTTCTCACCGATGTAATGTGGCTTCTTTCTCTCTTTTTTTATAAATATTTTCATGATATCTGCTCCGCATGAATTTAAGTCTGCTACTAGGTTGGCATCTCAGCCCCACCCTCTTACTGTTGAAAAAGTTAAATATAACCGCCTCTTCTACTCCAACAGCTTCTTCTCTTGCACTTACCGACAGTGGACATCCCTTCTTCTTATTCGCTTCCCTGATAACTATAATCTTCAAAAATTTAAATGTAATGTCAATCAACATCTTCTGATGCCTTGATCCCTGTTCTTTTTTTATCCTTTCTTCAACCCCCCCCCCCCTATACCCAGTCTTTTTCCTTACTTACACTCTCTGTAGCCCCTTATGTACTAGTTGCACTCCTGCCTTGCTTGGGGGTGAAATGCTTAAAATACAGTGTAACCCGGATATAAGAGACCCTGATATAAGAGAAACCCGGATATAAGAGAGATTTTATATTGTCCCAAATTAGAGCCTGTGTTAATGTATATAGAATAGACCAAACCCGGATATAAGAGAAACCCGGATATAAGAGAGAGATCCTCTGGTCCCAAATTAGAGCCTGTGTTAATGTATATAGAATAGACCAAACCACGATATAAGAGAAACCCGGATATAAGAGACTTCTTATCCAGTCCCGACAACTCTCTTATATCCGGGTTACACTGTATATCACCTTAATGTGGTGTTATGGTTAGCAATCTTGTCTTGCTAAAACAATTACAACTGAGTAGTGGGTTTGATCCTCATTGGGTACCAAATACTTTTGACTTAGTGTCACATCTAATCTCCACTTAGAAAATCACCATATAGAAGGCAAGTGCGGCAGAGGAAAGCAATGCCTGAGAAACTTGTGTAAATAGTTGACAGAACTAAAGGCTATAAAGTACAGAACGTTGTGGAGAGCCATGAAGAGACACAGCACATAGAAAAAAAACAAGCAATTAATAACTAGATAAGAACAAGGTTAGATATCCCTAGACATGGAGAGTTGATTGAGAACTCTCTACCCCGAGAGATAAAATAAAGTGTTCAGTTTGAAATTCCCTGAAGGTTAACTGAATCAACAAGAACCTGAAGCAGACTTGAGGGTACAAAGATTGAAATGTTGTGAGGGTAATGGTAAAGAGGAGAGCAATAAACCGATATAATAATGCTAATCGGGAGGAGAATTTGAAAGATTAAAAATACTAGAAGTTAGAATATTTAAAAGTACAAAATTTAAAGACGTCTACAAAATGCGTCAATGAAAAACAACAAAGAATGAAGTGGACATGGCTGTGACCATTTTTACATTCATGATGTGAGAGTTCCAAAACGATTGTTCTTCCTGTTTTTTTTCCTTTTATATTTTTGATTTCTAAAGTTTTCTTTGTTACCATCATCACTGCCTTTCCTTCTTTTTTTTTATTTTTAATTCATTCTAACTTTTTAGTCTCTCTTTTTCTGTTTAAACTGACACCTTTTCCTCCTTTCATCATTCTTTTTACTTTTCCTTCTTTATCTTACTTTTTATCAATGTGTGTTTTTCTTTCTTTCTTTTCTTCTGTTTTCTCTTTCTTTTTTATATCCTTTATATTTTTTCTCTTTTCACTTTACCTCTCCTTCTTTATCTTTCTGTTTATCAATGTGTATTTTACTTTCTCTCTTTTCTCTTTGTCCATAACATGAGAAGGATTAGCTGATTGTAGGGGAATAATTGTAAGAGAGTAAGGAGATACAAAGCAGGAAAAGGATAGGGGAGAGTAAGGAAAGTAAAACAAGAAAAGCTGAAATAAAGGTGAGTAAACATTCTAGAAGAGATGAGGGTCAGGATTTAAAATAAGAAAGTCTGAGATAGAGTTATTAAAATGAACAGCAGAAAATGTCATCTAAAAAATGAATGAAAGAATAATAGAAAAACAAAGAAAAATGAATAAGAAGAAAAATGAAGAAAAAATAAGAAGAAAGAATAAAAATAATGAATATGAATAAGTTAGCCTTGGGGTATATTTGTAAAGAAAGCCAAAGACGGTTTGTTAAGGCATTCTGGCTTGGGGAGGGTGAAAATCATATTTGAAAAATATCATCTGAGAAATCATGTAAAGAAAATATTAGCAATAAAGGAAAGATGGTGATGGAAAAAAAAAAGAATTCAACAAAGAAGAATGAAATAGAGAGGAAGAGAAAAGATACAGAGAGAGGGAACAAAAAAGAGAGAATAAGATAGAGAGCAAAAGTGATATAAACAAAGAGAAAATAGAAGATGGAATGAAAAATATATAGAGAGAGAGAATGTGAAAGAGAAAGAAAGAAAGAAAGAAAGAAAGGGAAAAAATTGAAAAAGAGAAACTAAGTGAAAGATAGAAAGAGAATCAGGAAGAGAAAGAAAGAAAGAAAGAAAGGGAAAAGGTAAAAAGAAAAAGAGTGACTAAGTGAAAGATAGAAAGAGAAACAGAAAGAAAGAAAGAAAGAAAGAGAGTTGAAAGGATGGGAGTAAACAGAACAGGGGAAGATACAAGAAGCTAAATAGTCATTTGAAACAATAATTTATATTCTTTAGGAAAAATTCAGGAAAAAAGGAATTGAAAAAGAAAGAAAAATGAAAAATTGAAAACGAAATAGCAAAATGAAAACACAGAGAAAGAAACATTTGAAAAGGGTGAGAAGGAATGAAAAAAGTGGAAAAGCAGAATGAAAGAAAGCGAGTGTGGGGAAAGGCAACCATAGTTGTCTCCCCTTCAAACTACTTGACTATAAAAGAAATGGTAGAACATCATTTATGAGCACGAGTCAAATTTCATTGAATAAAGCATCACTACAAGCTTAAATATTTGTCTGGTTTTCTTTACAGAAAGAAAGAAAAAAGAAGAAAGGAAAATGAGAAAGGGATAAGAATAAAGATTAAAGGAAAAAGCAAAAAATATTAAAAAAGAAAGTAATAGATAATCTGACAAAAGATAGACAAACGAAAATCAAGCCCACCATCATTGGAACTCTCGCATTATGAAGTTAAGAAATAAATTCTTCCTATATTTCCTCCCGTTCATCATCCTCACACCATACCTACGCTTCTTCCAAAAAGACATTACCACTATTTCTGTAGACTCCCTTAATGGTTGATTCTGTCCCTTACCTTTCTTTGATAAAAACGTGGGCGGAATGTGGAGTAAGTACATTTAGAGAAAAAAACGGGAAGCTCTTATTGGCTAATCAACTGGTCTGCACGTCAGTCACTCAATTGTTAAGGTGGTGTTCGGGTTGGGTGCTTTCAGGGTGTTATGACTCATCGTTGCAACATTGGTAAAAATTGCTTCTTCTCACTAATTGTCTTCTGCTATGTTCGGTTATAAATATTTGTGTTGATTTGCACATCTTTTCTGTCTTTGAGGTCTCGCTTTTATGGAAAAGAATTCTACAAGTGTAAGTGCTTTTAAAATAAGGAAGACAGTAGGGAACAAAAAAAACAAACAGAATGAAAGAAATGTGGTATGGTTGGGGAGGGGAAAAAAATCTTGCACACATGCATTTGCCGCTACATTCTTTTCACTTTTCTGCTAAAAGAATGTCCGTTTGTTTTCCCCCTTTTATCAGTTTGTCAATTTTGTTGTCATGCCTCATATTCCAAACATAGCTCCTAAATTTTTTCTTTTTTTAAAACCTTCAGAGATTTTCTCTTTTTATGCTCCAAGCAATGTCTGTCCCTTTACTATCAATTGTATCCCTGTTCTGCCATCTGTTTACAGAAGCTCTGGAAGTGGGTTACTCAATGTATCACTCTGGCTCTCTTGCCTTCAGATACGTCCTGGGTGTGTCAAATTCTCCAAGCCTTCTTACCACATTATATGTCCAAGAAATTTCAACTATCTCTTTCTGATTCTAACTATAAAAGGACCTTTTCATTTCTTTTTTTTTTTTTTAAACTTCCCTGTGATTCACATGTTCAGTCCATGGTATGCTTAGCATTCTACTGCCAGATATAAGGATTGATATTACATAGCAATTCAGCATTTCTTTCTTTGTTCCTAGCGATTTTTTTCTGTTTCTTAATACTTTGTTTCACTATTTCACTGCAACATTTTTTTTCTATTTTGGACATCCTTAATAATGGGAGGCATGGTGAAGTAATAGATAGAAGCTCAGATTGAGGAATCGGAGAGCAGAGTTCAAATTCCAGTCGAATCCATTACATTCACTTACATGCTAATACCCTTGGGAAAAGTATGAATGCTCATCTACTCCCTCCAGCTAGAAGTAAATAGTAGGACAGACCGGGTTCTATAGCCTTGGATGGCAACTGGTCTACCGCAGAAAGAAATGGCAACCTACTTACGGGAAAAAATCTGCCTCGTCAGTCATGTATCAAAAGATACATGATCGCCTAAGAGTGTATCACACATGGCACATAACAGACTGAATAAGATTAAGTAATAAGATTCATCTGGAACAATGTCTGATCACCCATCAAGAATTGAACTCATTACTCTTCGAGTGCTTTCCTATGCTTCATGTTCAATGCCTGGGATGAAACTGTCCAACATTCACTGCTGTATAGGAGTACCAATATTATATAACTGTTCAGTACTCTTTTCTTTGTTTCAGTTGCTTCAAGTATCTTTTCTATCTGTGATGAGATGATCTAACATTCACTGCCATATAGGAGTACTGATGTTGCATCACAAGTCAGTACTCTTTTTTTTGTTTCTGTTGCTTCAAGTATCTTTTCCATCTGTGATGAGATGGTCCAAGTTCAACAATCACTGCTATATAGGAGTACCAATATTACAGACTAGTTCAGTACTCTTTTCTTTGTTTTTTCTCTTTTTGTGAGGAGATGGTCCAGCATTCACTGCCATATAGGAGTACCCATATTACATATCAGTTCAGTACTCTTTTGTTTCTGTTACTTTAAGTCTCTTCTCCATCTGTGAGGAAATGATCCAGCATTCACTACAATAGAGGAGGACTGATATTCCTTTCCATGTCTGCTATCAACACTGTGCCATCTGTATATCTTATGTTGTTAAGATTCTGGCCTCCAATAATGAAACCTCGTAGGACTTTTAATTCTCTCAGAATTACCTAACTGTATAGGATGAATGAATTCAGTGAGAATACACATCCTTGTCTTACGCACCTATCCCTTTTTGTATATCTGCTGAACTCATTTTCTGTCCACATGCAGGAGGTTTGCTGCCAGTATTGATTATTCTAATGTCTTTACCGAATATCTCAAGGTTGCCGAGCAGCTCTAACAGATTTTATGGTATACTTTGTTGAACACCTTTGTGTAGTATATAAAACACAAGTACATGTTCTGTATTTGTATTACTCTTTCTGATAACATTCTGAGCATAAAAATTGCATTCCTTGTTCCAGTGTCTTTGAAGAACCCGCACTGATCTTGTCCTATCTCTGGCCTGATTCTGCTGAGTGCTCTATTCATCAGCATTCGGATGAGGAGTTTTGTTAGGTGGCTCATTAGGCTGATTTTCTGGTGGAGTTCACATTCGTTTATGCTTAGTTTCTTAAGCAGTTCTATGAAAATAGATCTGCTTAGATCTTCTCATATATCACCACTGTTTTAGATTTCATTTATTTGGTGAGAAGATGCAGCCTTGTCTTACACCCATTACAGATTTTAATTCTGCTCTACCTGATAATGCACTCACAATTACTATATCTCCAAATGCATGCTTTAATCTACTAAGTTAGTCCCATCCTTCTGAATTTGTATTACTCTTTCTGATAACATTCTGAGCATAAAAATTGCATTCCTTGTTCCAGTGTCTTTGAAGAACCTGCACTGATCTTGTCCTATATCTGGCCTGATTCTGCTGCACACTCTATTCAATAGAATATGGATGATGAAGTTTGCTATGTGGATCATTAGGCTGATTATCCAGTGGAGTTCATATTTATTTATGCTTAGATTCTTAAGCAGTGCTATGAAAATAGATCTGCTTAGATCTTCTGATATATCACCACTGTTCTAGATTTCATTTATTTGGTGAGAAGATGCAGCATTGTCTTAATTCTGCACTTCTGATATTGTGCTAATAATTACTATATCACAATATTCATGCTTTAATCCACGAAGTTAGTGTCCCATGGGACAATCCTGTGTATCAGACTAGTAGTCTTAAAACTAATCTGCATGCTGCTAACACTACTGCTTGTGATAATAAAAAAACAAACACTGAGTTAAAGTATAACTAATGTAAATAGCACCTTAATTCAGAAATTCAAACAAAAAACAACCCTCTTCTTTCTCATTCTTTTTCTTTTTTCTTTACTTTCTTCTTCTTTTCTTCTTCTTTAATTTAATTTTCTTTTTTTCTTCATTTTCTTTGTTTTTAATTTTTCTTCATTTATATTTTATTATATATTTTTCTTACTTTCTCTCCTTTCTTTCCTCTGGCGTTTTTGGATTATTCTCCCTTGCTAACCAATACTTTTGTCTTTCTTTCATTCCTGTTTCATCCCACATCCTGGGTAAGATGATAAACTACATCCAACAACAAGGCCTTTGATCAGGAGGTTTTGAGGAGTGTGGAACCATCTCTTAATTGCTGGTGTTCCTAAGTCCAGAATGGTAGCACCTGTTAGGGTCCGAGCTATGGGTAAATAGTTAACCCCCCAAACTAGGGCAAAAAAACTATGAAAGTGTAAAATAGGTTTTAATACCAGCAATACAATTTTGGAAAAATTATTCCCAGCAATACATTATTCCCAGCAATATATTTTTGAAGAAAAAATATTACTAGCAAATACATTTATGAGTAATACATATTTGCAAAAAATATATTAGCAGCAGTACTTTTTTAAAATTATTACCAGCAATAAAAATTTTGACGGCATTAAATAACCCATTGAGGTTGATATGCTGTAAAACAAAACAAACAAAATCAAACTAAATCCTGATTCATCCCACCACTTTTACTGAAAATAAACATTCACTTATTTTCTTTTTATGTGCCATGTCCTTTCAAGACATAGACGATCATGGCTCTCCATCTCCCTCTATCCCTTGTCGCTCTCAACAAGTTACTTCTCTCTGCTTCCTCCCCCAGACCACGTTCTGTCATCCAGTTGCTTAAGCTCGTCATGTATGTCATGCACTGCTTTCCCTTATCTCTCTTTCTCTCTATTCGACCTGTGAGTATCAGATTCTCCAGGCCCTCCTTCCTCATTATGTGTCCCAGAAACTTCAGCTGCCTCTTCCTGATGTTAAATTTAAGCCTTCTCCTTGTTTGTAACATCTCTAAGACCTCATCGTTGCTCATGTGCTTGATCTATGATGTCATTAGCTTCCTTCTGTAGAACCACATTTCTGTCGTCTCAAGTCTCTTCTTCATCTTTGAGGAAATCATCTAACATTCGCTGCCGTAAAGAAGGACAGATGTCACGCAACAGCTCAGTATTCTTTTCTTTGTTACCAAAGAAATCCTCCTGTTTTGCAATACTCTGCTCATCTTTTGGAATGTGTCCTTGGCTATCCCAATACATCGACAGAAGAATTTTATGCTCCAATACTCGAAGTGGGCTGAGTCTGTCTGCTTTAAAAATATGCATTCAAAATTCTGGTCTTTACCTCTTTTAAGCATTGAAAGCAGCTAACATATCAACCTAAAGCATATGTATTTTCCGACATTGATTTCAATATTTTAAGTTTGTGTATTGTTTCCTGCTTCATATAATATTGATTATTCTTCGCTAATCTCTTCCTTTTATTGCTATCACCCAGATGGCATCATTTTGCAAGAAATCTCCAGCCTGAAAATTTCCAAACCACTTTTGACATATTTGATCATTTATTGTAACTTCTCCATAATCTGTGTAATTTGCTTTTTCTTGTGTGTGAATTGCTTCTCTACATTTAAAAAAATAAAAAGCTTATGTCAAAAATGTTTATTTTCTTCATTTTTAATGTTATGATCGATAAACATAAATACACCAATTCTGCCAATTTTTTTAAATTGTACATTGATATGTCATCTCCTATAATACAATCAAAATCGTTCTTTTCAGACAAAGTTAGTTGAAACTAAATACTTCCAATGACATCTAAGGACAAAATCAAAACAAAAATTTGTGTTCACCCAGTACACCAGTGACAACAGCAAATACAGGACCCTGTCAAAAAGATGAAAATATCATTTCACATCCTATCATTTAACTAGGTTCAGTCCTTCATTCATATAATGGCAGGAAATATACAACAGAATAACTCACAAAGTAGGCTTATCACTTACGCCAATATTTTCATTCTCATTTCTCTTATCTCTCCCTTTTCTTCTCCTTTTTCTCTTTGTACTTTCTTTTCTTTTCTTTCCACATCTTCCATTTCCCCGCTCTCATATGTTTCCTTGTCTTTCTTTAGTTTGGGTCTTTTCTCACTTACATGCTGACGTTTTCTCTCTCCCCTTTTCTTCTCCTTTTTCTCTTTGTATTTTCTTTTCTTTTCCTTCCACATTTCCCATTTTCCCTCTCTCTTATCTCTCCCTTTTCTTCTCCTTTTTCTCTTTGTACTTTCTTTTCTTTTCTTTCCACATTTCCCATTTTCCCTCTCTCTTATCTTTCCTTGTCTTTCTTTTGTTTTGGTCTTTTCTCGCTTATATGCTCCCCTTTTCTCTCCTTTTTCTCTTTGTACTTTCTTTTCTTTTCCTTCCACATTTCCCATTTTCCCTCTCTCTTATCTCTCCCTTTTCTTCTCCTTTTTCTCTTTGTACTTTCTTTTCTTTTCTTTCCACATCTTCCATTTCCCCGCTCTCATATGTTTCCTTGTCTTTCTTTAGTTTGGGTCTTTTCTCACTTACATGCTGACGATTTCTCTCTCCCCTTTTCTTCTCCTTTTTCTCTTTGTACTTTCTTTTCTTTTCCTTCCACATTTCCCATTTTCCCTCTCTCTTATCTCTCCCTTTTCTTCTCCTTTTTCTCTTTGTACTTTCTTTTCTTTTCTTTCCACATTTCCCATTTTCCCTCTCTCTTATCTTTCCTTGTCTTTCTTTTGTTTTGGTCTTTTCTCGCTTATATGCTCCCCTTTTCTCTCCTTTTTCTCTTTGTACTTTCTTTTCTTTTCCTTCCACATTTCCCATTTTCCCTCTCTCTTTTCTCTCCCTTTTCTTCTCCTTTTTCTCTTTGTACTTTCTTTTCTTTTCTTTCCACATTTCCCATTTTCCCTCTCTCTTACCTTTCCTTGTCTTTCTTTTGTTTTGGTCTTTTCTCGCTTATATGCTCCCCTTTTCTCTCCTTTTTCTCTTTGTACTTTCTTTTCTTTTCCTTCCACATTTCCCATTTTCCCTCTCTCTTATCTCTCCCTTTTCTTCTCCTTTTTCTCTTTGTACTTTCTTTTCTTTTCTTTCCACATCTTCCATTTCCCCGCTCTCATATGTTTCCTTGTCTTTCTTTAGTTTGGGTCTTTTCTCACTTACATGCTGACGTTTTCTCTCTCCCCTTTTCTTCTCCTTTTTCTCTTTGTATTTTCTTTTCTTTTCCTTCCACATTTCCCATTTTCCCTCTCTCTTATCTCTCCCTTTTCTTCTCCTTTTTCTCTTTGTACTTTCTTTTCTTTTCTTTCCACATTTCCCATTTTCCCTCTCTCTTATCTTTCCTTGTCTTTCTTTTGTTTTGGTCTTTTCTCGCTTATATGCTCCCCTTTTCTCTCCTTTTTCTCTTTGTACTTTCTTTTCTTTTCCTTCCACATTTCCCATTTTCCCTCTCTCTTATCTCTCCCTTTTCTTCTCCTTTTTCTCTTTGTACTTTCTTTTCTTTTCTTTCCACATCTTCCATTTCCCCGCTCTCATATGTTTCCTTGTCTTTCTTTAGTTTGGGTCTTTTCTCACTTACATGCTGACGTTTTCTCTCTCCCCTTTTCTTCTCCTTTTTCTCTTTGTATTTTCTTTTCTTTTCCTTCCACATTTCCCATTTTCCCTCTCTCTTATCTCTCCCTTTTCTTCTCCTTTTTCTCTTTGTACTTTCTTTTCTTTTCTTTCCACATTTCCCATTTTCCCTCTCTCTTATCTTTCCTTGTCTTTCTTTTGTTTTGGTCTTTTCTCGCTTATATGCTCCCCTTTTCTCTCCTTTTTCTCTTTGTACTTTCTTTTCTTTTCCTTCCACATTTCCCATTTTCCCTCTCTCTTATCTCTCCCTTTTCTTCTCCTTTTTCTCTTTGTACTTTCTTTTCTTTTCTTTCCACATTTCCCATTTTCCCTCTCTCTTACCTTTCCTTGTCTTTCTTTTGTTTTGGTCTTTTCTCGCTTATATGCTCCCCTTTTCTCTCCTTTTTCTCTTTGTACTTTCTTTTCTTTTCCTTCCACATTTCCCATTTTCCCTCTCTCTTATCTCTCCCTTTTCTTCTCCTTTTTCTCTTTGTACTTTCTTTTCATTTCCTTCCACATTTCCCATTTTCCCTCTCTCTTATCTCTCCTTGTCTTTCTTTTGTTTGGGTTTTTCTCACTCACATGCTCCTCTTTGTTCTCTCCCTTTTCATCTTCACTTTTCTTTTTCTATTTTCTTTTTTTCAACTCTTTCTTTCTCTTTCATATTCTCTCTATTATGGTTTTGTTGTTACTCTCTAATTTTCATTCTTTCCCTCTCAAATCTTTCTATCTCTCTTTTTCTATCTTTTTCTGATTTTCTTTCGTGTCCTTCTTTGACATACCCAAAATCTTTTTTTTTTCTCTTTTCCTCCTGCTATTTATTTATTTACTTTCCAGAATATGGGGATAGAGATTTTAGGGCCTATCTTATTTTTTTTCCACTTTTTTGTTTTATTTTTCTCTTTATTTTCATTCCTTGCTATTTTCAATTTTTTCTCTTCTTCAATTTCTTAAAGCAATAGAGAAATACAATTTATTTTTTCATTTTCCTTCATTTTAAAATTTTCAATTTGACATTTTTATTTCTTCTTTTTAGTCTCTCCGGTTCTGAACTTCTTCCTTGTCGAACGTTCTTTGTTATTTTTTCATTTAAAAAAAAAGAAAGAAAAAAGAAAAAAAAATCTTTTCAGCATTCCAAGCTAAATGCAACAAAAAAAAAGCAAAAAAAAACAAAGCAAACAAATAAAAAATGAATTAAAAACACAAGAATTTATCAAGTTTCAACACAAATTCTTTTCTTCTCATCAGGATAGGTAATATGATATCTGCTTACTCATGACTGCTTAGACTTTGTCCCTAATATCATTACAGAGCATGTTCAATCTGAATTTGAACAAAAATTCCACTGACAGCTGAGTAAATTTAATCCAGGTTTTGCCTTACCAAATAAAAGACGCAATGTTTTACTGTTTTCTTAGTTTGTCAACACTTGCTGCCTTGAGGTGTATGTGCCAAAAAGGTTCAAGTGATAGACAAAGAGAATAATGTTGAAAACGTGCTAGAGACAGGTTGCTTAGAACTTGTAGATTTAGTCTGGTTATGGATTTGCAAAGAGTAAATAAGTTGTTTTCCATTTCATACAGATGTTTTGGATTTTTTAATGTCTGGTGGTTAAAAAAGGGGAAAAAAAACGGTGCCAATCCTTAAGGCAGTAGAAGAAAAAAAGAAATATCTCTATAATTTATTATGCAATATTAAACACATGACTTTATAAATATATATATATATATATATATATATATATATATATATATATATAATTCTTCGACAGAATTGAGTCACTCTCAGTCACTGTGTGTTTATCTGAATCTAAAAATAAACACGCTAAAATTCACCTTCATCCCGTACCGTAAGCTGATGGCTTAGTGGGAGAAGTTCGGACTGACGCAAATTCAGTCGGGTTTCGATCCTAGCTAGAGGCAACCGGACGTCTAGCCACACTGATGAGCTGTGAAACAGCGAAACAGTCTGTCTGTGGATGACAAAAATATTAGCTCCTGAAAAATTAATTTCGGTTGAGCCCTCTGGTTTGAGGTGTGAATTTGTAAACAGTGACTATTTAAGCTAATACTGCACGACTCTTCGACAGAATTGAGTCACTGTCAGTCACTGTGTGTTTATCCGAATCTAAAAATAAACACGCTAAAATTCACCTTCATCCCGTACCGTAAGCTGATGGCTTAGTGGGAGAAGTTCAGACTGACGCAAATTCAGTCGGGTTTCGATCCTAGCTAGAGGCAACCAGACGTCTAGCCACACTGATGAGCTGTGAAACAGCGAAACAGTCTGTCTGTGGATGACAAATATATATATATATACACATGTATGCATTAAGGAAAAAGACAATAGGAAAACTGTAGTTTTAGCCAACGCATTTCGTCCAATGTGAATTTTTTCAAAAACAAAATGAATTTATTGAAACAAAGTATCTATAAACAACAGACAAAATGTTACCATTAAGAATTTAGAAACGCTATTGTATATTCATATTGTTAACTGAAAAATTATGTCAATTGCAATATGTTTGAAGTGAATATTTTCACGTGTAGAAATGTTGTTTGTATTGTTGTCTTTTTCTACAGGTTAATTCTGAAAAATTATATATATATATATATATATATATATATATATATATATATATATATATATTACTCAGTACCATTATGCAAATATACTTTGTATTACCATTATAAAGGTAGATTTTTACCTTTTTCTTTCAATGATATTCACCCTGTACAAGTGTCAAAAACCCCACAAGGTAGAAGGTTACAGAGTACGAGGCACAGTTCAAGGGGATATGTGGGTAAGATAACAGTTGACACTTGACTTGAACAGGTTGAGATTGTAATGATCTGAGAGTATCCTCTTGGGAGTCAGTTCCACAAAGTTTGTGGGAAGGAGCTGCTGGAGTGGAAGTTACATTTCATCAATGGAATATAAAGGGAATGAGGATGGGTTGCTACAATGTGTTTGAAGGTTAGAACTTGTGGAATGAAGGAAGACTGCCAATTTTGACTGGAAGAAGTTGAAAACTTTTTAAGATAAAATTAATTCAACACATGTGTGGGTTTATCTAGCCACACTGATGAATAGTGATAGAGAAGAACAGGCTTATATGTGGATGACTATTTATGCTCTTGTTTCGATCAAGCACTCTGGAGAAAGGGTAATTTCAAAACACTGATTGCTACTGCTATCAATGCACAACTCTTCAATTACAAATTGAGACCTCTTGGCCAATGGCATTTATACACCGTTCATATAATACATTAAAATTTACTTTTCTCTTCTGTACGCCGATAGATTAGGGGTAAGATCTCTAACTGATGCCAAATTGGTTGAGTTTCAATCCCAGCTTGAAGCAATCGGATATCTAGCCACACTGATGAGCTGTGATACAGTATAACAGGCTTGTATGTGGATCACTATAAATACATCTAAATTCACCTTCATCCCTGCCATGTGACAATGGCTTAGGGGTAGAATCTCTGATTTTTGAATACTGTGGATAGAACCACATATAGTTTAAATGTTATGTTTTTTAGTATCTTATTAAAATCATCTGACAGGTGTTTTTTTCAACATGAAATTTTTAGTTACATATATACCTGTTGCATTTAATTTACATCATATATATATATATATATATATATATATATATATATATATATTTCAGTGTCGACTCTAGTTCATCAATGTTTGTTGGCCTCATTACAATTATTTTAACAAAATATGCAATGCTAAAATGATTCCTTTACTCTAACTAAAATATATGATTTTTAAAAATCTATAGCCTGATATGTTTTTTTTTAAAACAAAATAATGTTTTTTAAATACCGAGTGTGTGTTTGTATATGTGTATGCATTATTGTGTTTATGTATCTCTCTGTCTGATATCATATTTCTTTAACACTACCCCAGTCACAATCTGTAACCCCAACCCTCCAATCAATGAATGAAGGCTTTCTTTGACTTTTGCTAAATTTAGGTCAGGCTAAATTTAATTTTTCCCTTTTTCAATTGATACATTATGCTAAAAAAGCTTATACAAGATGGAATAAATTATTTAAAATGGACATTTGAAAAGAATGAGTTGAAATAAAAATGTGTTCTTTGAAAAACAGGGCATACAAGTCATTAGGGATTTTTAAAAGATTATTCATAAAATTAAAGCAAGAAATAATTTGCCTTTTAAATATCTCCAGCTCAGGGCTCGGATAGGCATGTTAATTTTGTTTCATTTCTTACTTACTTTCTGTCTTTGTTTTTTTTTCTTTTTTTCTTCTTTCTTACAATGTCAACAAAATGTATTTTGGTTAATATTTTGAGGTATGGAGTTAAAACAATTAATTTTAGAAGTAATAACAAGATTCCTTATTGGTAACCAGAATCTTAAAAACATGAGATATGCGGATGACACAGTGTTAATAGCAGACATAGAAAGGAAACTAGAGGAACTCTTACAGTGAAGGAAAGTAGGAAGAATGGACTAAACATCAATTGCAAGATGATGGGACACATGGTTGCTAGCAAAAGAAACAACCTATTATATGAATCACAAATTGGAGATATCATAATCAATCAATTTAAATATCTGAAAAGTGTTTTAACAGAGGAAAAGTGTGATACTGAAACAAATTCCTACTATGCTACCTACACCCATATCATGACTAAACAACTAATAACTGCTAACCTAAATTTAAGAAACTTTATTTCAAATAACAAACTTTAAATACATAGAGGATAACTAAATGGAATGCATAGAGATAAAACTATTTCGCCTGTAGTGTGTTGAAACATAATTGCCATTGTGTAGCAATTTATAATGTGTTTTTGTTTTAATATCCTAAAATAAATAAATAAATATATATATATATATATATATATATATATATATATATAGATATATTTAATATATTTTCTGTTTATAAGTTATTTTTTAGATACAATTTATCTAAATAAATGCTATCTTTTTAATTAAACACTATTAATTACATTTACCATCCTAAAATTAATTAAAAACAGAGCATTTACTTAAATAATTGTATATATAAAATAATGTATAAACAGAAAATAAACTAAATAATTGTTGGACTTAATCCATTTCAAAATATATATATTTCTATATATATATATATATATATATATATATATATATATATATATGTATATATATATGTATATATATATATATATATGTGTGTGTGTATATATATATGTATTTATATCGTCAGACATTTGGTCCTTTCACTGAGGTTAGAATGTTCACTTTCAAACCATGCGACCGAGGTTCGAATCTCAGCATGGTCATTTTTTCAGGAATGTGACATCCTGTTGTCATCAGTCTAGGAGAGGCGATCCCAGTGTGTGGCGCCTTTGGAAAGTTTTGTGAGTGAAATTGCGTAGGCAGAACTCTGGGAGCTGTTGATGGTTTTGCTCGTACAAAGTTACAAGTCATTGTGACTGTGGGTTTGTGCATGCCCTGTCTTGTTCTGACTGTTGATCACACTAATAAAGCACTCTCTTCCACAAACCGTAACTAATGTCCGCTCAGTATAGTTGCATTATAGATCGCAGGTGGGCTCTATGACGGTTGAACAAACACAAATGTGCCTGAGCTGACGTCTGCAACAGGGATTATCAGGTTGCCCTAATAGATGGGCACCCTCATATATGAGTGGCCATGTAGCCATGAATATATATATATATATATATATATATATATATATATACATATATATATACATATATATATATATATATATATATATATATATATATATATATATATATATATATGTATATATATATATATATATATATATATATATATGCATGTGTGTGTCATCCACAGACAGACTGTTTCGCTGTTTCACAGCTCATCAGTGTGGCTAGACAGGATCGAAACTCAACCAATTTGGCATCAGTCAGAATTTACAATATAGATACAATCCTGACCTATGATGATTTGTGGTTATGATCCAATTTCCATTCCATCCTAGGTATGATGATAAACTACATCTGCGTCCTGGGTAAGACAATGAACTGCGTCCAGCAGTGGGGCCTCTGGTTGGGAGGTTTTGAGGAGCGTGGAACCACCTCTTGGTTGCTGGTGTTCCTAGGTCCACCCTGACCCGGGGTGGTATCACCTGTTAGGGTCCCAGCTTTGTGCAAATAGTTAACACCCAAACTTGTGTAAAAATGGTTTTTAATACCAGAAATACTTTGTAATAAAAAAAGAATTATTACCAGCAGTAATTTTTGAGGGAAAGATTTTTATGGGCAATACTTAAAAAAAAAATACCAGCAATACAAACAGCTATACATTTTTTGGAAAAAATATGACCAGCTATAGATTTCTTCAAGGAAATATATTTCCAGAAATATATTTTAGAAGAAAAACATTACCAGCAATAAAAATTTTGTCGGCATTTACCCATTATATGCCATAAAACAAAACAAACCAAACCAAACAAATTTGTTTCGGCATTAAATAACCCATTGAGGTTGATATGCTATAAAACAAACCAAACCAAACTAATTTCCATTAATCTTGTTTTGTCTCATGCAGCTTGCCTTGTATATATGACACAATTGGCATGGAAGAAGAATATGCAGTGTGATGGAAGAATACATTGCACAGCAGAATACATCATCAATTATCACTAGTGGGAGGAAGACAGCATGGATCACTTCCTGGTTTTACACCATACTGGATTATTGTGCATTCACTCCCTTTTGTTTGTGTTGTGTTTCTGAAAAGGGAGATGCTTGAAGAGGATCAAGACATCACAACTTCAGAGCCCAATAGATTTACAAGTAAGGGCTTGGTAAAATGTTTTGCCCTGATAAGGAAGGGTTGGCCAAGTTTAAAGTTGAGTACCCCAACATTGCTATGTACACTAAGGTCACAAGAGAGGTCATGGATAGCCTGGAGTGTTACAGGGAGATTAAGGAGAAAAACCGGAGGGCATCCTTCCAGAAAGTATAGCGGCCAATACCTGCAATAGACCCTGTACCCTCAGCTGTATATCAAGTAGGTTCTGCCTTTTGAGATTCCAAAATATTCAATAACAGACACTATATTTTTTTGATTTAATGGGTTTGTCAGGAGGGTCTGTTTTTCAATTTTGGAATATTCTATGAGCCTGTATATTATCCTACCAACTAACTCTATCACAGTTACAACTGAAAAGAAGTTATCTGAATTCATCTTAAAATTTGCTACAACAACATCTAAAACAATAAATGATCTAGCCAATATGAAACAAAACAATATGCTAAAACATGAATGATGAATTTACTGTACTGACTGTAATAATTGTCAGAAAAATACATAGGAGAAACTGCAATGAATTTAAATAAAAGCTTATATGAACACAAGAGGGATATTTTGCAGAACAACATATTAAATGCATTAGTTGCTCATGAGACTTACCACAATTTTTATATAGAAAATGCTACTCTGATCAAAAGAGAAAACAATTCACTAGAACTAAAATGTTGTTTAGAGAGCACCTTGATTGCAAGATCATCCGCAGTAAATTTGCACCAAGGCTCTTACATCATTTTCACATTTCTGGGAGAATCTTTTATTATCACAGTGTGGGATATCTTATAACAAAACTGATGGAAACAAAAAGAAAAGTAATCTAAATAAAATTGGCTAGATTATATAACAAAAACACATAAAAAAATTTTAAAAGAATTTTAAATTTAAAATTCCCAGCATCCCTCGTTTGTGTACATGTGTAGTTGCACCAATGTAAACAAATTCTGTCCAATGAAATCCTAAAGGACAAAACACGTCATCCGAAAATTTTTTCTATGTTGTCATACATTTTTCCCCAAAAATTTTTCTTGATATATAAAAATTTATATATCATTATCTTATATATATATATATATATATATATATATATATATATATATATATATATAAATATATAAATATAAAAGTGAACATTGAAGTCAACACTCAGAGGCGACAGGCTGCTTCATGCTGGACACAAGTTATTTTTATAGATACAATTTATTTAAATAAATGCTATCTTTTTAATTAAACAATATTAATTACATTGATCATTCTAAAATTAATTTAATTAAAAACAGAGCATTTACTTAAATAAATTGTATCTATAAAATAATGTATAAACAGAAAATAAACTAAATAATTGTTGAAATTAATCCATTTCAAAATACATATATACATATATATCTATATCGTCAGACAATTGGTCCTTTCACTGAGTGGTTATAATGTTCACTTTCCATGCGTCCAGGGTTCAAATCTCAGCATGGTCATATATATATATATATTGCACTATTGCACTAGCATGAAACAGACTGTCGCCTCTAAGTGCTGACTTCCATGTCCACTTTTATATTTACACACGCTCTATCTCTGATATTGAGCACTTTATCCCATAAATATAGCACACTAAGACTATATTTCTTCATATATATATATATATAGAAAGAGAGAGAGAGAGAGACATGTTTCATTGAATAATTTAGACATGTTCTGTTTACTCATTTTCAATTGGATCCATTTTGGTGTCATTATTGAAGGATGAGAGAAAATCATTGTGTTGATATATATTTCTTATATTCTGAGTACTTTCGACATAGCACGATGTCATCATAAAGGTATCGTTTATTGCAAGACAAATATTGTAGTGTTCATTATTGTCAATGACAAAATTGTATTCATCATAAAAGGTAAATTTCTTACTTGTGGAGTGAAGAATGCTGTGCCAGTGCATGACCGCTGACACTGTTTAAGGGGAGGTAACTAAGTATGGTTTTGGAGAGTTTTTTACAAAATAAGTAGTAAAAAACTATTAGTACAAACCTTGGCATTTCAAACTATTTTATATATACACATTTTATATATATATGTATGTGTATATGGAGAAAGATAAGGGGTAAATAAAAAAGAGAATACTGAATGATAGAATAAGTATAAACGATGTCAGTATATGATCAACAATTGGAAAACCTAATATATATTTTGTTTGTGTACACCTCCCTCTACATCATATATCAATTTTATCATTAAACTTCAGTCTTCTATGCTGACTTTAAGAATATTTTTCATGAAAAAGGTTTTATTTACTATTTTGCAAAGGAAGATATATTTTTCTGAGCAGGACCGGAATGCCATTGGATAGAAACATTTAGAAAGTGAAGGACATACTTTTAAGAAAAAGAAAAACGTTTTGAAAGTTTTGCATTGAATCAAAAAACATTGCCTATTCTTTGAAAGAAATTTTTTGCAAAGATATTTACTGGCTATAATTTTATTTTTATTTTTCTGCAGAAAAAAGTTAATCAGCTTTTAGAATCAGACATGAATACCAACAAAATGGAGTCATTTTTATTTTTTTCCTTTTCATTAATTAATTTTTTATGAAAAAGTTTAATTGCTTAAAGAATCTGACATATTTGTGTTTCGAATAAAGTTTCTTTTTAATCTGATTCAGAATGAATCAATTAACATAATTAGTGGAGTTAAACATTTAACATAAAGAATTTTTTAAATATTTGCTCACAGCATTAAGAAAATAGAAAACAAATTTTGGATAGTAATCAAACATAAGCAGAATAATATGAATTAAAAGTTTCACATTTGTCATGAACAATTATTGAGGAGGGAAGAAAAAGAAGAAGAAATTATTTCAAGAATACAATTCCTGTGGGCCGCCAAACTTAAAGCCTTGTGCCAGGCAAGATAAGCTACTATAAGAAAAAATTGTGAAATATCAAAATATACTTTGCAAAAGCTAAGCAAAGAAAGAGGAAAATTTCATTGGAAACAAAAACAGAGTGCTGAACTGGTCCCTTAGAAAAAGGATTGGGTGCTAGACAATCTACTCACAGTTGAAGAAGAGATTTGAAGCAACAGAAATGTGATATCAGTCCTGCTATATGATAGTGAATGTTGGAGAATCTCTTCAAAGATGAAGAAGAGACTTGATGCAACAGAAATGTGATATCAGTCCTGCTATATGATAGTGAATGTTAGAGAATCTCCTCAAAGATGAAGAAGAGACTTGAAGCATCAGAAATGTGATATCAGTCCTCCTATATGATAGTGAATGTTGGAGAATCTCCTCGAAGATGGAGAAGAGACTTGAAGCAACAGAAATGTGATATCAGTCCTCCTATATGATAGTGAATGTTGGAGAATCTCCTCAAAGATGGAGAAGAGACTTGAAGCAACAGAAATGTGGTTCTACAGAAGGATGTTCAGAATACCATGTGCCTAACCTGTGAGCAAATTTTAGAATAAATAGAAACAAAAAGGACCTTTATGCTTAACATCAGAAAGAGATAGATGAAATTTCTAGGGCACATAATGAGGAAATAGGGGTTGGAGAATAGGATATGCACAGGAAGGAAAGAGGGACAAAGGAAAACAACACATAACATACTTAACCTTTCCCAGCTATTGGTTGCTGGACAATCTCCTCAAAGATGAAGAAGAGATTTGAAGCAACAGAGATGTGATTCTACATATAAATATTGAGAATACAATGGAAAGAGCATGCAAGCAATGTGGAAGTTTTAAGGAAGATGGAAAGAAAAGGACACTTACACTTAGAATGTCTGTCAGTCTAAAATGTGATGCAGGAATCCAAAAGTGCACTGGAATGATGACTGTCAAAAACAAAACAAAGTATTAAGAAACAGGAAAATATTATTAAAAAAAACAAGATTTCTGAATTGATATGTAATATCCAAACTTCTATATGGCAGTGAGTGCTAAATTAATCAGTTGGGAAATGACTGTATCTAAGAAGTGGAACATTTATCTAAGCTACAATATTTCAAAAAGTTTTTTAACAGATCATAGAAAGTGCAACACTGAAATCTAAAGGCACATTGGCATAGCGAAAAATGACTTCCAAAAGCTTAGCAAAGTATTAAGAAACAGAAAAATTTACTTGGAAACAAAGAAAAGAGTACTGAACTGTTATGTGATATCAGTCCTCCTATCTGGTAGTGAATGTTGGAGAATCTCCTCAAAGATGAAGAAGAGACTTGAAGCAACAGAAATGTGATATCAGTCCTCCTATCTGGTAGTGAATGTTGGAGAATCTCCTCAAAGATTAAGAAGAGACTTGAAGCAACAGAAATGTGATATCAGTCCTCCTATATGATAGTGAATGTTGGAGAATCTCCTCAAAGATGAAGAAGAGACTTGAAGCAACTGAAATGTGATATCAGTCCTCCTATCTGGTAGTGAATGTTGGAGAATCTCCTCAAAGATGAAGAAGAGACTTGAAGCAACAGAAATGTGATATCAGTCCTCCTATCTGGTAGTGAATGTTGGAGAATTTCCTCAAAGATGAAGAAGAGACTTGAAGCAACAGAAATGTGATATCAGTCCTCCTATCTGGTAGTGAATGTTGGAGAATCTCCTCAAAGATGAAGAAGAGACTTGAAGCAACAGAAATGTGATATCAGTCCTCCTATCTGGTAGTGAATGTTGGAGAATCTCCTCAAAGATGAAGAAGAGACTTGAAGCAACAGAAATGTGATATCAGTCCTCCTATCTGGTAGTGAATGTTGGAGAATCTCCTCAAAGATGAAGAAGAGACTTGAAGCAACAGAAATGCGGTTCTACAGAAGGATGTTCAGAATACCATATACTTAACATGTGAGCAATGACAAAGTTTCAGAGTAAATTGAAACAAAAAAGACCCTTAGACTTAAAATCTAAAATGTGACACAGGAATCCAAAAGTGCATTGGAATATTGAAAGATGACTGCCAAGAACTAAGCAAAATATTAAGAAACGGAAAAATATAATCAAAAATAAAGGAATAAAGAGAATGCTGCGACAACCATGAACAAAGTGCAGAAGCAAAGAGAAAGTTTTAAGGAAAATATAAATGAAAAGAAAACTGATTATCAGAAACAGAAAAAAACAGCTAAAATGTCTTCGAAATATAATGAAGAAAGAGAGCTCAGAGAATTTGAAATTCATAGGACATAGTGAAGACTTGATGTACAGAAGTGAACAGTACCTAACCAACATAAAGACCTGGTGTAAATGGATGATGGATATGTTGTGGGAACGGATGTTGAAAAGACTAACATTTCTAAAAGCCACAAGAGATAGGACGTTGGGGAGAACCATAACTGGCAACATTTTGAATTGGCACTGTACACAGAAGAAAAAGAACATGAACATTATTTCAGTTTTGATGAAGTTCTTTTAAAAGACCAAATTTATTAGATATTTCTTTTTTTTATTCCATTTTGTCATTCAATTATGCAACATTGTTTTGATCTTCTGGCCACATCACCTTGAAACAGTGGATCCAGCATGATCAGCAAAGTTAAGCAATGTCAAACCTGGTCAGTTACTAGATGGGAATACCAGGTTCTGTAAGCTTAGATGTGTAGGTGGTGTAATGAATAATGGCTTGTAATTGTTAACTGGAGAGCAGAGTTCCAATTCTAGCTGAGTTCATTATATTCACTTATGCATAAATAGTGAAGACATGATAGACAGAAGTAAACAGAATCTAACCAATTTAACAACCTGGTGTAAATGGATGATGGAAAAGAGATTCGAAGGGATGTTGAATGGACTAACGTTGCTAAGCACTACAAGCGGTATTATGTTGTGAAGAACTGTAACTAACTACATTTTGAATTGGCACTCAATGTAGAAGAAAAACAACAAGTGAAAACCACAGAATATGGTGATGGTCACCTTCGATCTGTACATTCAGATATCAGGTTATGAATTCAGAGTTTTCCTTCTCCTAGACTGGTTGCCACACAAGGATATAGGTCCCAGTCTATCCTACTATTTTACCCATAGCTGGGGCAAGATGGATTCAACACCCTGGTTTAATTGGTTTCTTTGTTGGTCCCAGTGTCAATTCTGGTATCATGTTGCACTATGTTGTAGTTTTATGCCAGACTAAGCAAAGAAAATGAAAGGAGTAATATTAACTATAAGAAGATAGCATATATGATCGTCAACAAAAGGGACAGCCAAAGTTGTTAATTACAAATTGGGGATGTCAAAATCAAGCAGGAATAGAAATTTAACTATCTAGCTAAAGTAGAAACAGACTATAGAAAATGTGAGAGAAACTGGAAGATGCATTGGAAAAGCAAAAGATCCTTTCTAGAAATCAAACAAAGTATTAAGGAACAAGGAAATTTCACTAGAATTGGCACTGTATGTAGAAGAAAAACAACAAGTGAAAACCACAGAATATGGTGACGGTCACCTTCGATCTGTACACTCTGTCATCAGGTTATAAATTCAGAGTTTTCATTCTGCTAGGCTGGTTGACACAAGGATATAGGTCCCAGTCTATCCTACTATTTTACCCATAGCTGGGGCAAGATGAATTCATACCTTTTCCAGGGTTATTAGCACGTATGTGAATGTAATGATTTCAACTGAAATTTTGAATCCAAGCTTCTATCCATTACTCCACATTGCATATCATGTACTGACATCAAACAAGTACGGAAGTTTAAATATCTGGGAAGTGTTTTAACAGATGATGGAAAATGTGACATCAAAATCAAATTCTGCATTGGAATAATGAAAGATGACTGCCAAAAAGCTAAGCAAAGAAACAGGAAAATATAATATGATACAAAAAAAGTTCTGAATTGATATGTAAATATCTAAACTTCTATATGGCAGTGAATGCAGGACAGTTTCCTCACAGACGAAGGAACTTGAGAAAATGTTGACATGGTTCTACAAAAGAAAGCCGAGAATACCATGATACATAGAATCAAATAGGGAGAATTGACTTTTTTGCGACACTTTATAAGGAGAAAAGGGCTTTGAGAATTTGAAACTCACAGGAAATATTGAAGGCAAGATGAGCAGAAGGAAACATTGCGTAACCTACCTAACAGTCTTCCATAAATGAATGGCAGGACAGGGAGTGTGATGGATAATAAAAATTGAACACTACTAAGAGATATAAAGGATAGAAGTGGGGGAGAGCCATGATCAGGCCTATCCTGAAAAAGAAAGGAAAAATCTTACAAACTATAACTAGGATAATGATTTTGATGTCATAAGGTTTGAATCTTCATTATTTAACATTATATTTTATTTAACTCCAGGTCAATCTGTGGTATGCAGATCTAGAGACTCTTACATTCTCTATCTGTGATGTCTGAAAGACTATTTGAATCCCATCTTGGCATTGTTGTTTACATAATCATCTATTTTAGGGGAAAGAAGCATAACAAAGTGGAAATAGTTTTTGCATGACGTATTTACTTTATCAGAGTAAATTATATGGGTTACATTCATGCACCGGAAGGAAAGAGGGGCCCTGAGCATTAAAATTCTTTTAAATTTAACTCAAAACTTCAAATAAAAATAAAAAATGCTCGGTGTTTTCATTTCTTTCATGTTCATGCCCAATCACATCAGCGCAAGCATAAATTTATTTCAATACAGTCTTAAAAAACAAAATGCATCACAGGAAAACATTTTCCACTTTGTCATACCTCTTTCTCCCAAAACTGTTCCTGATTTCTAATAAAAGAAATTTATATATCGTTTTCCCATAATCATGTGTATTTCATATCTTCCCACGATCTCAAAACTGGCTGCAAGTGTGAGGTTACCTGCTGCTCTATTTGACAACCCAAGGTCAACACCCTGGTTTAATTGGTTTCTTTGTTGGTCCCAGTGTCAATTCTGGTATCATGTTGCACTATGTTGTAGTTTTATGCCAGACTAAGCAAAGAAAATGAAAGGAGTAATATTAACTATAAGAAGATAGCATATATGATCGTCAACAAAAGGGACAGCCAAAGGTGTTAATTACAAATTGGGGATGTCAAAATCAAGCAGGAATAGAAATTTAACTATCTAGCTAAAGTAGAAACAGACTATAGAAAATGTGAGAGAAACTGGAAGATGCATTGGAAAAGCAAAAGATCCTTTCTAGAAACCAAACAAAGTATAAAGGAACAAGAACATTTCACTAGAAATCAAGAAAATAGTGCTATGTCATATTGATCCTACTTTATGTTAGCAAATACTGGACTATTTACTCACAGATAAAGAAAATATTTTTTTTACAGTATTGCCTCTTGAGCTAGAGGGTTACTGAATAAGATTGAAGTGATTGAGGAAGCATCCTCTTGGGAGTAGGTTTCACAAAGCAATGGTTCATGGCAAGAAGCTGCTCGAGTGGAACATACATCTGAAACAAAATAGATGTTCTCAGAACCAAAGAAAATCATGCTGGACTGCTAGATAATCTCTAATCTACTATATGGCTTTGAATGCTAGACAATCTCCTGAGAGATGAAGAAGTGGCTTGAACCAACAAAGATGTGGTTCTACAGAATGATGCTGAGAATACCAGAGACTATACATATGAGCAATGAGAATGTTGTAAACTAAATGGTGACTAAAAAGACACATATACATTGAATCAAAATGTGACTGTTGGAATTTCGGGACACATAATAAAGAAAGAGGGACAAGAGAATTTAACACTCATGGGACATAATGAAGTCAAGTCTAACTGTGAAAGTTTAAGCTGGTTGGACTAAGGAATGAAACTCATCAGAATATTTGACATAGCAATAGCTCCAGAGAAGTGGGAGGCTAGCAATATTTCATCTGTGGGATAAGAATTTCAGAGTGGAAAATAATTAATCGCCCACAAGGCACAAGACAGACTTCGGCAACAGGCGTTAGGTATTTTCTGGAGCAATAGAAGGAACCAACCGTTTTTTTTTAATTATGATACAAATATAAAAGTTCCATTGGAGATCAGAAGTTAGTTTTCAACCCAAAAGGCATTCAATGCATGCAGCCTCATTGTGGGTTTTACCACTCACCAGGATTGGAGCAAATCTATGGTCTGCTCAGTGGAATTACTAGCTTTGAATGATACAAGCCAGTCTTTCTCTGACTCAGCTGAGAGAGTTAGGTCAGATGATAGATCAGCTGATAGATATTAAAGGTACATCTATACACCATGACATCATTTGCATATATATTTACTACAAATTTGAGAATATTCTTAAACAGACCATTAATATAATAGCACGATGAGAGCAAGATTGAGGAGAGAGCATTGAGAAATGCCTGAATCAATCTCAAGTATATCAGAGAATTATCCATTAAAAACAACCTCCACAGACTTACTTGATAGAAAGACTTACTGAGCAGACTCTCACAAAAATTCCATAGCTGTTAAGTTTCTGTAGCAATGTCTATGCCACATAATGTCAAAAAACTTTGACACATCTAAGGCAATCACTCTTGAAATGTGTTTATTATTAAGCACTTCCATAATTTTATATATATGGATATTTAAGACATCAGCAGTGGAGCTAAATGAACAAAAACATACTGTTTGTGGCTCAGAAGCTTGTTTCTGTTGAAGTAGTCAATAATGTACTGATGATAGTTTCAAAATATTTGCTGATGACATTAAAGAGTGTGATGAGATGATATTATGATAGGGATGAGGTCCCAATTGCATTCTTATACACAAGGAATGCTAGAGAACTTCCATGGACTTGGAAAACATTTCTTTATAAGGCAGTGGTCAAAGTTTTTGAGAACAACCTTCATCCATGCATTGAATACTGTTGACAGATTGGTTCTGGTGCTCCTTCTGTACATCTTGAGATTCTTGACAAAATCTTTTCTTGCACTTCCTACCTGTGGAATTCCATTCCAATTTCTTGCTTCCCTGATAATTACAATCTTCAGAGATTTAAATGCAACATCAAATGAGATCTTCTGTCTTATTTTTCTTATTGATTTTGACCAGGCATCTTGATTTCAGTCACCCTCTCAATAATGTGATATGACTCCCCTTTGTCTTTTTGACAAATATTTTCATGGCCATTGCTCTGATGAGCTTTTTTCCCTGGTGCCCTGAATATATAAATTGAAGTATGCTACTTAATTGGCAACTAGGTCTCACCATTTTACTATTGAACTAGTTAGATGCAACTGCCACTTTTACTCTAACAGCTTCTTTTCTCACACTTCCCACCTGTAAAACTCCCTTCTGATTCCTTTCTTCTTTGATAATAACAATCTTCAAAAATTTAAATGTAACATAAATCATAATGCTTTGGCTTCTTGAAACCTGTTACTTTTTTTGTCGTTTCCTCAATCATGCCCATTTTCAATTTTCTCATTCTTTTACACATTCATTTTCTGTAACCTCTAAATTCTAGTGGCATTATCACTGTGCTTGGCATGAAACAATTATACAAAAACAACACCGACAAAACTTGTACTATCTACTTTAGATATTGCTGCACTTGGAAGACTTCAATTGCTATAAGTTCTGTTATTTGTTAAATTCTTTGCCTGTGATTTTGAAGTGACAATCTATGAGGTTTAAGGAAGGTTTATTCTTGCCAAGACCTACAGACTTCTTTTACTTGGACCCATTTTAATCAATGAGTCAAATCAAATCAAATTTATTCATTTCTAAATAGAAAATAGAATAAACATGCTGAAATAAAATAAAGATTAGAATGTTTTACAAAAGTGGCAAGTAAAGAAACTGCTACATTTTTAGACAATGTTTAATAAAAATAGAAGCTAAAAAATGAAAAACAATAATAGCAGTAAAATTGACAACTTTGTGAAAATTAAGCCATTAATTTGCTGAGGGAACAAGAACAACAGAATTAAAAAATATGAATCCATCTTCATCAACAGAAAAGAGAGTAAGGAAGAAAAAATAAAGTAAGTAAAAATAAAGAGGGATTATGTGAGTTAGTAAGTACACACTATCATTTTCATTCAGGCAAGCAAAACTGCTTTCCTCTGACAGAAGAATGAACTCAAAAGTTTAAAATTTTGGAAAGAAAAAATGGAATTGGAAAGAAAAAATACAGACATTTTAGTTGTCAGCATCTGGGAAATAAAATGTTTTTCAAGAGGAAATTATATATGTCTATGAGTCCATAAACTGAAAAGTTTTAAGGGAATGAAAGTCACATTTTATATTTATACAAGCTAAAACATACTGATTATACATATATATATATATATATATATATATATATATATATATATATATATATATGTATATATGTATATATATATATATATGTATATATATATATATATATTCTAAATTTGAAATATACAACGTCAATCCTGAAGTCAGAAGAAAAATCATTAAAAAGTCATAGATGAAGATATACATGTGCATG